>JACCEG010000705.1:18512-39395 GCA_014065205.1 Tuber brumale | reverse complement strand
CCGTGTGGAGGGGCCTCGCTAAGCGAGGAGAGAGGCGAGAACGGGCAGCAGAAAGCAGTACCGGAACTCAGTGGAAGGAAAGCCCGACGCGTAATAAAAGCGAAGAAGGGCAGTGAGGGAGGGGATGGCCGTCACTCCTAGGCCGAAGCCATCGTAGGAGGAGAGGGGGGGGTGGATGGTGGCTCGTGAAGATCAAGCCCGGAGGGTTGATTTCAATCGCCGGGTGTGTAGAGGAGACGGAGGATGACCTATCTACACGGTGCTAGTAAGCTCCTTATATAGCTGCCCTTCACGCCCTTGTGACTCATACCTCGTGTCAGATGCCACATATGACTCACAACTGCGCGTCACATCAAAACATTACCAACTAGTCATATGACCAAAATGGTCACATGGGCAAAACCGATGACCTCTAAATGAGGTCATGTGCGAAACATAATATAACATCATAACCAAGTCATATGACAAAAGTAGTGATATCTGCGAAATCCATGACCTCATTTGAGGTCATGTGTGAAACATCACATATCTATGACTCATAACTATGACTCATGTGAAAATCCGTTCCTCTCTAAGCCACATTCGTGACAGTAAGGCTGTCAGTGCAGTGACTATCGCTAGTGCTTCCTTATCAGTCGCGCCATAATTCATTTAGGCATTACACAATTACCTGCTATGAAGCGAAGCAGGCCGGGAGTTTCCAGGTGTTTCTCCTTACCCTACCCATGCTCCTACACCTATGTTGGATGCATCGGTTATCAGCCATATTGGAAGTGTTGCATCATATTGTAGTTGTTTGATAACCTCGCATTTTGAAACAACTCCCTTAACATTATCCATACCTTGGTCTTGGCTGGCAGTCCACAAAAATTCTTCAATCCTGGTGAGTTCTATTAGTGGTGATACAATGGTGGCAATGTGTGGCAAAAACTGGGTGATGTAGTTGATCATTCCTAGAAATTCTGGTAACTGTGTCTTAGTCTATCGCTTGGTCCATTCTTTGATCTTTGCTATCATTTCCGGTACTAGTGAGAGTCCATTGTCATTAATAACATGGCCTAATACTTTTATACAGGTGGTGAAGAATTCTAATTTCTTCCTACTTGCATAGAATCGAGCTTCTTTTACCTAGTTGGAAACTAGGGATAAGTGTTGGAAATTCTCTGACTCTGTATCAGAAAATATGAGTATATGGTTAATATAGCCACACATGAAGCATCCTAAATAGTCCGTGAATAAATCAGACATTTTGCACATGAATGTTCCTGGAGCATTCCTATATCCTTGTAGCATGAATTCGCTAACAAAATATCCCAACAGTGTTTTGCAAGCGTTCTTGCTTACATCCTCCGGTTCCACTCATGTTAGGAAGTAGGCATCACTAAGATCGATTTCGCTGCGGTATCATGCTCTTCCTAAAGCCTTCAGGATCATTATTTGATTAGGAATGGTTTCAACATACTTAATCGTTATCTCATTCATTTGTGTAAGGTCTACTAATGGTTTCTGGCATATCTTATAACTCTTTTCCCCTGCAAAAATGGGTGCTGCCGATAAAACTGCTTGTCACTTCATAATTCCTCCTTTCTCATTTTCTCTTAGCCCTATACTCATGTCTGTTGCCTATCGTTCCGGTACTGCATAGGTAGGTAATGAGCGCTTCTGTTGTTCTGGTTGCAGGTCAATCTTATAATTGATCTTCCTTATGGGCGGTCTGTTTTCTTGTATCTCCTGTAGAAACACTTCTGAGTATTCGTCCACGATATCCGCACTACTGAACACTGCTACGCCGATCATGCCACTAGTGGGTATGCAAACAATTCGCATATTCAACTTTGGAAACAGGATTACTAACTTGCCATATTTGATTTGAGCCTCGTGTTGTACGACAAAAGGCATTCCTATTAGTGTATCGTATTTGGCTAAGTTGCCGCCCAGCATCTTAGTTCTTGGTGCGCTCTGCTTTCCTGCTGATATGTTGACTCCACATTCTTTATGACCTTCAGATCATGATCCTTTCATGGCTAGGTAAATTCCGATCGGTGTCTTCGATTCCTAACATAGAATTCTGTGCGTGGTCACAAAGGTGGCAGTAACCAGCTTTCCCTCTCTTGATCCATTATGAAACAGGACTCTGGCTTCATCGCCATTGATGTGCATCGTTCCTTGGAGAGCGTCATGAGGTTTAACATTTGTTGGTCTAGCAGCCATTGTGAGAATGTCTTCTTCCTCTTCCTCCTCTAGTTCCCTCCCATTTATGAACACTTCTTCTGCTAGTTGTTCCTGTTCCACTCTATTGGAGATGACCTTTTCTTCACCTCAGGCTTGCCCTTGCTTTCATCCTTATCATCTTTGCTAGGATAGTCTCATGCTAGATGTCCTTTATCTCGACAGGTATAGCAAAGTCCCTTTTCTGTTGGTTCCTTAGGTTTGGTGTGAGGCCTATTGTTCATTTTCCCTATTTCTTTCCGGCCTTTTTGTTTGGAAGTGAATTCTTTTACTTGTTTTTCGAACTTTTCATTCCTATAAGTGCCAGTGCTTTTTAGAATCACATCTATGCTTTCTGTGTTTTGTAGAACTTTCATAACAGTGTCGGTTTGAGCATACAGTAATTCGGCTTCTTGTCGTAATCTTGCGTGCATGCTAATAACGAACTACTGAATGAAAGCATAATCGCTTCTGGTGTTGACAAGCAGGCGTGATTGGACCATCGTGAAATCTGTTGCTGTGGTCAATATTCTTTGTATCTTGTCATTATATACTTGTGTGATTTCATGCAATTTGTGGTAGGTATCATCTTTCTGTTTTGAAGATGGGAATCTTTCTCAAAGGTATCCAACAAGGGCTTCTCTGGTTATGTCTTCCCAGAAATCCACAGCTGCTTGAAAAGCTGCTGCTTGTACTCGTCTTTCACAATCAAGGATCCTGTAGCTTCCTCCTCCTGCCTTACTAGTCCATAGTACATTCAGCTATAGATATAACTGTACTCTGATATACCATCTAACAAATGCCTCCCGTTTAATGTCCTCTCCTTCACCAGTAAACTTACTTGTTGAAGGTTCTCAGATACTGAGTGTACCTGTAACAACTAGGTTAGACCTTGGTGTTGGTGATCTTAGGACCAGTTGTACAGTGGCTCCTGATCCTGAGGGTCCTGCTTCGGAAGCCATGCTGTCTGATCCTTTGCCACTATCGGAACGTTCGGAATTGTTGCTTGGTAGTGCTGGAGGTACCTGTATTCCGCTAGGCTTTTTCCAAGATTCTGGGTAACCTCCCAGGGTAGTGGTAGGCTGTTGGAGGGGTCATTGTGATGATTTTTGCCCTGACAGTTCAGCAGAGTCTCTAGCTAACTGCTGCGCCGCAGCGTCACTTGCCACTTGCTCTTTTGCTAGAGTCTACATGAACTGTCCTCTGCAATTGTTGTTGCGCTGCTGGGACCCTTTCTTGCGGGCCTTGCTCTTTCTTGGTCCTGCAATGCCTTCTATCTTGATAACCTGCTGAAGTTAAAAAAAGTGTAACCACCTGTCAGAGGAGGCAGTAATCTCAGGGTTAACGGGATTTCATCTTTACCAAGGTGGTGACTGGTGAATGGAAGTCCGTAGGCTTTAGCCAAGCGTGTTAAATAGACTTCTTACTGTATCGCAACGACTGAAGTCCTCAAGATGTTTGGTAGGTCTCAAACTAAAGATTCTTGAAGTGCACAGAAGAAAGTCACTGTTTAACCAAGTATATTGAAAACTCTGTCTGCCCTAGTCTGCCTCTTCTAACGCGAAGAATAGCAGTTCTGGAATACAATTTTCTTAGGCTACTGGAAGCCTTGTTGTGCTAACATATAAGACTCTAAAACGGTAGTCTTGAAACTAAACATAAAATATATGGAGTATTAAACTGATATTCAAAACCAAACATAAAACATGTAGACTATCAAACCGGTACGCGAAACCAAACATAAAACATATAGAGTATTAAACCAATACTCGAAACCAAACATAAAACATATAGAGTATCAAACCCTATACTATCAAGCTAGCCGCATGCCCCATTTCATCAAACTAATTGAAAACACAATTAGTATCAACTGATACCTGGAAATCCTAAACCAGTAACCAGTACCAATTACAGCAAGTGAAAGGATGTTACCCATGGGTAATATAGTCCTTTCCTGGTTCAGTTGACATATGTCACACTTAGGGACATAGTCTTTGAACTACTTCCTCCTCGCTGGCCTGTAGAGGTATTCTGTTGTATACCAGAGGTTTTGATCCTTAACATGGTGTCCTTTATTGTGTATCTCCCATATCATCAGTTCTCTTAGTGTTTCTCCATTTTGTGCATGACACTCTTCAATGTAATTGCAATCTTCTGCGCCTCTTGTAGTGGGGTGAGGTAGATCGTTACCTATCTTGTAATATTGCATCATTCCGTTTCCTAAAGTATAGTTGTAAGCCATGACTAGCTGGTAAACCAGGTCGTTCCTCTATCCTTTGATCATCTGTTCTCGGCAAATATTTTTCATCTTATCAACTCCTTGAATAACATCCCTTTCGTCCAGCACTCTTTCTAATACCGTTATCTCTACCTCATAATCTGATGTTACATAAACCTTGTAGAGCGTGCGTTAGTCATGTGTTATGAAGCCTGGTTCCACTAGCAGAACCTCATTCATGTATGGGAGAAGTCCTGGACAGAGGGGCTTGTTTTAGCGATGCTCCGCGTATTTAGGATTGTAACTTTTAGTAGTAGGAGAGCCACATCCTAATGCTATTTTGACCTACTCATTGATAGCTTGGACATTGAGGTTGGAGTGAGGTAAATGGGTATCTCTATCACAGTGATCCTTGTTGGTGTTAGGTAAAGTTTCAATAACTGGTGTGCTGCTGCTACAAGAGCTGGTGCATGTCTGAGTCTCAGGTTTCAATTCCAGGTGGTCACGGCTGAAGGGTATATTGTAGAATTCCCAATTGTGAGCGCCTCTCGGGAGATGAGATAATCGTATGGTGTAAAGGGCTTAGTTCTTTACCGAAAGTGGTAACTAGGGAAGCAAAGTCCGGAGGCTTTCACTAAGGTTCTTGAAGAGTCTTCTCACTATGTCGTGACTACTGAAGTCTCAGAGATGTTTGGTAGATCTCAAACTAAAGAGTCCCGAAGCGAACTGAAGAAGGTAACTGTTCAACCAAGTATATTCAAAACTCTGGCGGTCGAAGTCTGCTTCTTCTAACGTGAAGAATAGCAGTTCTTGAATACACTTATTTAGGCTACCACGAGCCTTGTTTCTCATAACATATAAGACTCCGAAGTAGTAGCCTTGAAACAAAACATGAAACATATAAAGTATCAAACCGATACTCGAAACCAAACATAAAACATATAGAGTATCAAACCCTATATTCTCAGGCTAGAGGCACACCCTGTTTCCTGAAACAAAATATAAAACATATAGAGTATCAAACCGATACTCAAAAATCCTAAACCAATAATCTGTACCGGTTATACAAATGCATTGATGCATGTTCAGGTTGCTCCGCACTCCAACCACGGGTATAACTTCGATGATCTCTGCAGTCATTTACGGGTTCACTATTTCCGTAATTGTCTACATTTTGCTTTGCTTCCTCCAGGCTGCCGTTGCTTCCGAATTCTAAATGAGCACTAATGTGCTCAACCGTTTGAGCACTGAATCAAGCCATTTCACTTTGAATAGTAGTAGGTCTTTTGCAAGGACCTAGGATAAAATAGGTGCGTAATTAGGTGAATCGTCTTCCTGCGTGAGATTGTTTACCGTATGCTGTTAATCATTGTTTTCATCACTAACACGGGATAATGCATCAGCTAAATTGTTCCATCATCTAGGTCTGTACACTGTTATACTCGCATATTGCCCAGCGAACCCTCTCTGTCGTAGTTGGTTTTCTGTGAGTGATCTACTGGTCTTGGGGTATGTTAAAGGTAGATAATCTGTAATGACAGTAAACTTACTTTTGGGAAGTATATGGTGAAATGCCGTCTGTGCATCAACTATCAGTAGGGCTTCCTTGTTGGTTGTTCCATACTTCATTTGGGCATCCGAGAATTTCCACCTATGAAGCGAAGCTGGTCTGGCATTCTCAGGGGTTTCCCCTTGTGTTATCCATGCTCTAACCCCTGCATTAGATGCATCAGTTATTAGCCATATTGGAAGTGAGGAATCATATCATAGTGGTTTCATAAACTAGTATTTGGAAGCTCTTCGCTTAACATTTTCCATGGCTTGGTCTAGGCTAGCAGCCTATACAAATTCTGCTGTTCCAGGAAACTCGGTTAGGGGTGACGCAATGGTTGCAATGTGTGGCAAAAGCTGACTGATGCAATTGACGGTTCCTAGAAATTCCTATAACTAGTTCTTAGTCTGTCGCGTTGTCCATTCTTCAATCTTCTCTCTCTTTTTTGGTGCTTGGCAGAGTTGCACATCATTGATAATTTGTCTTAACACTTCTATACTGGTGGTGAATAATTCTGATTTTTCACTGCATGTGTAGAATTGAACTTCCTTTAGCTTGTCCCAAATGGTGGAAATGTGTTTCGAATGTACAGACTCTGTAAAGAAATATATGAGTATAGTGTCGATATCTAGGCTCATGCAACACCCTATATAGTCAGGAAACTGATCTCATATCAGGCACATGAGAGTTCCACGCGCATTCGTATTTCCTGGTAGCATTACTTTGCTAATGAAACATCTAAACCGGGTCTTCAAGGCATTCTAGCACACATCCTCTGGTTCCACCCTTGCTTAGCAATAGGCAACAGTAAGATCAATTTTGCTGAGTTATCCTGCCCTTCCTAGAGCATTTAGGATTATCACTTGGTTACGAATAGTTTCAGCTTCTTTAATCCTTGTCTCATTCCTCCCTGTGGGGTCCAACAGTGGGCGCCTGCATTTCCTATGCTTCTTTACCTGAGCAAACATTGCAGCTGCTTTTGAAACTGCTTGTAGTGCAATAATTCCTGCTTTCTCCTTTCCTCTCCACTATTAGCTCACATCTGTAGCCCATCGTTCCTGTATTCCGTAGGTATTGCAGGATCGCTACTATTTTCCTGGTTGCAAATCTATTCGCAAATTGATCTTTATTAGGCACGGTAGATCTTCGGGTATTTCTTTGGGACATATTTCCAAGTGCTGGTTAACGACACCTTCAGTGCTAATCACTGCTGCTCAGATCATAGCACTAGTAGGTGCGTGAATGACTCGCACCTTCTGCTTTGGAAACAGAATAGCTAACTGGCCATGTTCAATTTGACCTTGGTGTTGTTCTAGAAAAAGCATCCCTATTCTTGCATCATATTTTGCTAGGCTGCGGACCAACATCCCAGTTCCAGATGCACGCAGCTTTTGTGCCAATATATGGGCTGAACATTCTTTATGACCTTCCGATAGTTATCATTTCATGGCTAGGTGTATCCTAATCGCTGTCTTCAATTCTGGACAAGAAATTCCATGTGTAGTTCCAAACGTAGCTCTAACCAAATTTGCTTCTCTCGATCAGGAATCAAACAGGCCTTTGGCTACTTTGACATTCATATACATCGCTCCTGTGAGACCACCATGAGGTTTCCCATTGGTTGGTCTAGCGGCCATTATAAGAATATCTTCCTCGCCTTCCTCTACTTCTGTACCATTGACCAACAACTCTTCCACTAGTTGTTCCTGTTCCAATCTGTTAGATGTGACTTCTTTCTTCACCTTAGCCTTCACCTTGCCTTGGCCCTTTCTATCTTTATGGGGACAGTATTTTGCTAGATGTCCTTTACCTCTACAGATAAAGCGAAGACCATTTTCCTTTCATTCTTTAGGTTTGGTGTGAAGCTTGTTGTTCGTTTTCCCATTGTCCTTTTATCTTTCGAGTTTGGAAGTGAATTCTTTTACCGGTTTCTAAAAACTTTCCTTCCCATAAGCTCCTGTGCTTTTTAGGATAGCATTTATGCTTTCTGCATTTTGTATAACTTTCATAGCAGTTTCTGTTTCAGCATACTGTAATTGCGCTTCTTGTTGTAGCCTAGGGTGTATGCTCTTGAAGAACTGTTGAATCAAGGCATAATCGCTTATGGTGTTCGGAAGTAGGCATGATCAGAACATCCGCAAATCGGTTCCTATGGTTGATATTCTGTGTATCTTGCCATTATACACTTTCATGATTTGATGAAATTTGTGATAGGTATCATTATTCTGTTGCGAACATTGGAATATCTTTCATAGATAACCAACAAGGTCTTTTATGGTCATCTCTTCACAGCAGTGCTCAGCTGCTTGGAAAGCTGCATCTTTAGCTCGCGATTCAGTATAGAGGATTCAAGCGATTCCTCCTCTAGTCTGGCTTATTGGTACTCTATTTAGGCGTACATATAACTGTACTGGGTTATACTATCCATCAAACGCTTCTAGTTGGAGGTCACCTCATTCACTTGTCAACTTGTTAGGGGAAGGTACCTTGATACTGAGCTTGAGTGTGACAATTGGGTGAGGTCTTGAAGTCATTGGTCTTACAACCCCTGGTCTTGGGGCTCCTGGGCCTGCTGGGCCTCCTTCGGAAGGCTTATTATCTGATCCTGCATCACTATCAGAGCTATCTGAACCGTTGCGCGGTGGTGCTGGAGGTACCTGTAGGCTTGTAGGCTTTCTGGGAGATTCTGTGTACACTCCGAGGATAGTGGTCGGTGGTTCTAATTGTTCTCCCGCTGGTTGTTCAGCAGTCTGTCTGGCTAACTGCAGAGTAGCTGGGTCACTTGCCCCTTGGTCCTTGGCTGGGATCTTCGTGAACCGTCGCTTAGAATCTCTTGTACCTGGTTGGAAACCTTTCTCAGGAGCCTTACTCTTACTTGATCCCAAAACGCCTGCTATCTTGACAACTTGGGCAAGTTAAAAAAATGTAACTCCCTCTCAGTAGATCTAGTAAATGGAAAATTAAGGAGCCTTGTTCTGTACCAAGGTGGTAACCATTCAATCAAGGGCCGGAGCCTTTAGCAGAAGTCCTGGGATAGACTCTTTACTATATCGCGACGACTGTTATTGGCGGGATGTTTGGTAGATTTCAAACCAAAGATTCTTGAATCGAACTGAAAAAAGTCACAGTTTCCCCGAAGTATATCGTACACTCCATCAGCCCCAGTCGGCTTCTTCAGAGGTGAGAAGAGCAGCTTTGCAATACACTTTTTAGGCTACCGAGAGCCTTGTTCTGATAATATATAAGACTCCAAAATGGTAGCCTTAAGACCAAACATAAAACCTATAGAGTATGAAACCGATATTCGAGACTAAATATATGTCCCGAATGTGGCTTAGAGAGGAAGAGGTTTTCTCATGACTGATAGTTATGGGTCATAAGTATGTTATGTTTCATACATGACCTCCCTAGAGGTCATTGGTTTCGCACATATGACCACTTTGCTCATATGATATGGTTATGATGATCTGTGATGTTTGGCACATGACCTCATTTAGACGTCATAGGTTTCCTACATGTGACCATGTTGGTCATATGACTAGTTTATGATGTTTTGATATGACTCACAAGTTGTGAGTCATATGTGAAGAGTAACCAGGAGAGTGAGTCACATGGGCGTGAAGGGCAGCTATATAAGGAGCCCATTGTGGCCGAGTAGATAGGCTCTTCAAGCTTTGTTCAAGGTTATTTCCTTGCTTATTACTTTACGCTTTGATGAATATAAAACCTTGACGATCTTTGCGAATATCTGTCTACGAGACGAGCACTCTACTATAAGAGTCGAGTTGAAGAAAGAGTATGATAGGCGATTGGGATTAGAGACACGAGAGTCTCATCCACCTTATCGTACTCAGAGGTCTAAGAACTATGGTCACGTGAGAGAAATGGGCAAGTATCGTCTACCCGTTGCTGAGAGCTGACCTTGGTTAGGGATCGTAACATCACGAAGCGCAGGTTATAGCGACGCTTAGACGATACCAAGGCGGACCAAGATTGCGAAGATTAGTCCCTGGAGCTACCTGAAGTAGCAAGTGACTTGCAATGAACTATTTCAGAACTCGTAGAACACCAAGTCCAATAACATCAGAAGAAGGATCAACATATGCGCAGTCTAGCTCCGCAGAAGAAGAGAACAAAAGGATGGAGATCTCAGGACCAGTAGGCGGCGAAGGGGCAAGGCGGGAACCAGGCCTAGCCCCGGAATAAGCCGCGAATAAATGCAACAGCTGCTACAAATAACGGGACAACACCGACCCAAAGTCAAACAACGAGAGGCCTATGCGGGCAACCGATACCAGCTTCAGAACTGGGTAGCCGAATTAACAATTTACTTGCGCACTACTGGATGGCAAGAGGGACAGGACGCAGAAAAGATCGTTTACGTTTCAAGTCTCCAGTGAGGAGATGCAAGCAAATGGCTTAGACCACATATTGGAGGAAACAAACCAATAGGATAGAGGAGCTGGTAAGAATTCAAGGAAGCAATCAAACAGCAATACGGAGAAGTCGATCCTAGGGGTACAGCCAGGATTCACATAATGAACATGGAACAAGGATCCCGCTCAGTTACGAAATACTGGAACAAGTGCAGACTCCACCAACCGGAAGCACTACTGGATGACGTAACAGCATCGCAATACCTCTATGCGGGTATGACGGAAAGACTGCAGGAGAAATTTGAACATTTCGAGGTTGTGACCACTACAGTGGATGAATTAGCAGGATGCGCCATCAAGAAGGAAACTCAGCAGGCGATCTTGAAGAACTTAATGAGCGAGAAGTACAAGGAAACAAAAGAGACTTCCACCCCATGGACCATGGACAGAATATTAAGACCTACATCACAAACCTAGGAAGGAAGTTTCAAACTGACCATCAACTGCCAGGTGGAAATGAACGAGGCTTAGGCACAGCTACTCCACAACCCAACCAACAAAGAATACCAAAAGCGAAGAGATCAGAATGTCTGCCTGAGGTGAGGGGTAAAAGGACATCAAATTCGGAAATGCCAGAACAGGCCAGATAATGGACAAAAACCAATGATACGTGTCCCAGGTAACAATTGGATGAGACAATAGAAAAGAACGAACTGCAGCGAGATGACCACGGAGGAGAGCCAATTAGAAAAAGAAGATGGGCTCCAGTAAGAGATGGTCTGTCGGACAAGAAGGGGAAGAAAATAATCGCGAGGACGGATCTGAACGGAACAAAAAAGATCACCATGGCAAACTACTAGGCGGCAATACTAGGAGAAGAAGGAGATCATATTATGATCAAGACAACACTATACAATGCGAAAACGAAAAGCTCTACTATACACGCGATGCTCAACTCGCGGGCGACAGAAGTTTCCATTGATAACGAAATATGCGACAAATACGCGTACCCCCTAACTGCGACACGCAAGAAAAGACAGGTTTATCTAGGCGAGTGAAAGACCAGGACTATGGGACCCATAACCCATACGGTGCAAGTGCCCATGACCATAGGCAGCCATAGGGAAGAGGCAACCTTCCAGGTAGCGAACCTGAAGAAGCACAAGCTTGTCCTTGGGATGTCATGGTTACGACAACATAATCCCACAATCGACTGGGATAACAACAAGATTACATGCCCTAGTGAACGATGTACGACAAGATGTCTCAACAGTTCACCAGTGGTGTGCACAATACCAGAAAGCGGGGCAAAAGAAGCGAACCTGAAGGCACGATGCGACCAACTCGAAGAAGGACCGGATTGTGGAATCAGATTCAAGAAGTTATACAAGAAGACACGGGGACCAACAAAGGGCTCGAGACAAGCGGCCGGTCACGACCTATATGCCGACCAAGACAAGATCCTCCAATCAAGGGGTCAAGAGACCATATCTACTAGAATAGCGATAGGATTACCTCCCGGTACCTATGGATGGATACCATAGCGCAGCGACTAGTAGTCAACAAACTACTCATTACTAATGCAGGGGTCATTGATGCTGACTATACGGTCGAAATCAAAGTTATACTAGACAACCTTGGAGATATCAACCAGTAAATCTGACAAGGAGATCAGATAGCACAGTTGATCATCGAATAGATCAACAAAGAAGAGATGCATGAAGTACGAGAACTTCATAACACTACAAGAGAAACGAAAGGTTTAGTTATCACGTAGAGCCCGAAAGACAAGAAAGAGGCATCTGCACAGATTCGAGCAATATCGGCCCACACATTCAGGCGATATTACACGAGAGGTGACCTTACAGGGATGCTCAAATGCAATCTGCAATAAGAAAAGCAGGAATTGGCACCAAGCAATATCAGCACGGAACTGGCAATACGAGAAAAACGACAACAAAAAGAAAAGGCGTGGTACAATATAATACCACAAGAATACCACCAGTTCAAGAATCTGTTCCAGGGAAAGGAAGCAGACCAACTACCAGCAAGAAGACCCTGAGTGGATCACAAAATCCAATGCGAAAAGCAGGAGAAAACCAAAGCAAAGAAAGAGATTCAGCACCAGCGACTTCAACCACTCTGAGAAAAAGAACTGGAGGAATTCGGGGGATATATTCAACAGAATGTGAAAAGGGGATGGATACGATATTCCTTCGCATCAGTGGGATCACAAATATTATTCGTCAAAAAGAAGGTCGGGAAGATAAGACTATGCGTGGATTATGGAGCCCTCAACTCAGTAACAAAGAAAGACCGACAGGCACTACCATTAATAGGGGAAGCCCTGGATCGATTAAGGCCGTGGAAATATGTCCCCAAATTAGACAACAAGGACACCTATCACAACATGCGAATAAAGGAAGTAGACAAAGGGAAAACTAAGTTTGCAACAAGATACGGGACGTACCAGTATTTGGTTATGCCGTTTGCTCTGACCAATGCGCCAGCATCATTCCAACGATAGATCAACCAGGTACTCAACAAGTGCCTGGATATATGCTTCATCGTCTATCTGGACAATGTACTTATATAATTGGAAAACCGGGAACAACACAGAAAAGACATTGGCAGTATAATGAACGAAATTTAGAAATCGGGGATGAAGATCAAACGATCCAAGTGTGAGTAACACCCAAAGGAAACCGAGTACCTAGGATTCATCATCAACGGAAATGGAGTTCAAGAGGACGCAGTCAAGACAGGGGCTATATGGGACTGGGCGAAGGGAAACAACAAAACAGACATCCTAAGCTTCATGGGATTTGGCAGCTTTTGCCGCAGGTTTATCGAAGGGTTCAGCAGAATGGTGAAACCCTTACATAACCTAACAAGGAAGTACTTCAAATCAGAATGTGGAGAATAGAAGCAGAAAGCATACTATGACATGTGAACCAAGGTCACAACAGGACCAATATTGGTGTACTTCGATCCACGAGAAGAAATGACAAGCGAGACTCATGCATCAAAATATGTCTGCTCTAGGATCCTATCCCAAGCATGTGAAGATAGAAAATAGTGCCCCGTGTGCTATTCATCGAAGACAATGACACCGGCTGAATGCAACTACGATGTGGCCAACAAAGAACCATTAGCTATAGTTCAAGCCCTCCAGGAATGGAGAAGATACATACAAAACAATGACCATCTGGTCAGAGTTCTGATGGACCACAAGAACCAAGTTCCTTTCTTGACAATGAATGGACTCAACGATAGGCAAATCCGGTAGATGGAGAGCCTAAGCAAATGCAACTTCAGAATCGAATACCAACCGGGAAAAGATGCAGGAAAACCCGATGCCTTGACCAGGATAGCAAGCGACAAACCACAAGCCAAAGAGGGAGATAGAATCAAGCAGAAGAATCGAGTTCTGCTCCCAAAGAAATACTGCGAAGTTATGGAATCAATGGAAATCCAGGGCGAGGACGACGGAAAACTATGAATAGCAAGCGAAGAACAAACAGAATTCTGAGGAAGGAGGGAAAGCCTGGAAAAGTGTGATAAGAAAAGAAAAGGGCTGGCGGTAATCCTGTCGGAATGGAAGTACCACTATCTATGGTACGACGGAAAGATATGGATACCGGAAAACGAAAAGAGAAGAATGAACCTTATCCAGAAATACCATGACGACAAACCAGTGCAACACGGAGGAACAGCTAAAACAAGTGAGCTGTTCATGCGGAAATACTACAGGCCATGACAGCGGAAATCGGTCAAACATTACATCAAAAACTGCGACCTTTGCCAAAGGACAAAGGTGGTACAACATGCACCATATGGGCAATTAAAACCCAGTGAAGCACCAGAGGAACCATGGGCATCCATATCTATGTATTTCATAATGGATTTACCTAAGACCAACAGATATGACTCAATTGTTGTCGTGCGGGATCGCCTGACCAAACTGAGTCATTTCATACGAACAGTAATGAATATGACAACCCCGCAGTTCGCAGCAACATTCGTCAATGAAGTATTCCTACTTGACGCACTACCGCAAGACATCATCACCAATGGAGGATTTATATTCACGGCAGCAATATCAAAAAATATAACGGAAAAACTCGAAATCAAAAGGAAACTTTCCACGTCCTTCCACCCACAGACAGGCAGGTGGACCGAACAAACAAATGCCATATTGGAACAATATCTGCGAGCCTATATCAACTATCAGCAGGAGAAGTGGGACAACCTACTACCAATAGCAGAATTTGCATATAACAACGGAAAACAAGAAACGATTAAGACGATACCCGTTTACGCAAATTACAGTCACGACCCAGAATATCAGGCCATAGGTCATACGACAAAAGGACAGGTAACGGACAAAGTGGATATGAGTCCACTACTGGACACCCTGCGAGCAAAAATGACAACAGCTCCATTGTGACAAAAAGAAAAGTACAATCAAAACAGAAAACCCGATCCACACCTGCACCAAGGCGACAAGGCGTGATTACTACCAAGAAATATATGAATGACGAGACCATTCAAGCAATTGGACAACAAGAAAATGGGACTCTTGCAGATAACAGAGAGGATTAGGAAACGAGCATATAAACTCGACCTACCTCCATCTGTGAAGATATACAACACATTTCACATCTCGCTTTTGGCACTCTATCAAGACAACAAGCTTTCTTCGCAAACTATTACACCTCATCTACCTATCGAATGCGATGGAGAACCCGAATACGCGCTAGAATAAATAATTGACTCTCACTTATACCCCTGTAGTCTTCAATACCGTGCTAAGTGGAGTGGTTATTCCCCCAACCACTATCAAGAAGGGTACCCAGCTACCAACTGTGTAAACACTGAAGATGCCCTCATCCTGTGCCACCAACGTTACCCACACAGGCTGTCAGCCCAGCGTCCCGGGCTTTCCGGATGACTTCGGGCTCGCGGGTAGACCTACATCCCCTCAACCAGACACAGCCAAGTGTGCGGCAGCTAAATAAGCAATCAGAGTCAACACGGAGGAAGAGGAGATGGGCATTGAGGCCGAATGTGCCAAGGTGGTCAAAGACAAGGAAAGAAACCATGCCGTCTATCACTGGACAGCAAGGACAGACGATGGGTGGCTCATACACCTAGACAGAAAACAGCGTGGCCACCTCTTCCCAAGCACGAAGTCGGCGAGAAATCAATGACCACCAACCACCCCTATCCAAGCCGATCGGGCAACACAACCACAGCCTCTGCCCAGCGGCCCATCACACCACAAAATCTGCTAGCCGAACTGCATATGCAGAAACTGCCCCTACTATCGAAGACAACAATGAGAAGGCAAGCAGGCAACATGAGAGGTTCCCAGGGCGGAACCTGGAAAGGGGGGAGATATAAAAGCTTTGGTGTCCAACAAAGAACTATGCCTAATGGTTGAGAGATTGCGTCGAGATATTGATCGACTGGAGCAAGAAACAAATTGAACATGGGAAACAATCCCCCTACTGGCGCAAGAAGGAGGAACATACAGGCCGAGGATCGAAAGAGCAAGAAGGGAGCTGGATATAATCCGAGCCTCATAGGATGAGAGGATGGAAAGGGCAGAAGAAGGTTTGCAAAAGTAATGGCTCAAAAGAAGAGCCATCATCGACAAAGTACACAGATTCTGCGGGTAGGCAAACGACAGCTCTAAACTCTTCAGAAGGTTCGGAGACTGCCTCCACTACGAGAGATTCTAAGCTCGAAGCGACACGAGCTCAGGGAGAGTGGAGCTAATGTCACGAATATGGCTTAGAGAGGAAGAGGGTTTCACATGACTAATAGTTATGGGTCATAGGTATGTTACGTTTCGTACATGTCCTCGCTAGAGGTCAAGGGTTTCGAACAGATGACAACTTTGGTCATATGATATGTGTAACTGGTAATGGATACTGGTTCATGAAGGTTATGTATCAATTGATACTGATTGAGTTTCGAGTTTGTATCAGGAAACGAGGTGTGCCTCTAGCCTGATAGTATGGGGTTTGATACTCTATATATTTTATATTTGGTTTCCAGTATAGGGTTTGATACTCTATATGTTTTATGTGTGGTTGCGAGTGTCGGTTTGATACTCTTTATTTTTTATGTTTGGTTTCGAGTATCGGTTTGATACTATATATGTTTTATGTTTGCTTTCAAGGCTTCCGTTATGCAGTCTTATATGTTATGGGAACAAGGCTCCCGGTAGCGTATGAAGTGTATTTAAGAACTGCTATTCTTCTCCTTAGAAGGAGCAGAGTTCGGCTGGCAGAATATTCAATATACTTGGTTGAACAGTTACTCTCTTCTGTTTGCTTCTGGAATCTTTAGTTTGAGACCTAACAAACATGGCAGAGACTTCAGTAGTTGCGATATAGTAAGAAGTCTATTCAACAACCTCTGCTAAAGCCTCCGGACCATCATTCGCTAAGTTACCCCACTGGTATAGAACAAGCTGCGTTAACCCTACGATTACCGCATCTCCCGTGAGGCCGTTACACCTTTTCTAACTTCATCAAGTTATTAAGATAGAAGGCGGTTCAGGACCAAGTAAGGGCAACGCCCCTGAGAAAGGTTTTCAACAGTGCACCAGGGATTCCAAAGGACAGTGCACAAAGATCCCAGCTTTGGAGCCGGCAGCAAGCGAAGCAGCTGCTAGGCAGTTAGCCTGAGATACTGCTGAATAATCGACAGGAGAATCATCACAACAATCACTGGAACCGCCAGCCACTACCTCCGGGGGGTACCCAGAATCCCCCAGAAATCCTACAGGTGCACATGTACCTCCAGCCCCAATAAGTAACGATCCACATCGCTCCGATAGCGACCAATAATCAAACGACATGGCTTCAGAAGCTGGACCATGAGGGTCCGGAGTCCCGGCACCAGAGGTCCCGAGACCACCCACACCTAGGTCAAACCCAGGTGTTACAGCTAAACTCTGCAGCAAAGTACCTTCACCCAGTAAGTTTACTAGTGAAGGAGATGACCTCAAACCAGAAGCATTCGATAGATGGTATAATTCAGTACAGCTATACCGGCGGATTAATCGTCGACGGACTAGCGAGGCAGGAGGAGGAAACTATTCGATCCCCTATATTGAAGGTCAAGCTCAAGAAGCAGCCTTCCAAGCAGCAGAATATTTTGGTGAAGACATGACTAGAGAGGACTTTGTCGGATTTCTGCAAGAAATATTCCAATCTTCGAAACAGAAAGATGATACCTATTGCAAGTTCCATGATCTCAAGCAAGTGTAGAATAGCAAGATACCGGGAATATCAACTATAGCAACCATCATGCTAATGTTTCGATCACGCCTACCTGCAAATACCATAAGCGAGTACGCTTCCATTTAACAGTTTTTCCTGAGCATGCACCCTAGACTACTGCAAAAAGCAGAATTACAGCATGCTGAAACTGACACTGTTATGGAAGTTATACAAAATGTGGAGAGCATAGATGCTACCCTAAAAAGCACTGGTGCTTATGGGCAGGAAAGGTTCGAAAAACCAGCAAAAGAATTCATTTCCAAACAAGAAGTACAGAAGGACAAGCGTAAAACTAGTAACAAGCCCCACTCCAAACCTAAGGAACAAAAAGAAAAAGGTCTTTGCTATACCTGCGAAGGTAAAGTACATTTAGCAAGAGACCGTCCTAGTAAAGAAGACAAGAGCAAAGGCAAGGGCAAGGCTAAGGTGAAGAAAGAAGTCAGCTCCCACAGAATGGAACAAGAACAACTTGCACAAGAGGTGTTTATCAATGGTGTGGAAATAGAGGAAGAAGGCGAAGACATCATCACAATGGCCGCTAGACCAACAAATGTCAAACCCCATAATGCTCTCGAAGGAATGATGCACATCAATGGCAAAGAAGCCCGAGTCCTATTTGATACTAGATCAATAGGTGCAAACCTAATTAGCCCTACCTTTGTGACCACACACGGAATTCCTTGTCAGGAATTGAAGACTCTGATCAGAATACACCTAGCTATGAAAGGATCGCGATCCGAAGGTCATAAAGAATGTTCAGTCAACATATCAGCAGGATGGTTGAGCGCACCTGGAACTAGGATGTTGGTCGGGAACCTAGCAGAATATGATGCACCAATAGGAATGCCTTTCCAAGAACAACACCAAGCTCAAATCGAATGTGGCAAATTAGCTATCCTGTTTCCCGAACACAATGTTCGAATCATTTGCACACCTACAAGTGGTATGATCCGCGGAGCAGTGATCAGTACTGAAGATGTCATGAGCCAACACCTGGAACTATTTCCCCATGAAATACTGGAAGACTTACCACCCCTAAGGAAGATCAATCATAAGATAGATCTGCAACCCGGGAAAGTGCAGCCCTCATTACGCACTTATTCGATACCAGAACGATGGGCAACAGACATGAGCATATGGCTAAGAGAAAAGGAGAAAGCCGGAATTATCAAGTGACAAGCAGTTTCATCGGCAGCACCCATGTTTGCGCAAGAGAAAAAGGACCAGAAAGGAATGAGGCTATTAGTGGACCTCACAGCGAGAAATCAGATCACAATCAAAGATTTTGAAACCATTCCAAACCAAATAATGATCCTTAATGCCCTAGCTAGGGCAAGATACTGGAGTAAAATCGATCTTTGCGATGCCTACTTTCGCACAAGAGTGGAACTAGAAGATGTAAGCAAGAATGCTTGCAAAACACCATTTGGGTGTTGTGTCAGCAAGGTTATGCTATAAGGAGATATGAATGCTCAAGGAACTTTCATGCACATAGCGTCCGATTTATTCACCCACTACCTGGGACAGTCCATGTGGGTGTATATTGATGATATACTCATATTTTCCCATTCAGAGTCTGAACATTTGAAAGACATATCTCTTTTTTGCGACAAGCTTAAGGAGGCTCGATTCTATGCAAGCAGGAAGAAATGAGAGTTCTTCACCACAAGCATAGAAGTGTGGGGCCGTGGTATCAATGACAAAGGGCTCTCACTAGCACCGGAAAAGATAGCGAAGATCAAAGAATGAACTACGCCACAAACCAAGAAACAGGTACAGGAATCTCTAGCAACGGTCAACTACATCACCCAGCTTTTGCCACACATTGCAACCTTTACATCACCCCTAACAGAACTCACTGGAGTTGCAGAATTTGTGTTGACCACCACCCAAGACCAAGACATGGATAATGTTAAGCCAGTTGTTTCAAAATACGAGGTTATGAAACTATTACAATCTGATTTGTTACTTCCAATATTGTTGATAACCGGCACATCCAACACAGGCATGGGAGCCTGGGTAGGTCAAGGAGAAACACCCGAAAATGCCAGACCTGCTTCGCTTCATAACAGGAAATTCTCTAATGCCCAAATGCCTTGTGGCACAACCGACAAGGAAGCTCTAGCGATAGTCGATGCACTGCTGGCATTTCATCATATACTTGCAAGAAGCAAGTTTACTATCGTCACACATCACTTGCCTCTGACGAACCTCAAAACAAGTAGGACACCCACGAAAACACAGCTACGATGGTGAGGGGTTATTGGGAAGTACGATACTGAAATAGTGTACAGACCAGGAAAATAGAATTATTTAGCAGGTACTTAATCCCGCGTTTATGATCAGAACAAGCATTACCCACATACTGCAAACGATCCCACATCCGTAGACAATTCACCTAATTCCTCACCTATTTCAGCGTTTCTTTCTTGCGAAGAATCTACTATTGAGCAAGAAATGTCTCGATTCGAAGCCATCACAGTGGAGCAGATCGGTGCGCATTTAGAATGCGGAAGCAATTACAGCCTGGAGCAAGCTGTCACGAATGTTGCTTAGCAAGGAAAGGTTTTCACATGACTCATAGTTATGAGTCATAGGTATGTTATGTTTCGCACATGACCTCATTAGAGGTCATGTGTTTCGCACATATGACCAGTTTGGTCATATGATATGCTTAAGATGATATGTTATGTTTTAAACATGACCTTGTTTAGAGGTCATGGGGTTTGCGCATGTGACCATTTAGGTCCTATGAAGAGTTTATGATGCTTGGTATGACTCACAGTGGTGAGTCATATGTGGCGCGTGACTTGAGGATGAGTCACAAGGGCGTGAAGGGGTAACTATATAAGGAGGACATCAGGTCCGAGTAGATAGGTCATCCTCCGTCTCCTCTACACACCCGGCGATTGAAATCAACTCTCAACGCTAGGTATCCACGAACCTTCCACCCCCCCCTCTCCTCCCACGATGGCTTCGGCCTAGGAGTGACGGCCATCTCCCTCCTCTCCCCACTGTCCTCCTCTGCTCTTTTACGCGTCGAGGCTCTCCTTCCTCTGGTTTCCTGTACTGCTTTTCTTCTGCCCGTTCTCGCTCCTTTCCTCGCTTAGCGGGGCCCCTCCTCACGGTCGGCGACCGCTCGCTTCCCATGCTTCAGACGGCTGGGAACACGGTTTCTGCGGTACGCGAGGACTACTCTTTAGGCCTGATGGTCGACCTCGCTCCTCTCCT
>JACCEG010000704.1:21807-39578 GCA_014065205.1 Tuber brumale | reverse complement strand
TTATTTTATCGAGACGAGCCTTCCTCGACAGATTCTCCAATCAAAGATTTCGGGCCTACGTCCCTCAGTTGTATACTAGAGTTTGGCGTCCGCCTAACAGCCAAACACCCCCTAACTTGCTAGTATTACTTAAAGGGGCACTTAGTTTCAAATTTTTTTTATAAAGGTTTTTATATAGAACTTATTATAATAATATTATTATTGTATAATTTACACTACTTCATAATCCATCACTAGCAGGCTTGGCAGTTTTGGTGCACAGCCACTTTTGCATTTTACTGTACCATATGGTTGACAGTCTTCTATTCTTGAATCATAATATATCCTCCTACACAGTCCTCTTAGCCTTGTACATAGCTTCTTTGACCTCTTAATAGATCAGGTGTGTGAAAGTAAACTATAGCACACAGCCCCCTTAGTCTTATATGTAGTCTCCATGATCTCTTAATAAGTCATGTGTATAGAATCCTAAATATATCAAATGAAACCCTATGATGTATACTTGTATCATGGTATGAAACCTCTTCTTCCTTGCTATATCAGTCTAGAATCATGATACCTGTATATCAGACATAGCTTTTTTTTTTTGCTAATACTAATACTAGTTCTGAATATTTGGTTATCTGCCTGTTTCAATTACATCTGGCTTCCAATCTTGCTTGTCCCTTTTGGTATTATTATTATCCTTTACAGTTATGCTTATCCTATCATGCATCTTATACCTTACATATTCGATCATATATTATAATCCAGGTTATTAGAAGTACTCTTTGTATGCTAATTTGTATATCAACTCTGGTAGGAAGCCATATATAGAACAATATCAATTTGGTATAGCTTCCCTACGCCCTGTGAACTAGGTGCCCATTAAAGACTCCATGCTACCCCTTATAGTCCTTTCTATCATTCAAGTTCTTTTTCCACATCTCCTGAAGCTATGTCGAGTGGGCTCTCTGTTGTGACAGGTTTTTCTACTGCCGCCCCGGGAAGTACGGACGGTTGGTTAGTGCACATCGCCCTGTCTCTGGGGGGGGGAGTGAAAATGGGGAGGGGGAGCGTTTGGAAGGAGAGTTGATATCATGTTCGAATGCGGTTACGTTGGCTGTAGGGATGGGTTAGGTGAGAGAAATTGAGAAGGTTTCGACAGCCTACCACATCATATACTCTTAATGTCCTAGCGTTTGTGAACACGACTGGAATTGCATACCACCAAAATCTTGAGGCTCCGACCCGATTTTTTGCGTTTATGCAACAGCAGTTGTGTTCGCAAACGTCATAGCATCACGAGCAATTGCTAGGAATGTAATATAACTATGGTCGAACTACCGGTGCCGTGATATGACCACTCGCGCGTACAGGGCGGTGCATTTTTACACTTACACTCTTTTGGGTATTTGCGATATGTGGGGAGGGCGGTTTATATTACCGGTATCATAGGACACGATTCTTAGGGGATGGAGGTGTGTGGGAAATATCGTAGCCTTAAGTTTGTTTGTTATTGTAATTATGATTCCCCAACCCCGGTATCATATCAAGGGCAAGTCTGTCGAGCCCTTCTGGCTGGCCCAGTTGCCTTGCGACCACTCGCTCGGCACAATAGATTCTCCCGGGCCACCAGGCGGTAGTTCCACAGACTTTCTCCTTTCACCAAAGATGGGTGCAGATTGGCAGCCCAACGGGGAACATAATGGTTACACACATGGAAATTTCGACGAATGGGCCAAAGTTTCGGACATATGCTCACAGCCTAAGTGCTCCAAAAATGGACTTGGGGGTCCACTGCACTTCCTAGGCTCTATTCCAAAACTGGTACTGTGCTTGTAGCGATTCGTGACACAATGGAAAAAGTAGCTCATCGCCCACGAAAGCAACCCACTTCCGTAACATCTTGAGCAAATTCTTTCCTCGAACCTCCTGTTTCTTCTTTCCTCTGGGATATCCAAGACTCTATGTGTGGACCTCTCTACCTGATGATGATTCAAGTATCTTGATGTGTCAGCGCCAAGATAGGCCTATTTAGGCGTGAGTCGTATCACCTTGGCGGTAAGGCATCGCATACCGTACTTTATACTAGTAGATTGTGGTGCAAGTATCATACACACCCCCAACCAATATCTTATCCACGGAATTTACCGCTAACCATGTGCCTCTCCAGTTGCCCGGCGCTTCTCACTAAACAGCCCTATTTAACCAGCAAGTGCTCAATCTTTCCATCTCTCGGTGAGGGCACTCGAGTAGTGGTGCCTGGTATCCGCGGCAGTGGCGGACCTCGGAATAACCCGCTGCGTTGATGGTGGTGAACACGATAGGGTGCCGGTGTCAGACCCTATTGATATCAAGATGGCAAGGATGAACCCACGGAAACCAATCGGCATACCGCGCCATGCAGAAACAGCTATGAAATGATGCCTTACAATGCAAAGAGGAAAACCGGTGCATTCAATGCCCATTAACCAATTTAAACCCCCCCTATCCAATATGAGCCTGTGGTCTCTCTGTCACACATACACCTACCGTACATATCATACATACATACATGCTATCAATGAAGAGGCAACCCGGGCCGGTCCGATTCCCATTCAAAATACCACCGGCAAGTATACGGTAGTTCCGTACCGACCGCTGGATGTTCTTTCTTAGTTCGGGTCTCCTGCGCAATGGATTTGTGCCGTCCACTACCTTACCTACTCACCGGATATGAAGTTGATATCAGAGGCATTCAACCTCCATGTTGAAAAACGGTTATGCAAATTTCTCGAGTTTTCAGACTTTGGTGTGTGTAAAGCCCTTTTTCGCGTACATATCTGGCAGATCCGCCCGAAACTTGGCGCTTGAAAAAACGGTGTCCCGGCCCTGGGCTGCCTCTCTTGTCGGCATGGTATTTTTTTGCCTTCTTATATAATCTTCCACTATATTGTTTGCTCCTTCTCCTCCCCCTCTCGAGGAGGTAGGGAAGGGGGAGGAAGCGTATGCGGGTCGGAACTCATGAGTACTGCGGTTTCCGTGTCTGACGTGAGCAAGATAGAGACCGGAGGGAAGGAATGAAGGAAGGGAACGGAACTTGAAGAATGAAATTCTCTCTACAGTAAATGGGAAGATTGATGATGTATAATACAGGTCCATCTACCAATACTGGTAAGGGTAGCTACCCTTATATAATAATTATTATAATAATATTATATTATGTAATACTTGTATGGCTGAGCGAAAAAGAGACTACAGTAAGTTAAGAAGTCTTTGAGAAGCCTGAAGGTGAGGTTTTTACCCTATTTATTTTGGTATGGTACATATGTATCATAGCTTTGTGTTTGTGTTGTGCGAAGATGGGCATTTGATTCGGCGGAGTCTATCGATGACCGGTCATTTGCATGTCGAAGGGAAATGCTGCCACTAGTCACAAATCTCTTAGACAATATCCTAATATTCTTTTCGTAAACAACAACTCATGAAGGTCGTAAACGTAGCCCTCTGCAGAATGTGAACGTGGCAAAAACAAGCACTCTAAACAACAGACGATTCTAGACAGAGTGTCAGTTTGGAGCTACCTAATTTACTCGGATATGCCCATAAAAATCGGAAAATAACCCTTGTCTCCACAGAGCTCGAGATTTGTCTGGGATCACAGAAATGGGTTTCCGATTTTTACTGAGACACTCGGGTACCTACTCGAGTACCTCCTGCTGTGGTTCCAGTGCCATGCAGTGCCTACGGCCAGGTTATTATCTGAGACCACTGTCAGACAGCTAAATTTGCACTTCGGGGTGGCATCTCAAATTTAGTACGATATGAGATCTTGGCGTGAATGTCTCAAGAGTGATTTTCCGTGAAACAAGCAAATATTGTTCCATCCCCTCTCTCCCCCATAGCTCTTCATTTTCAACACGCGGGGTGCTACCGGAAAACGCCGGAAAAGTAACTTTCTTTTGATTCCATTCCTTTTGATTTCTTTTTTTCCCTTTGCTCTCTCTCCCTTCAACAAATTTTTTTCCAAGGGAGGTTGGAGAAACGTGGGATTCTCAAAGAAAAGCCGGGGAGGCTTTGCAAATCACTTAGCGCAAACGTGAGCACCACGTTGGACCGTGCGTTTTTAAAACCGTGCTTGCGCTTGCTTGTACGAGTAGACTACAGCACAGCAGATATTACCCTGGGGGTGGTAGTTGGTGATGGTTCGGTACTGTTACCTTCTGTTTTTCAGCTGTTGTCTTTTGCTTCCTTTCTGTCAGCGCAATTCTGCCGTGATTAGAATATAATGAAGTAGATAGAGACACACAACGAAGGGAGAAGGAAAGGGAAAAAAAAAGATGAGAAAAAAATAGATCGCAAGTATATCAAAACTATCACGAAGATAACAGATGAGCTGACCCCAGCAACTTACTATTGGTCCCCTTTTTTTCTGCCTCTCTTTTTTCACACTATCCCCCCCCCTTGTCGGCGTATCGTGCTACGGGCCTCATAACCTCTCATCACGAGGGCAAAAAAGCACAAACCATCGCGGTTCCCAAACCATACCATTTTTTCCTATCGCTGCTGATTCTCCCCCCCCTTTTCCAAGTTCCAACTTTTTTTCTTTTCTATTCTCTCTCTCTCATCCGTCCACAGCCCGGGTCCACAGGTCCAGGGTTGACCATCTAGCCCGTCGACTTAGTTCTGTGCAACAGCTCAGCCTTGCCTGAAGGAAGGTTCAGGAAACGGCATAGGGCGAGTTTACTGGCGGCACGCGAAAAGAAAGCGAGGGGGAAAAGAAAAAAAAAACTATGCGCTCGCTCCCCACTATCCCAGATGGCCAGATTTCACACATTTCATCTGGGACAACGGGGAATCCGGGACAACGGAGAGACAGAGAGTGTGTGTTTGTATCCCTTTACCTGTTTTCAAGCACTAGTGCTAAAGTGCGGGTTGATAACGTAAATTCAGAGGATAGCTGAAAGGGGTAAGAAAGTTAGTGATCATGGTAATGGTAATCATGGGTAGTATGATACTTGTACGAGTACTGTTGGGGGAGAATTAAGCATATGAGTTTTGTGGCTAATACCCACATTTGGGCAGTTGTTATAGTATGATAAGCATTAGATTTTTAGGGTAAAGAAAGTCGCAATCCATTCCTAAACTGCGAATGTGACAAACTTTTTCATAATAGTCATGAGTGTTATGAATAAGCTCTCGTACAACCCCATAAACATAGCCATTGACTACTTATTTCCCACACTTTACTCCCAGCAAACAATTCGTCATGGACAACTATCGAGAGGGGCAAAGTCAGGCAACTTCATTCAAAAATTTTCTGCACGAAGGCAGTATAGTATTATGGTGATAAAAAAATTGGAGAGAGATTTGATTCTATCAGCAATGGCATTTCCATCTGACTATGAGCACCATTTATGTACTCCAATTTCTGTTCTCCTTTCCAAGTATGATACAGATACCACACCTAACCTCATCATTTGTCCTCCTTTGGTTTAGCTTGACTGATAGTAGCCATAGTATCAGGTTCACCAGACCAACATTCTACGGAGGCGGGGGCAAAATTCCCCTAAATCTCTTATGAATCCGCTCCAACGGGTGAAACTTGGTGAGAGATTGGTATTGCCAAAGCTGCTTTCCGGGTCAATGGGGTATCCCGTTCAGCGTGATCCGGGATAGCGGGGTGGGAGTGTATATCAAGGGTCTCAGAGTACGGTATTTCACCCCAATCAAAACACCATCCTATAAGGGAGCTATTGAGACCCCCCCCCTCCCACACTGGTAGTTTGATAGGGCCGAATTCGCGAGTATTCCAATGATTGCTTGAGGTTCATTTTGCGATCATCATGCCAAAATAATTATGGATAGACCTCGCTCCGGGCCTCAATGACTTCGGTTAGTAACGTGTCGTTGTGTTTTCGGAACGGGGGATAATAGCTGCTAATTTCGATCAATATATATTATTACTGTAAGCGAAGTCTTTCTATGGAGGGTGAAGATGGTTATTTTGACACTGTGACTAGTACGACTTGGTATGTGGCTGCCTGTGTTGCAGATCCCGGTAGTGCCAATTTCCATACATCATCATCTGTCCCTCTTCTCGCACGCCCCAACTTGAACCATGTTCCCATCGACTACTAGTTGACCGTTGCCCTTTCTCACTTCTCTCTTTCTCTGCTTTCTAGTCCGTTTACCCATCTCCTGCTGCTGCACTCTCCTATCCTCCACTTCTCCCATCACGTTTCGCATCCCACCGTGCTCCCTCTCATTATGAACAACTTTCCGGCTGAGAAGGAATTCACCCCCCAGGAGATCAGAAGTTGGGATGAAGAAAGGCTACTCTAGTTGATCTAGCAGAAGTTGTCTACACCACTCGAGCTCAAGGATGCGGAGAAGTTTTTAAACACCCAAATCGACGGGAGTGTCTTGGCTGGTGCTGCTGACGAGGCATTCTTCAGAAGAGCGTCCTTATCTTTTGGGGCCAGTGTCAAACTTGCAGGACTGTCGAGCAAGATCTCTTTCAGCAAGAGTAAGTACTGCCTTCTGTACCCATGGACATCATACTAACAGTATCACAGGAGATAGTGAACAGCTGGACTTGTAGGGCCGTCTGATACTACCTTTAAAAAACTGCGTCCGGAGAGCGAAATTGATACTAAGTTGGAAGAACCCGGTAATCATGCCTCCGAGCGAAGAAAGTATATTTAGTAGGAACGCCTTGTATTACGTCTCGGAGAACTTTCCGATCCTGCTTTCAAGACCAAACTGCCCTTCCCAATTGACTCCAAAGATGGGGAACATAATTGGGTCTACATAGGACCAGAGAAATTCGTGGAACTCCTGAATAAGCTAAAGCAAGTCCAGGGAAGACCTCAGAACAGCGGCTTCTGGCTCTATGGAACCAGGGGTTATGGGAAATCTCACCGTCTAGCCGCCCTCGTCCGTTATTTGACCGCTAGGGAGGAAAGAGTTGTATACATTCCCGATTGTCGGGAGTGTTTTAAATATCCTGTCCCATATACTCGAGCGGAAATGTTATTTACCTGGTCAGATAATGACTAGCGGGAGAATACAATGCTTCTGGATCCGATGGAAATGATATATCACTAGTGAACCCAGCAGCCAGTCCGTCCGGCTTTGAGTACGGCCAGACTGACCCAGGCTTTTTCAGGGACAGCCGGGCCGGGCTGTGGGAAAGTTGCTTTTCAAGACCCAAGCCGGGCCCGGCCTGGGTCACCTGCAGGCCGATGTTCCAAGTGTGTTTCGTTACAAAGAAAATTTTTATTATTCAACAGGACTAATTACTCATGGCAAGATCATTCGGTTAATACGCATTCGCCTGGGGCGGTTAGGGAGTTGTGTGAGTGCTGGTATAGAGTCTCTTGAGGTAGCACAGTATAAGGGTTGAGTAGATGTGGGTATCGTGGTGGCGGAATGGTAGAAGACATAGATCTGCCTTAAGCGAAATCTATAGCACTAGGAGCATGTTGCTCTTGGTCTTCTATTCAGAGCGATCGAAATAGAAAGCCTGCCGGCACTTCATGGATACCTTCAGATTGCCTGGGCATCTCGTGGCTTTGACCCGGGTTGCGCCAAGACTCGACCCGGCGCGGCGCCCGAGAATTTCGACCGGACTGACCCCCTAGGATCACCGTATACCCCTACCCCCAGAATGCCGGAAACGCCACAATCATCACCGACCAGCCGAATGCCCCGGCGGACTCGAAGGCGGACAGCCCCCAGGCCAAGGGGCAGAAGGGAGAGGCAGAGAAGTGGTTACTAAGGTACGATACCGGACGGGACACAAATTCATTCTCAGCACTTTGGCAAATTATAGGGCATACCTCCGGGCCGGGGCTATACAGGCTAATGAACTTCGACTACACCTCTATGGCGGCTTGACTTCAGTAAGTTTCAATGCTAGTGAGAATGATTAATTTACAAAAAGGAACTATTCTAACTGATTCAAATGGAAATGGAGTACTGATGGAAGCGAAATGCCGACGTTATTCTAGATGGCGGCAATGTACGAGGAAGCTATACAAAGGCTCAAGTTGAAGACCAAGCGGGCTGCATCCCATTGTTCTTAAACAGCAGTGTGGTGAACGGAGGGGTTGATCTGGCGATTGAATCGGGTTGATGGGTAATCAGTGTCCCCAACCGTCCAGCCCGCCCGTCCTTCGGTCCGGACGGGACGGACGGCGGTGGATGGGAGGATGCCCGGGATGGACGGGTGGGCCCTATGGGTGCCCTAAGATAGGGAATATGCCAGGTGACTGCCGGTGACGGCCGGGCCCTGTAGATGACGACCGGAAGATCCTATTTAGACTAAGACTGCAGGGCTCAGGCGTCAACCCCTGGGACCGCCGTCTTTATGGAAGATGGACGCCATACCCTGCCGTCCCTACCCACCCTGCCCAGGACGGTTGGGAACACTGGATGTATTGAAGGTTTGGAAACAAGTTTAGTCATTTGTATTATATACGAAAAGAACTGTGAATCTAGGAAGCTGGGAGCTGTACGCCACCCTCCTTAAATATTAGGATCTTGCTAACTTCTGTAGATATTGTAAATACGTGAATGCTTGTATCAGATATTAGGCTACACCTACTGATATGGATTCGGAACTTATCGATCATCGGTATTTCTGTGAATGGTGTCCGACATTTGGAACCTATCAAGAGGTAGGAACCTATGAATGCGTCATGGCCCGCGATGCTGTGGTCAAGCAATTGCGCGAGTATGGAAAACACAAATTCGGCAATGCAGACTTTTTGGTGGCTTTGGACGAATACATTGATAATGAGGCAGTTACTGGGATCTTCATAGAAGCGAATCTCTTATCGACGATCTCATCTAGTGGTCTAGATATTTCAAAGAATATTTCCCAAGTGATGGATGTGAAGATGTTCAGAGGATATCTGACCTTCTCTATTACCGAGAAGTATATCCTTTATTGTCCCATGCAATTTAATTTCCGTGCCATTGATGGAATAATTGTTCGATTTGATCTTTCTAATCAAGAAAATGGCAGAAGGGGTAAATGCTTTATGTTTCCTCTACAGATCACTATCGCAAAGTCTCACTTGGGTTCTGAACGAGAATTCTTCAAAAAGTGGAGTCGATGGATTAAAGATCTTGGCGACTATGGTATCCAGGTAGTATCTCTATGGACCTCTACTAAGGAGCCTTTGGAAAAGAAAGTCAACCGATATCCTAAGTATATTTCAAAAAATGTTCATATTCGAGATGACAGCTGGGACGCCAAAGAGCAGAAAGAGATGGAGGAGCAGAGAAAGGTAGAGGTGCAAAAAGAGATGCAGGAGCAAAGAGGGGTGGAGGTGTAGAAAAAGATGGAGGAACAAGGAGCGCCCAATGATTAAAAAAATAGCTACATTTTTCCAGATTACCCTTTAATTGGCATTGTGTTTTTGTGGCTTTCAGCAGCTGTGTAGAATTTTCTACTTGTAATATTGGAAAATGGAGTTGGTGGAGTCCCCGGAGCTGGAAATTTGCTTCCTTGTGCAGTCAGATGTTGTTTCTGCCCCGGTTTACTGGCGCAGATGGTACTTGTACATGAAAGTCAACGACAATTGTGGCTTTCTGCGTGTCGGAATGTAAGTTCAATTTATGATAATTATTATCGTGGCAATGCTTGGAGTATAGGATGGGGCTTAGGGGTGAGGGGTGGATGATGTACTACCGTATACGATAGGAATGGATGTGTTTTTGCGTCTGGAGGAGATATTGGTGTGGCGGCGATTCAGTCCAATCCGGTGCGAGCATTTGACTGTTTCGCAATTGAATAGAACAAGTTACTCTGAATAAGCGAAAAATAACAAGTATTAGAATGGTAGGTAGGTTAGTACACTCGCCCCCCGCCATCTCGAATCACGCTGAACCGGATACCTCGCTGTGTCGTATGGAACTCAGGTAAACTCTGAATTTCTTTGCATCGAGACCTGACCTGTTGTCCCGGATCACTCGAGGGAACGGCTGAAGCCCCTCCCTTTCCCCCCCCCCAACCGGAACTCTTCGGCCGAGAGTAAAAAGGGAGTTACCGGTATCATAATTATTATCATACTGGGGAAAAAAAAACTTGCCAAGCCAGGGCTGAAGGTTCTACGCCCTATGATGGAGTTTCTGTTAATAATAGAATAGTAATCTTTATCTTAATGCGGTAGAGGGGACAACATAAGCAATTGGGCGGTGCTCCCGTCGTCGAGACGAGATCTGTTGGCTGAAGTGGATGTGGGAGTTCTGCGGTACCGTAGCAGGCTAGCGGAGGTGGAGAAGGGAGGGGGGGGGGGTGGATTATTCACTCGGGTTGCTCTCGGATCTTTTAAGCCTCCACATATCATACCTTGGTTATCCTTTTTTCCGTTATTGGCACGGCCGAGTTTGAAGTTGGACACTTTATCACACATACCGTAAGGGTGGCAATTCCCATATTTCTAACGATACAAAAGTGTCCAATTTCAACCCGGCCGCGCGAGTACGGTACCGGTACAGTACAGTACAGTACAGTACAGTACCGGTACTTTAGACTGGGAAAAGAAAAAAGTTTGTTGGGGCAAGTGTCTTGGTTTTCAGTATTTTGTGAGCAGCGTAGGATGACACTTGTATGCGTTAGTAAAAAAAAAAAAAAAACGCGTGAGCTGATTTCCTTCTTTTTTTTTTTTTTCAAGTTGTGCTTTCTAGTCATTGGTTGCTGTCGTTAGTGTGAGGCACGAGCCTACAATGTTATGTTATGGTCGTAAGGTAAGGGGTGGTTTTTTTTTTTTTGCGTTAGGTTGATGGGTTACGGTATGCGATGCGGTGCTATGATAAATTTACGATGCCGAGGCGGTGACCGATTCGGGAGTGTGGTTTCTATGATACCCTGTTAAGAGTTGGAACCGGGGGGGGGGGGAACGTTGTAGTCTATGCATGGTGTCGAGATCAATCATTGTAATTAAGGTGACTCCTAACTTAAATGATTACAATGGTCGTTTCCGAGGAATGGTGCTGCAGTCCGGTGCTTGATTGATGATCAGCGTGGGCAATATGCATGTAGACAAGCGTCATGTATCCTCACTCGTGAATATGCTAAACATTCAACATCGATACTACTATTGGGCATCATCTATGTACTCGTAATGTCCTGACGTTTGTGAGCACAACTTGCTATATCATAAGCGCAAAAAAAATCGGCCGGAGCTTCAGGGTTTTGGTGGTATGCAATAACCGTCGTGTTCACAAACGTCAGGACATTGTGAGTACTGGGAAGGTCGCTCTGTTGGGTTTTTTTCGGGAGGGGGTTTCTTCATTGCTCTCCCTGGCCGAGTGTTTTGCCGGATTTTTTTTTGCCTATGATACCCCTTACTGTGCACTCGATCCCCCACCCCCCCTGACTCGTTTCTTACTCGTATGTCTACTACTCGAGTATACAAGTGGAGCGCTCGCGGTTCGCTTGTGGCATATATGATACCGGTAAGTTATAATAGGAGGAGCAATTACGACCAACCCTCCCTCTCCCAGTGATCTTGCGGCTTGTGCCGCAATATTTAGGGTATGTTCTTGTAATGGACTCTCTCTTGCATATCGAGCCGAGGTCGTCATGGTGCGGTTGTGGCATGCAATTATGTGGGCTTCCGCGGACGCAACGCAGTCTGTCGGAACTTGTAAGCGCTAAAGCTATGCAGGGTGACACTTGGTACGGGTTTCGGGGGGGGGGTGGAAAGGACTACGATCAGGGGTGGGTTACCGCAGTGTCGTCCGTTAGGTGTGGTCGGATCGGGGTTATCTCTATGTTTCTTCTACCTTGCCATAAGTGATGGCCCTTTCAGTCTTGATCATCACAAGGTGTCACTCGATAGGCATTTTGCATTGTAGGTTTTGAGGTTATGTACGCGTTATCGCCGAGCGCCATACATGTTTAACGGTTGGCGGGGAAACCAATGTGGGGTGATATAAGCTGTCGCCTTTGTGGTATTCTGTGGTATTATAGGGTCGTCATATGGCGCGTAGGGTATTGATGCCTGTCAGGCACTCCTGTGGTATCATAGTTCCATCATTCCTGGCTTATGTTATATTGTTTGCTCTACTTTGTCTTCGCATGTTTTATTTTTTAAACTTCCTCAAACCACTTACCATTGCAAAACCTCGACCAAAAAGATCTCTATCGAGTGCCTATCCCCACTCTTATGCCTTATTTGTCTCATTGCTCTGATACATACCCCACTCTTGATCAGCTTTTCTCGGAAACCACTCTTCTAATTACCCTGACTATCTGAGCACCTTAGAACCGCTAACCCTCCGAAGCCCTTGGCTCCGGCATCAAGCCCGACTCAAGATCAAATATATCCCGCAAACATCAAATACCCGGTTAATTCCGGATGACCGGCCACAACTTCAACCCCAATTGGTTGATAGGGAGCTTCAAAGAGACATCTGTGCTTGTCAAAGGTATATCTCCCGAAGGGGATCCCGAGCTTAGATACGGCGCCTTACCCAAGCCTTTGGTCCCCGGATTAGTTGCCGAGTCGGGGCGGCGATGTTTCCCCGTGTCTGTTCGGGACGAATTACCGTAATGGCCCCACGGGATTAGGAGGGGGGGGAGGTGAGTAGGGATAGAGACAGGGCAGTTTGTTCACGGCATATCACTCGGATAGAGAGATGGAGGACCTGTGGGTGGCCGGGGTCGGCGGCGCATGGTCGGTACCGCAAATCGAGCCTAGAAAATCCCAGAGCTGTGGGAGGGGGGTTTTCCCGAAAGAGCACGTGAAAGCGATTTTAGATTTCCGTGTTCTGGGGGGCCGGGTCTCCGGTGAGATGGCTCGAGCCGAGGAAAGTGAGCTATGCAGCTGCCGTTCGGAATGAAATACTGTTATACACTTGCCATACAAGATACCCGGGGCGCGGTTGGGAAGCTAATCAAGTTTTTCCCTCGTTTTATTTTAGACCTTTCCTCATGCACAACGGTGGTGATGGAGGTGCGGCATCGTATTATTACATGCCGTATCGAAGAGTGGGGAGGGGAAGTCCCTGGACATGTGGTTTTCTGTGCAACATTGAGGAAAAGGCATTACACCAGACAATGCGAGAGTGTCGGACCATGGGAAGGGGTCCAAGGATCTACACGAACTTTGTCTTCGTTTGACCCCATGATTTATGCGAAGTTTGATTTGATCCTTGGATATGGTCCCGAGAGCTCCCATGGGTTTCCAGACATCATGATAGGGGGGGGGGTATCTGGTTATTTTCGGCCGACAGGTGTCTAATAAAACTCTGGGTTCTTTTCCCGGCCTTGGAAGATTCGGCTCACTTTCGATTACTTTGGGTTTTCGGTCGCGCTTTGCATGAAGGTGTGACTGATGACTATGGTGAAAAAACGAGATACGTTCCGATGTGCCAGGCTGCCGTCGTTTCATCACTCCCGACCTATGGTGGTACAGTAAGAACTCGAATAATTGCGCCGTGTGCTATGTGGTTGGGCTTTCCTCTCTGTGTAAGGTCAACACATTTTTTGTTTTTCTTTCTGTCTCGGAAGGGGGAAGGGGGCTGTGTTTCCGGCCCGTTTTTTGCCCCCTTTCCGTGGAAGGGAATTTTGAGCTACATAGCACACTGTCCATTGTTCGAGTTTTTAAGGGATCCCGGTTTATGCGCCCTGTACGAGCACAGAACCGGGGGGGGGAGCGCGGTGATTAAGAATTAGAATGGGTGACCGTCCAGATCCTCTACCAAACGAGAGGCCACACCAAAAAACTGGAAACTAAAGGTGTTTGTGGGACAATAGTGACTGGGAACGGCTGCCAAGTGTGTTATCCCAAGAACAAGATGATAGCAAGGGGGGTAAATCGGAATCGCATAAAGTCCAATTTTATACGAGTTCGTTCGGATAACGAAAACTCCCTCTAAACATCCGATCCTCACTTGTCCGATTGGGTGTAACTCCAAAGCAACCGCTCTGGGTTTTTGACTTCTGTGACTTTTTTTTTTTTTTTTTTTTTTCAGACAACATAATGCTCCGGTCAGATGATTCCTGCGTAGCACCCTCTGTATTTTCTGGTCTTTTTAATAACAGCCCCTCCGAGTACGGACAGAGGTGTTCGGAGAGGCCGTGCAGTTCGCCCGATGGTCCTCCCACATGCCCTGAACTCATCGGCAATACCACTGAGTCTTATATCTAAGCGCACCCAATGGATCTGTCAGACGGATATGCCCGGAGTCCCACTAGGCATGTGGGTGCATCATAAGTCTCCCTCCCTTACCAGTGCTCCCACCTTGGGGACGAAAAAGGTTACCGGTACACCTGCAAACGAGAGGCGCATAAACGAAAAGCCAAGTTTGACCTTTTTCGGAGCCGATAAAATAACCAATCGAGTTTCTCGCCGAAAAGATGGCAGGGGTTATCGAGCGTTGATAGACACCTCATAATTATTATCACCGTTATTATCACCAATCCGCCCCTTCGACGAGCCCGTGTTTGCATCTATTTATGATTGTCCCTGGTATCAAGTCACCGGCAGTTGATCGGTCAGAAAAGCACCATAGTTACACCGAATATCACTTGGCGATAGGGTAAGTCCGTTTTTCTTCATTCTAGGGCTAGGTGGGAAATGCATGTGGCTCCCCTGTTTCCTCAATTTTACTCGGTCCGGTTGTCCAATTTCGTGGCGGCTTCTATTTTTTCTTCTTCTTTTCTTCGCAGGAAGGAAGGAGGAGGATTGCGGCTAAACCGTTGCTGCAGCCTGCAAACGTCTCGGAGAAGCCGTTATTTTCTTTTTTTGTGGGATCCATCGGGTGTTCCTGAGATTGGTGGTGGTTGTTGGTGAGTGAGTGGTTGTGATTGGTTGTGATGCGGTGGGGTTTCCTGGGAGTTATGGGATTTGCGAAGGGAAAAGCTCCGTGGGAGGGGGTAATAAGTGGTAGGTTTGTGGGATACTCCTACTTTTCTGACGCTTGCAAACACAGCTGCTATTGCATCTGGGGGAAGAATTTGGCCTGAACCTCAAGATTTTGGTGGTATGCAATAGCAGTCGTGTTTGCGAACGTCAGAAAATTACGAGTACAAGATGGACGAGATTCTAGGGAAGCTTAGGGGTGACTTTGTTGTTGGATATACTTGTAATGGGCTTCATGCAGAAGGGGGGTGATTGCTTAGTCAATCAGCTGTATCGGCTGTCATGTTCCCCAAAAACTTCTTCTCGTGAACACCTCAAGGGAAATGATCATCTTTTCACCTTTGAACAAAAAAATCGAATCTACTTCGTCCAACTGTGACTCTTATCTCCACTCCTTCCCACGTGTTCTCATCTCTGCTGAGGTCACTTGCTTGCGCTATTCTTCTCACCGCCCCAACCAGCAACTATTTCCGCTAACTCGCTTCACTCCTACTCTCGACAGATCTCCTCACAAAACACTGGATTCCCGCTTTCGCCACCTCCGGCTCTGGCATTTCATTGCGACTTACCCGGCACAGTACCTTAGCTAACAGACTTAAGTGTCATTGCACGCGATATCACTCGTTGCATTTGGGAGCGTGCGTGGTGAAAAAAAAAAAAAAAATGAAGAAAATCTTGGCTCTATACCAGGTGGGCATTAGTGGATTCTTATAGATAATTAGAGAGAGGGAGAGGAGAGAGAGAGAGAGAGAGAGATAGAGAAAGGCTAGGGACTGCGACATATGGCTGAATCAAGTACATAATCGTGAATTCGAAAGGACAGTGGATACAGGATGAGAAATAGTCATGAGAGAACTATGATATGATAATGACGGATAGGGCAATTGGAGAAAAATATTGGTGACGAAGGGGACAAAGTGACGAAGAGGAGGAGTTGTAGTCTTTTTTTTTTTTTTTTTTTTTTTTTAGTGATTAAACAATAAATCCAACATTGTTCCTTCTCAAGAAGCCACTAATGATGATCCCGAGTGGCCAATCTGGCCATATTTTATTTGAAAAAAATAAAAATACCTAGGTCAGTCCTGTCGAAAACTATCCATCAGCCAAAGTCAAAGCCGCCAGACGCCCTGAAAATCCGAGGATATCATTTATGATAATATTATCATACTATATGAATAGCTAGCATGCTTTTTTTTCTTTTTCTTTTCCCACTTTCAATCACTCGGAAACAGGAAAGGAATAAAAGCAAACATGTTTCCTCGGCGCTATAAGATTTTCCTTCCTTCCCCCCTTAAGACAAAAATCTTTTCGCAATCTACTCTTACTAACTGATCAACCCTTATACTATCCCTAATCATGACCTCAAGACACTCTCTATATCATACCATTCCTAACCTCACACAGCAGCCCTCTAACTAACCAACCTACCAACCAACCACCCCCGGGTGAATATATTATAATACCAACTGAATGATTTTGTTGTGGGGGGGGGGGGGCAATTAATTAGTCCTGTTTTGAACCATGAAATCTTTTTTTTTTTTTTTTTTTTTTTAGTAAATGAAACATTGTGATCTCTTTGAAACCTTGCTTGGCCCCCCTCAGGTGAGAGCTAGGTCGGTGATGTCTGGCTGGCTTTCCCATGGCCTGGCCATTGCTCGGGGCTGGACGGGACGGACTGGCCACCTGGGTTCGCTGCGGGGGGCTGGTCGCTGGGTAAATGGAAGTAATTCAACTACCCTTTCACGTATCATACATACATACATACCCTTCAAGTTGAAATATAATCTAGACACTGCAGAATGATGCTGAGAAGGAAGAAGAAAGTAGTCATGCCTTCCAAAAGAACCCCTTAACAGGTCCGAGCGAGAGAATAATAACTTTGGCAGGACCTCGAATCTCATCTCATCTCATCTCAGTTTTCTTTACTTACTTACTTACTGACTGGATGGATGGATGGATGGATGAATGGGGGAGTCTTGAAATCTCTCTCTCTCTCTCTCTCTCTCTCTCTCCAGTCGGAATTGGATTTTTTTTTTTTTTTTTTCAAACGTCTTGAGAAAAAGGATAATCAACGTCTAGCCAGGGTAGATTTATTAAGTTATATAATTATTATCATTTACAAAGGGTTAAAAAAAAAAACAGAAATTATTATTACTCAAGAATGTCATAACAGTATGATAACGATCTCTATAGTTAGACTACGGGGCGGGAGAGGAAAAACATTATAATTTATTACCCCCGGAACTCTATATTATTGACCTTTTGAACATAATATTAAAAAATTGAGAATAGCATAGCGCTCTTTCCAAGCTAAATTCCTGAGCCCTTTTGTTTTTTTTTTTCTCTCCCCGCCATCAGATTTTTCTTTCTTTCTACAGGGCTACGAGAGAAAAGATAAGGAAGGAAGGAAGGAAGGAAGGAAGGCACCTGGTTGTTTATGACTACTACTATTACTATAGAAATTAGAGTAATGATATGATAGATCGCTCTAGGCGCTACTATATCCCCGAAATCTGCCTGGCTCCCTTTTTTTTTTTATTTTTTTTTATTTTTGCTATCAATGACGAACTTATATGATACCGAACCTTTGGACCATCTCCCTTCTTTATCCAGAGCGGGGATTTTTTTTTTTTCCACACTCCCCAGCGTGGAGATCGAGACTTTTTCCACGGTACTTGTATAGATAGGAAATATTTACTATATAAATTTACTGTATAGTACAGTACAGTACAGTATATATATACAAGTGATAGCGTCAAGACATATGACACAATATACCGGTACTGTATGTACAGTCGTGTCTGAAAAGTCTACGTACCCCCCATGGCAACCACACTACACCATGATTCTAAGTAGTCAACAACTCAAATTTATATGTAATGACTCAATAAATTAATTGATAATAGGAAACCTAGTTGCTCCTCT
>JACCEG010000704.1:0-21218 GCA_014065205.1 Tuber brumale | reverse complement strand
TTTTTTTTTATCTAGCTAGATTGTCTAGAAGCTATTGAACACATAGATAGAGTTTATATATATATATTAAAGAAATTAGTAGTTGATAATAGAAATTATATGAGACTATAATAATATGGATCAATGTGATAATTTACTTTACAATCCAACACACTACAGACTCACTTGCTTATAGAATGAATACTCTAGTATCTCAATAACAACATATTTAAAATTCAAGACCTATCAGTTAAATCTGTTGTTGTGAGAACCAGAATGGTAGTGTCTACTTTTATCATCAAATTGTTCTTAAAATCTATATTTATTTAACCACTTCTAATAGACATTTATTTATTTGTTTATTACTTAACAAATTTCATATTCATGTTCTTTAAAAGATATAGATCAACTTACAACTTAGCTATGATTATTTTTTACAAATATATGTAATGGGAAACTCAAAATCAAAGTGAAGGTATGATAAATTGGCGTTGCCATGGGGGGTACGTAGACTTTTCAGACACGACTGTACAGTATCATACTGTACCTGACGTGTGTGTGTGTGTGTGTGTGTGTGGCAGCAGCCCCAGCAATAGGCCACCGGGGGTATATATAATATTATTATATATATATATCTGTTGGAATTGTTCCCAGTTGTCTAGTATCATAGGAGAAGATATGATAAATAGCTGGAGGTATCTATCATATTACATCCAAGTATATAATACCGCAAGATTTGGTTAAACTTGGAATGGGGGTAGAACGGGCCCGAAGTGAAATTGTGACTCTGTAATAGGGGAAAATTTCTTGGGGGAAATATATATATAATAATATTATTATATATATAAAATGTCGCTCATATATTATTAAATTTTATTCTACGGTTCAATAATTCCATCTGTATATAGTTTAACCAGCAGACAACGTTACACCGGATTAGTCATCAACCAGAGAAGTATGATATTGTAAGCAGACATAATATTATTAAATTATGGATAACACGAGCAACATTTACACAGCCACTTCCATAAAAAGCTCTCACCTCAAAATTTAATTAAAACCTCACAAGAGCAATATGATAGACTACCTAATATATCAACACAGCAACGAAACAGCAAAAAGAGCCTTTCCAGATAAACCATTTTTCGGATATACCTTCCACCGAACGGTTGCAAAAAGAAAGAAAGAAAGAAAGTGCTAGCGAAGTGGTTCCCAGTGCGAGTAGCAGTAGTACCGGTACTTGTACTCGGAAGGGTATGTGAGAAATGTTGCGGACGCGACCAAGAGAAAGAAAGGAAGGAAGGAAGTTACTGTGGCGGCTCAAGTTCTCCAGGAACAGCAAATACGGTAGTCTGGTGTTAGCCAGCATGTTGATCCTTTCGCTATGTAATCTACTCGTACTTGCAGTACGGTAGCCAGCCAGCCAGCCAGCATAGCCTACTTGCTACGCGTACGGTTCCAACTAGATTTTGGTTAACTCAGGGCATACGTATCGTACGTAATGCTGTGCGGAGGGAAAGCCGGCTTCTGGGGGACGTGGGTCTAATAGGTGGAATCTCGTATGATTTGATCGATGGGATGCTTAAGTAAAAGGAGGGTCCATTTGTATGATAGCCGTTTGGGTTGTTGGATTTGTCTCCAGTGGTGTGTGGTGGGGGGAGGGGTTTTTCTTTCCTACTTCCCAATTATGATACGAGTGCGAGTACTATCTATATAGAGCGTCGATTTGGAGGTATATCCATCTTCTCGGGATAGTCGAGGCATTTGGCCGCACTCATATTACTTCCTGAAGGCCCCTATCTAAGTATTCTCAAGTGATTGGTTGTCTTTCCTCTCTGGGTGGTACTGTACCGTTATAGTAGGCTTAAGGGATATACTCCTCATTCCTCATCTGAATATAGTATAGTATCTTTATCAATCCCGAAGTTTTTTTTCTTTTTCCAAAGGGGGCCGCGTTGATACCCTCATCTCAGTGATCGAGGTATTCGTCAGTTTATTTCCCCGGCGTTTTCTTTATTAGCTATACTCGAAGGAGAACTATCATAGGAGAAGCCAGGGGGAGAGAATTCGACACCACCTGTAGAGCTCGGTTTCGCATTGATATCATATCCGGGGGACGCTGTTCTCAAGTGGGGCAGCACAGCCACCCTAGCAAAGAGAGCCCTTACCAGAGCTCGCATTATATACCTTTTGACTGTTTATTTTCTAAATCTCCACACTCCCTCCCCCTCACGAGCAAGAGGATTACGACGCTTAGCATCCCAATCCCAAAATCCGTCCGATCCATGGATTTTGAGAAAAGGCCATGTATAACCAACCCACCCGATCAAGGACAAGCGTGTGTTTTTGCTCGGGAACATACCCGCCTCGTCGTGTTATGAATGCGCCATTCATCGTGAAGTGTTTGCTTGCGGAGCCTGATAATAATCATGTGATATCAGAAAGGGTATAAACCCCCCCCCCTTCCTCTCTCTCGCCACACAAAACTTTACAGAATCTTCCGTATTGGGTTGCGATCCACCCACCTGCCCATTTTTTGAGGATATTATATGTATGGAACCGGTGCGGTGCAGTTGGCCGGCCGCGTGGCTGTTTGCCATCTGGGTTTGTTCCATAGGAGATTGCGTTAGACATAGAATGGCAGTACGTAGCTGGGAATTCTTTGGGGCTGTGGGGATCTGGTAGTGATGCCCGGGCGATAGAATCAATCGCAGATATAGCTCTTTTTTCCTTTTTTTTCTTCCTTTTGCAAGGATGGTGAGGTTGAAATATCGTTATGTTGAATCAGTTCCCAAAGCCCGTCAGGTTCTGTTGAGCTTGGGGCTTAGAGGAATCAAAGTATATTTATGATAATATTATTATGATATCATATATCCGAGTTTATTGCAGCCCTTTTGTCAAGACCTAGATATACTGTGCTGGTTTAGCCCCTCCCGGCACATCGAAGGAGCTGACGGTTGCCGTTCATGGAATATCAATTGCTATTCTGTGATAGCAGCTGGGATGAAATATTTTGATAGTGGGGGTGGATAGGTGGATAGACGGAGGCGATTTTTGTGGCTGTGATATCTCGGGTGTAGTAAAGTTAGATCTAAGCTGAGAGGAGAAATGCACATTTCACCTGACGGAGGATATACCAGCTCATATATTTTATCCCTGATTGTTCTATCATACTCAACCCTAGCCTACTACCGGTACTCTAGCTCATACAGGTCCTCTAGAAACAACCATGCCTCCATTTGTATGAACAGGAGCACCACCTTCGTACCACAAGCCAGTGAGCGTTTGTGATTGTTGGCGGCGGGCGGGCTTCTTATTGGCCTGCTACCATAGTTATTTGCAATAGAGTGAGGATATTCTTTTCGAGAATTGTACCTTTGCAACTCCTGAAGCGAGTGGCAACGTTACTTGCGGATCAGAGAAATAGCCACGCTAAGGCGCACTAGATCGCCTTGGTTAAAAAGGTGATTATTGAGAGATAGTGCAACATTCAACTGAGAGTATCGTCTTGGCTCCAAACTCGCAATACGACACCTAACGTCTCCCGCCACTGCTCTGATGGTTGCACCCTACAAGATATCATTTCCAACCAAGAACAGCACCCCCCCCCCCCCCCGAAACTCAGATTCTCGCACGAACGAGCCCGAAAACACCCATTCTTCGGTCTAAAGTGAAGTATGTGCCCATCTTTCATTTTGGCAGCCAATTTCCCGAACGTGCCTGAAGACCACCACCATATCGAAACCCGAAGAGTGCAAAAATCATCAAAGAGGTACCCCCCAGAGCTGGAGTTCATTGCGTAGTGATCCACCAGACCCTGCCTGTGTCAGTATTCCGGACGCCGGTGAAAGCAACCTATCAAGGCCCCAAAATCCTCTGTCTAATTATAGTGGTTACGCTCCGGATCGGCTCGGGGCACTACCTACCTACATGTAGCACCGGATCTGCTCAATGTGCCTGGCTATAGGCACAATTGGTTTATATGTGGAGGAGCGCAGATTTATGAGAAACGGTTTGACCGCCCATTTCATTTCCTCATTCACTCCTGCCGGTAGCTAGCTGGCTAGAGGGACAGTTGTATCCAAGTGCTTCTGCAATGGCGGACACAGGCGGGTTGATCGTGTAGCCAGCCAGCAAGCAAGCAAGCAAGCAAGCAAGCCAAGCCAAGCCAAGCAAGCAAGTAAGCACCCCACGACCATTTACCATACCAGAAGATGTGTGTCCATGAAGCCCAAGGACGGAGTCGAGATCCGTGAAGCTCACCATCGCCATGGCACTTGATATCACAGAAGCGGCCCCCAAGGGCAGACAAGAGCAGGAACACTACCGTCGATTCCGTCCAACGTCGTTCTAACCCCCAACACCCAAGATAGTTTACCACCACACAGTGAAGCCCTTGGAAAACCATCTTTCATTCTTTCATTCTTCCAGGAGGGGAAAAACGCTGCCCTTCAAACGCGAGAGGGGGAGGGAGAAATTCTGCCTAAATTCCTTTCCCCCCCTCACCCCCCAGCTGACCTTGTAGTGCCTCGTAAAATGCCACCTCCCGGCACAAATGCTGCATGTATATAAAACAAACCGCCTTAGTATACAGACATGCAGATGTGTAGCGAAAGTACATAGCGCATGACGGTATAGTACAGCGTCACCCAAAGGTAACCTAAGCAACAAGATGCCACAGAAAGTAAGCAAGAAATTATGTCAGTAGAGCGCAATTGAGCGCTCCCGGATCAAACCCGGGGGGGGTGGGGGGTGGAATAGGATATTTCGACTCTCTCTCAGCGTATAGTAGTTAGCGTGATCTTCGTTGCCCACAAACCGATAAATTGACAAACAAAGGCGGATAAGTAACCAATATAGACAGGCGGTTGAGGAGACAAAACAAAATTGTTAGGGGAAAAAACAGTCATGGTATGCGATATACACACATACCAAACGGACTGTTCTCGGGATCACCGCCGCCGGAGGGGGGGCAGTTAGTCCCATTGAACTTTAGAGACCCTTTCTTTTAGTACAATCCAATACCAGTAGAATGGGGTCTCGGTGGGGAAGGGGGGGGAAGGGCCGGAAGATCTCATTCAGCACAAAGCCAGCAAATTACCCAACCAGCACATATTCCTTCGCCCTTGAAGAGCAATCATGAGCATCCATCCATCCATACAGAATTGTTGAGTGAATGAAACTTAAGCTTCAGCAAGCATCATACCGTATTTGGAAGAAATAAAAAAGTAAATAAAAAGGCACTACGCAAATCCTCCCAACAGCCACCACCCAGCATCACCGTCACCGCTGGCGATAGATTCGGTCCCAAACTTACCTAGCCCACACCACTACGGCTCCAGACTTACCCACAGCCAACCAATTAACTACACAGCTCACATCGCCTTCCCCCCGCACCGCACCGCACCGCACCGCAGGGCACAGCAAGGAAGCAAGCGTCATGCCAAACCATGCATCTACTCGCACTCACATACAGCACGGTATTAACATTGACTCATTGACTCACCCACCCTCGCCCACCCACAAGCCCAAAACGGGAAGCATAAGCATATGCCATGATCAATGACTCATTTTTCAAAACTGCACGCACCCCTGCTCCGGCGAAAAGGTTAGTGAGTTCCGCCCTATGGTAGAAGAAATATATCCCAATCGCACCGCACAGTAGTGCGGAAAACGCTAGACAATGGGGTCACTTTTTTAAACTTGGTTCATGTTACCGCAGTTTTTCCCAACAAGGAGGAGGCTCCTGGTAGCTCCACGAGTGATCTGTTGTGATGCGACGATGGGGTTGGGCAGGAAGGAACGTAAGGTTTGTACGCTGTGGGAAGTAACCGCGATCATGTCCGGGTTAGATTTGATTGGCTTGGCTTGGCCAGGGTTTTTATCCGCGTATGTGTGTGATGTGGATAAAAGGCCACGGGTAAAAATCAGACCAGGGTCAATTAGTTATTCGCTATTGAGGGGAGGGGGGGGGTTGGTTGGTTTCGACTGTCGTTATCCAGTGGATGGAAGGGGATTAGCAAGACCTAGATTTAGACAAAACGCCGTTTCCAAAAAGAAAAGAGATTTATCCGCAGAAAGGAGGAGAGGAGGATGCGAAAAATGAGCATACTTAGCAAAAAAATCTACCGATATCACTCAGTTACTCAATCACATAGTCTGAATATCAAGTCCCAGAATGCTTGAAAGCTGTCCCTTGTTCCACTGGGACATATAGCAAATAAATGTCCGTACAAAATCAACCTTCTTCTCCTTTCCCGCACCTCTCCTTTGCTTGCTAGAAAGACTTTGAACGCAGATGTTATATATAAAAGGAAATCTGCCTGATCTCGCTGGTCAGAAAATAATAAGCGATTGACTAGTTATCTGTTGTGTAAAAAAACGCAGTGGGATAAGGAAAGAATTGAAGGCCTGACAGAAGCAAAGTGGAAAAAGGAATAAAAAACCAGAACACCGTATTTTGCCTCTCTTGACAAAAAGTCTCGAAAGGGAACAAAAGCAACGTCCATAAAATCAGAATACCCCCAGAACGGTTAACCAGAGAATTCAAAAGGATAAGAAAAAAAGGTTGCACACAATGATGTTTACATGAAAGCGAACCCAATACCCTTTGTGCCTACCGCACATTCTGTGCCACCGACATTCCTTCTATCATACTCATTCCCCCCATTTTTTTTTCCGGGGCGCACCTCAATCTCTTGCCTTTCCTATCGGGCACAGGGCTTCTGGTTGGAGATCCATATGCTAGAGACGGCGATCGAAAACCACTGTTAAGTGATTTGAACTTTGGAGTCACGCTAGTAGTTCCGTCTGCTGCGTATCCATGAACATTGGCCTCTACTCTTAGAGCGCTGGTTGGGCGACCTTCAATCGCACTTTCAGGGTAGCTCCTCTTCCTCGACAATCCAGTAGGAGTGGTTGAGCCGCTTGAACCTGGGGAATAAGTCTCCTTGAGCATGTTCAAACTCAACGCCGCTTCTCTTGATTTAGGCGATACACATGGAGTCATACGATGATCGCCAGTTTTCCAGGGACTGGTACAAATATTTTTGACCGATGACACAACAGAACTAGGTGAAGGAGGGGCAAAAGTAGTAAAAACTAGCTTGCTCAACTCGCAGCTCTGTTTAGCCTTCGGGAATGCTGGAGAACTTGAGGGACCAGGCTTTGACACCGAAGCTGACAAGGATGATCTACGAATGCAGCCACCCTGAGACGGAGGAAGGACTGGTGGAGGTGGCGCATCAGGTCCTCTTCTTGGTGCGAATGGGAACTTTTCCATTGTTGCTCTGGATATTGTGTTTTCGGCAATCTTGGCTGCGGAAGCCATGGCAGAGCACCGAGATGCAGATGTCACTTCTAGCCGACTAGGACAGATTCCCACTGCAGGGGTCACTGTTCCAGAGAGCAGTTGTGACGAAGATGAGCGGCGAAAAGCAGGCGCCTTTGGGAGGGGTTGATGGAGTGATTTAAACGCATGGGGGTGTGACGTTTGAAGGCGCTCAGTTGCTCGGGGTGCAAGTGCAGCAACGGGCTGGGCAGCCACAGGTGCCGCTGGAGTCTGCTGGGTAGGAGCTACAGGTACAAAGGGTTCAATCGCAAGCGGCGAGGTGGACGCGACTATGTCTGCATCTACCGCACAAGGTGTTAATCCCCCAGACGCTAATAACTCTGCCTCGTTCAAATCCGGCGAAAGCTTCAAGACCAAATCACACCACTCCCTCTTCCGTTCTTCTTCATCAACCCACGGATTGGCCCGGGCCGAGGATGCCGAGGATGGGTTGTGATCCGATGTGTACTTCAATACCAGATCAGTCCACTTCTGGAAATTGGTTTCCGATATATGAAGCCGCCAGTTGACAGCGTCTAGGAATGCCATTTCATTGACGTTTATCTCCTGCGTGTTCAGCCCTGAAATCTTGCTCCAAGCTCTCGCAGAATAATTGCGATCCTGTAAGTACTTTGATGCCAAGATCAAAGCCGCCAAGAACATTCTTCTACCACATTGCTTGGCACGAGTCATCTGCGCCTCTTCAGCTGGTAAATTGCTGATATCGCAATCCCGAGGGGGAAGATGAGGCCTAATTACAATCAGGTAGTACAGAGCAACTTGGAGTGTGGAATAGCTGGTCCGGGATCTTCGGAGGGTTTCCTGAATGAATGTCCGTAACGGAAGAACCTTATCCTTTGGGGTCGCACAAATGAGCATCTTCGGGGGTGGCCATATTGTCTCGACAATCTGAGCTGCGGAGTCTTTATCGTAATATGAATCTTAGTACCTGCGTATAAACTTTTCATCGAAAAGGATCCTCGGCCGAGTGCTTAACATACCAACGAGATTGTCAACGAAGTTAACCTTCCGATCAACCTGCCTTTGTAAGGTAGGTACAGGAGGCAATGGGCAACCTTCAGATACAGGACATCCAGCGTTGGCTCCTTCAACTAAACGATTAGTTCTCCGGGTGTTCTGACGCTGTTCTATGGGCACCGGTTCCTGAGCAACCGTAACTGATGGAGGGTGCGGGTGTTGAACCGAATCACAGCCTCGAAGGCTAGAGACCGATTCTCTTTTTCGGAGAAGCCAACCATCTTGCTCCGAGCCTGCGAACTGGCGCTGAATACTAAGGGAGGGAATAATATTCGTCCCAGGAGCTGAGGTGCCGCCGGTACACGAGGCAACGGAAGTGGTGTTCGATATTGCCGATGCCACAGACCAAACAGAGGATTGGGACGACGAAGCCGATGAGGCTACCGAGGGCGCAGGTGAATAAGCGTAGCGAGAGTGCGTAATTGTTGCCGTGGGCGGTGTATGTGCCAGGGTCATATTGCGGGCAAAAAAAATTGGGATTCAAAAAAATAAAAAAAATAAAAAAATGATTGAGCGGAGATGCGTTATGTAATATTAATTTTCTTGCAAAGGTTCCCTTTCAGGAAGCACCGAGATGTATAATGTCTGAATCCTTATTCCGTCTTCAAGGTCGTATATGTATACTGACAATCTCAGGAAAGTAGGTCGATCTCGGTGAGGGTACTAGTTGAATTTGAGGCTTTCTAAAGTTGTACTTAAAGAAAGCACTGAAATGGTGACAAGATACAGGATAGCTCGAAAGATGAACTGGACGTCAGGCGGGTGGCGGCAACGAGAGAATACCAGCTGGAGTGGCTGGTGTTCGCGAGATATCGTTGTCGGAGACGTGAGCCCGGTGACGACTGTGACACTTAACGAGGCGAAGTAGAAAAATCCAGTCAGTTGAGGCAATGAAAACCCTAAAGGAGAATCTCTTGTTCCCTCAAAGGCGAAATCCCAAATCCTCCAAATAACGATCCGAATATTGAAATACCACTGTAACCAAAGGCGCCCAACCGAAAACCGAAACTTCCTTATGCCCAATGAAGACGCGTAGCCGAAAATCAGAAAGAAATAAGCCGAAAAAAAAGTCCAGTGAAAAAAAAACCCCCGAATTAAAATAAGGAAAGCAAATCGGTTCTTTTCCGAATAGAATTCCAGTCACCGTCTATATCCCAAGGTGTATTTTTTTTTTCTTTTTCTTTTTGTTGCGTTGTTTCCCAAAGCTGTTGATGAATATATCGACAAAGAGGTAATTCTGTCTTTTAAAAAATTTAGGATTGAGTACTTCCAAACTCATCAACAGCAGCAACTGAGATAAATGTGATCGGGGTGGCGGTGACTGAAAATTCGGCGATAGTGATTTTCGCAGGATACATTGTGATATCCCAAACCTGGGAAGGGACGGTTTCCGGCGATTGTAATGGAAGGTGTTTTTGTAAATGGCGACTCAGAGAATTAGAGGTCGCTGTGACTTTGCCTCAGCGCCTCGTGATGGTCTAATCGAGTGATAGAATGAGTCTTAACCGGGGTGGGGAGGGAGACGTGTAGAGTTGGCTGTGGGGGGGGGGGCTGTTGAGCCGATCAGGGGCGGGGAGGCGTTTAGGCACTAGGGCCACCCGGGCTGGGTCGTGGCACGGCGGCTCCGAGCTGAGCACTGCAACCGAGCCGGTCGTCCGCAAAGAGATTGATAGAACAAGTATGTTGTCGCAACAGAGAATGGCTAATGAAAGTGAAGAGGAATAGCGCAGCAAAAAAGCTAGTGATGGGAGGTGAATATGAATATGAATGGATAGTTGAAGCTGCTGAGAGCAGCAAGTAGATGCGATAGCTGAATATTTAAAACAGGTACAGAGGGCAAGGGGACAAAGAGAGTGAGTAATGACCCAGGCGCGCTGCCAGTGAGAGTGTGAGCAAGCTGTTAGAGAGTGGAGTGAAACCTGCGCTTGCTTGAGGCGGCGAGGGGGGTGCAAAGGGAAGGATGTTTAGGTAGCAGGAATGGTGTTTTTTTTTGGGGGGGTGCGAAATCTTGGGAGGGGTCCAGTGGCGAAAAAGCGGCCAGATGACGGACGGATGACAGTTTGGGTGGACAAGGGAGAGTTGGATTATGAGTCCGTTGGGCAAACTTGTCTCGGGCACAGGCAACGACGACAGTTTGTCAAGGTTGGGATAGAGTAGGCCAGCAAGAAAGGTCACAGAAAGGAATAATGGTAATGGAAAAACAAATTAAGATAAAATAAGAAAGGTACCGTACTCCTCGTATCCGTACAATGGACAAGAGAGCAAGAGAGAGAGAACAGGGAGGGAGAGAGCGGAGAGCGGAGTTGTGCGGCCCAAGAGAGACCGGTGAGAAAGTGGAGTGGAGAGTGGACTGACGGACAGGAACCGTATCGTCAATCTAACGGGTGAGCTGTATCTTGTTCATTGCGTGATTCTATACACAAGAAGAGCGGAAAAGTGTTCTCGGTCGGTCGTGGGAGGGGAGAAAAGGAAGAAGTTTTGTTGTTTCGAGTGGGGCCCACCACCGAAAACCATGGATGAGTAACCGCCTGTCCTCTTTCCTATGCAATATTGTCCCGCCTCTCCCTTCATCTCTACCAAACGCTCCTTCTCACCCTTTTCCTACCCTCCATCGATTAGCATACCGGTCTAGTATGAACTAAACTACTCGTACAATCTCCCAGCTACCATCCCACCCTCCCACAAGTCCCAATCCCACATGCACCCACACAATAACACCCACACCCACACTACTCGCACACCACACTTGCCCACAATTTTCCCATTCACCCATCCTCACTCACTTCCCTGTTATCCTTGGGCAAATCTAACGCTCCACTGATTCGATCACTCCGCCCTCTGTTCTTCTTTCCATCTTACTAAAGTGTACTGGTACGGCAGGCGATGAAATTTACAGCCTGGTTTCTGCTGTTCCCGTTCTTCAAAGTTCTCTCAAAACGTTTTATCGGCCCATCATCCGAGGCCCATCTCCAACCTCCCTCAATGTACCTTTCTCCTATTTGTATTTTGCATCCTGAGACAGGGGTTTCCAGCAATCTATACACTGTACCTTTGTATTCCCCTCGCCGTCATATTCATCATACAAAGTGGTTTCATTTGCAGCCCACTGCTAACCACTGCGGATTTTCTATGTGGACTTTGCCGGCTCGCTGCTGCTTCCTCACGAAATGGGGCTGCACCGTATCCCTCTGTACACCGAATCAGCGATCCGTGTAACCCTGCAGGTCGCTGTGACCAATCGTGCTGTCGCCTCCATTCTGACTCTTCAACAGATAAACCCTACGAGTAGAGATGGATGATGCCGTACCTCTCTTCCTTGTTCGGAAAAGGGAGGAAAGGGGGGTCGAGTGCGGTACTGTGCACAACACCGTGCCGTAGAGGAAGAGAAAAAAGGGAAAGGCTGTGCTTGTTGCGTCAACTCCCTTTCTCGAGTGCTCGAACAATTCATTTGATACCCGTTGTCTAACTATTTCTGACCCTGACTTCCCAGAATCTCTGCAGGGCTTCCGCGCTGGGAACTTGTCCTGCCCCATTCACTGACGAGTTTGTTGGAATAAACCTCAAATCTCTTTCGACTGCGGCAGTCTCCCCCCGCCTGTGTAAAAAAAAAATGAAGGGCAGGAATACCACAAATAAGCTAGAGCCTCAATATCCCTATTGTTGTTTTACTGTACCATCGGAGGATATTTGTCTTGTCTAGGAACGTCAGGGGAGGGGAGGGTCATGGACTGTAAGTCGTTTCTAGGCTGTTAACTCTGCCAGGCTGTGAAACCTTATCTATAATAAATTCCTTACCCTGTACAAGAGAGAGCAAAATAAGAAAACAAACAAAAAAAATGTCATGTTGATTGAATGACTCGCCAATAAGGCGCAATGCTATCGGTTGACTCATTGCATCAAATCGAGAAAACCTAAACCTGGAACGTTGCTCAATTGCCACCATCGTATTTATTATATTTTGTGGCGCTCGTTTCTTCCCTCCGATAGACAGCCACAATGGCGACCCGGATACACCCCTTTCCCGACAGCTAAACCCAAATAAGAAACTTTCCGGGGTTAACTTGGATGAACTGTGACAACTGTGTGATGACCACCGGGTTCCTCATGAAAAACTCATCGTCAGCATCTGTTTACAGTAAGTAGGGGGTATCCAGGTTGCCTGGGAGGCTGTCAAGTTGTGACGGGAAAACCCTCATGGTGCCGGGGGTCTGAAATCGGCCTCACGGCGACCAAACCACACAACGAATGGGCCCATCAACAACAACAATAGTGTTTTTGGAGAAAAACTCTTAATAGAACAATCTAAAACTGACCCTTCTTTAACTCTACAAACTCCGTTTGCTTGATAGAGCTAGAATTTTTTAGGAACAGTGGGAGGGGCATTTTGGAAAAAGTGAACACCCATACAACTTTATGCGAAGGCGCTGCCCTTTTTTTTTTGTATGAGCAAGAGGTCGGCTTTTGATGCCTGGGACTATCGAGTGGCCAATCCTAGAGTCCGAAACGATAGTAAGTTAAGCACTTATAACTCATATATACCGGTCAACCTTAACACCGGAGTCGATAGCCCGAAACTTGCTCCCTGCTAATTTGGTGCTGTATTTTTGCTAAGCAGCCTGCGATTCACCTGGCCTGGAACCTCAACGACACTCAATGAACTACCGTAGAGAGCGTATGATATTATGGCACAACATCTCAGGCGACAACAAAAATACTTCCCCATGACACCTAAAGCGGTATACTGCCCGTAGCATACCTGGGGGTTAGGGGCCTCAACTTTACTCGAGCGATCGGTAAAATCGTACCAGCGCCGTTTTCTGTTGAATCTACCGTACTCAAAGATCAGTTTTCGGGTACCTCCGTATCGTACCATCTGGCGGGTTTTGGAACAAAAATTTTCCTGTGGCTTTGTCCCACTTCTCGTTTCCTTATCATTTTCTATGACCACCCAACGTGTTTTCAAGAGCTCCTCTCTATTTGGATATTATACCGTAAAAACTGGATTAATTGAGAATCTTGCGAGGCAGTTGGAGTTGCCTCTCCAGGTAAAAAGGTTTGTCCCATTTTTTCTGTTACTTTGTCTCGGCTGAGGGCTGAAAGGGGATCCTTTCGCTGTGTTTGCTCCCTTAATCCGAAGGGGGAAATTCTGGACGTCTAAGCGTCATTCTCAATCATTCCAGTATTCGCGCTATGTGGTGATAGGGTCATAGTATGACTTTTGCAGTGCTGTGGTAGGCCTTCGATGCCTCGCCGGGTTTTGTGTCCCGAAATCTTACTGAGCTCCTCCCCTCGGCAAACATTTAAAATTACGATATTCTTGCCACCATTCTATTCGTTTTTAGCATCCATACACAATTCTAGAGCCGGAGGAGAACATATATTAGAGTTTGTATCATTAGGAACCACTTGGACTTTCCTTCTTTGGTGGGCTCTTCAGCTGTAAATTTTAGCTGGAAGATACGTCGACTGTTACACGACTAAAAGTTTCCCACAGAAGATTGACACAAAGTCACACGGTACAAATGCCTGAAAATACTACAAAAAAGAAATTGCCAAAACCCATCGCTGCGGGTCTCGGAGTCATGACGAGCTGTTGACCTCCGTATTCAAGATTAGGGCGTCCGTCCGTCCGTCCGTCCGTCCGTCCAAGTCAAATTCTTGTGCTGGTGTTCTGTGGACATCGCAGCGCGGAGATTGAGAGCCAGACGATTTGCAAAAGGTCCCGCCGCAAAAATCACCGCACCCACTGTAAATGATCATGAGTTTGGTTGCGTGGGGGATTGGGCACTTAGTTTACGGATAGAGGGAGAGCGATAACTCCCCCACTTGGCGAGGTGGGACACCGAAAGTTAGCCTGGCCGGGACACCCCGGCTGCCTCCTAAACTTTCCGGTGGGAACTGAACAGCATATCACCTCCGATAGCAAGTCCGATGACCACAATCGATGTTTATCGGTAAAATCTCCGTTCATAGGTACCGTGTGGACACGGGCGAAGCCTTGATAGTCATCGCCAGCGGAAATCAGCCCGTTGGCCCGCAATATGTTTGGTTTGACAGGTTAAGAGAACCGCGGATATCTATTAATGAGGTCAAACACATCCTATGGGCTAACTTTGTGCCGTGTTAAGAAAACGCTGGTTCTTCTCAGCAGCTTAAATCTCTGGATCACAAGGTTACTGGGCTGGCGGAGACACCGGTAGTGGATTTCAAGAGTTTTTACGGTACTATTATAATACTTTAACCCACCAGGAATTTTCAGGAAGCAGGAACCTATCGGCCAAGTACCGGCATTTTGAAATGCATTTTTCAAATGCACTTAGGGCTCCTCACCCACCTTCCAGAGGTATGATACCGGTATTGGGCAATACATGAGGCGAAATTTTCTTCTCTGAACTCCTAGGGCAGTTTCTCCTTGGTACAGTACGCACGGGGAAAAAAAAAAAAGTGAATCCCAATCAACAAATCCCGATAAATGCAGGAAGGCTGGCCAATTAAAACCATGGTCCCGGCTGCATATCTTTGCTATTGACCCTTACATCTCAGGAACGAAGCAGGTAGATAGGGCATCAGATCCAGCTTTGGATATGGTCAATACATTGGATTGAGATTCCCAGTTCGCTTGAGATGTCTTACCATAACCTTACGGCATTCGACACAGGGAAGTAACGTGGAGGCATATAAAAGGCCATAAAATGTTCGCTTCGCACTTTTACCCTCATACCGTATCCTGTTACTGGAGAAAGGAATTGTTTAGGATACAGACGGAAATATACCACTGTCATCCCTTGAGCACTCGTAATTTGAGGAAGCGCACAGTACCGCTATTGACTTTGATGCAATAGTACCGTAATATGATTGAAACCGAAAGGTCGATCTCGTGTTGGGTTTGGATGAAACGGCCCTGAATTTTATTCCATCTGACACCCCATCTATCTTACTCTCAAGCTCCGCGCCTATTATTGGAAGACTTTCTTTTGCCATATCGGTACTACAATATCATACTAGTTCCAACCCCCCCCCATTCAGGGCTGGCTTCACTCGCTACAGTACCGGTATCTCCCTGTGGCGGCTCCGTATCGGGACGTGAGTTTTTCCTCTATCGATGTGTCATGATAGAATCTTTCTCAACCTTCCCAACACAAACTTTGCTTTTTGCATTTTCAGCCGCACAATGTTCGCGACTCCTTCTTGTCAGCAACCAATCCATATGATTTGTAATCGCTGGATACAGTAGTACGAGGGACAGGGATAAAGTATGGTAGTGGTATCATACAATTGGGGGGGCTTTTTTTTTTGGTTTGTTAAATTATAGAATTTATCAGTTTAAGGTACTCATTGTATCGGGATTTTTGTGAAATGGACCGGAGGCGCATGGAGGCGCATGCAGGTGCCTAGGAGTGCAAATAAGCGTATAAGAGTGGACTAGAGCCTCACAATAATATTTATCTAACACATAATAGAAATAAGGAAATAATGGAATTCATTTGTAGATTATCAGAGAGGACTTGACAAAAGAAAAGAAAGAAAGAAAAAAAAAAAAAAGCAGTAACTAAGGGTTGAAATGAATTTCCCTTATTGTCCTTAATGTAGGTTCTAGGCTGTTCAGGTATTGTCATTGTGAGAATATAAGAGTTAATTTCCTTTAAGGAATACTAGTTTGGTTCTTAAACTATAAGTAAGTATTCAAGTTATAATATAATATATTAAAATAATAGTATCATGTAAACGCAAGTTTTACCTTTTCCAGAATTAGCCAAATTTGTCCAGCTGTCATTCAGTCTCCTATCTGAGTCTAAGTAATAGCTAGAACTATGATATAAGTGGATAGATAAGAAACTTGTAGATTCATTCATGATAAATATACTAGTCAATTCCTCTATTGCAGTCAGCCTTTTGACTACTTAATAATATAGGATTAGACTATTGCACTTTCCATGTTTAGTGGCTCCACCTCTTCTGAGTACTTAAAATTTTATTCACTTATATTTCATATACTCCACTACTACTTTTTTATCCCTGTTCCAACATTCTTGCTGTAGACTTATTTTATTCTAATTCTTCCTTCTTTTAGTTCTGACAATATTTGTTTTATCTAGTTTACTTAAATATAAATATAGTAAATTGTCCTTTATTAATGATACCTTTTCTGTATTTTTCACCAGATGTGAACTCAATTACATCAGCGCAAATATATACCTGCATCCTGTGCATTCTGTATATCAGATATTTCAGATGCTGTTAATGTAAACTGTCAATCCAGATCAGTCTGCATGGACTCATTCTGTCTGAACAGAGTCCATATTTTCTGAATGTGCAAGATATAATCCAATGTATCTGATAAGATACCTTTCCCTTAAGTATCTGCTACTTGTTCTCTACTACTTCAAATGCATCCCAATTCCTAATACCATTTTCACAACATTTTTTGATCATTAACACTTTCCTAGAGTACTTTCTTAAGGTTTCATACTACTCCTATCACTACCTTACAATTGGTAGTTTCATTTGGGTAATAATTCAAAGATGTCTGGTAGTACAAAACAAGTTGAAGTAGTATGAGAAGATAGTAGACATCAGATACCAATTATAATTATATAGGAGAGTGGATGGAAAGCTCCTAAATAAAAAAAATACAATACTGGAAAATTACAGATGATGTTTGGATACTTTCCGTACACCTCTCTCATCACATCATTGTAATTAGTGTCTGATCTCTACTGACTTCTCATGCTGCTTTGACTTTTATATATCCACTGGACATCTTTGCATAGTCTTCTAGGATTTTTTGTATTATATATGTGCTGTTATGGGATATAGTTTGTTGCTAGAAGACTTAGAACCTCCTTAATGGCTTACCATCATCTGCCTGATTGCTCTAGCTAGTACTTTCTCCTTCCTCAGTTTCTGGCTTTAGTCAGAGTGTTAGGCGGACGCCAAACTCTAGTATATAACTGAGGGACGTAGGCCCGAAATCTTTGATTGGAGAATCTGTTGAGGAAGGCTCGTCTCGATAATATAAGTAAGGTAAAGATTTAAAGCGTAAAACAATATTATATTGATAAGATCTCTTCTCCGTTGCTTGATGATGTCTGTAAAGCTCGGGAGGCACTTCGATATTTATATCCCGCGTCTGAGTGTTCGCGGACTACTTCTAACTACTATGCCTCCGAAGTACCACTCTGGTTTTAATACGCAAACGTCCAGAATCTTATAAGTGCGAACACCGTTTGACCCTGAAACTTATCACACCCTTTCGCGGACTCGGAATAGTATTCCTCCGTTGAGATGACTGCGCTATTTGTTATACCAAACAGCCGCCTCCAACTTAGATGTCCGCATAGACTTTTATATGACTTTAGTCTTGTTGACTATCTTCCAGTCGTCTCTTCGGTCATGAAGTGATCAGGTTCATGCCGGGCCACCTAGTGCCAATCGCAAGTCCGAGCCCGACGTGTCAGCGTCTTAAGGGTCTCCGACTTATCTAGGTCTTCCATTCTGAGCATGCTTCCCCTTGGTCCGCCGGCCTCCGTAGAGGGGTCCTATTACTAGGACCAACCAACCTACAGCTGATCTCAGAAGGGTATGGGTGGATTCGGTATACCCCTAATAGCTTTCACTACTGGGATATCCTTCTAGAGTATTTCTTCCGAAAACGTCCCGTCACCTTTGGTCCATAGTTTAGGAAGTCTAACTTTGAAGCCTACTATCTCAATGCGCCTCCCACGGATTTCCTCCGTTCCACTTCCCAGATGTCGCCAAAGGTCCCCTCTCATATATCCTGCGAACAGCATGCGGTCGGACGGACGGCGGCGACGTATATGGTGTTATGAAGTGGGCTTCATTGATGTGACATTTTAGTTATGGGACGCAACTCTCGAAATCTCGCTAATGACGTGCGGGCCCCATAAGGGGGCCGGAGGGGGGTGTTGGCACTCCGGTAAATTGAGGGTCTGTGCGCAGTTACCCTACCGTGGGTCTGTGCACATGTCTCGGATTTCCATATGCCTAACACAGAGTTGGGATAGTTACAGCTCTCAACTCATACTAGATTTTGCCTATCAGTTCTAATATAGACCAGTTATATCATGTTCTAGACTATTTTGACCAGGATGAGACTAGTGCATTATATTATATACTATATAAATATGTGATCATATACTACTACTCAGGAATTCAACTTTGTTCTCTTCTTCTATATCACTTTTATCTACCTGTAGAGGGGGATCTGCTGGTATACGAGTTTGATCTAGGGCTGTTTATACCTACTAGCCGATCTTGTACCTTTACTTATTGTAACTCTTATAGACTATATTCTCTCTAGATATGGATGCTGCTAGTACTAGTCAGTATTGTTCTAACCTGCTCTAAATTGATTCCAAGGTTATAGCTTAATACATTGAGATTATCTGCATATTTAACTGTACTTTTCACACTTGTTTATTGATTTCTCATGATTCTCTCCTACAATATGCCTGTGATCTACCTGATGATTATAGTGTGGAAGTTTATAGGTATATTGGTCCATATTTGTAATTGCATCAACAAAGAAACATCCTACATGTGGTGTACCTACTTGATATTCTAATGCTAGTCACTTAGCTGTTATATCCCTTACATCCAGTATGTCAGAACTTGTACTGCAATGGCTGACATGGTCTGTATATCCTGCACATCTTTGATACACCTTGACATCTGAACTATGTCATGTGTACCTGCCACTAGTCCTCTTTCTTCTTATATGTCATTCTTTACGTATTGCCCTCCTCAGATCCTAATAGTTACTGCGTATCTACTTCTCTTCCAGGTAGTACTAGATATTATGATTACTAGCTATATATTTTGAAGTGCCATAATTTTTCTCCTTTGGCTAGTAGGCCTAAGGGTATTGACCCTGACTGCTGTTCTTCCTCTAAATTCTGACTTGTATCAGATGGTGATCTAGCATTCATTTCAAGTACCTAGGTCATCTGATATTCTTTCACTATAATAGATAGCCAGATATCCTACAGTGCCAGCACTCTTATTGATATCACAGATTCACTAATTGTCAAGACAGCATTTTCATATTTTGTTTCCTTAATTATTACCATTTTACAATTTCTAGCTTATTATTTATTAACCCTTCCCACTCCTAGTACCTCACTGTCTGTATTCTCTTCATCTTAGCCTTGTTCTCAAGAATAGAAGATTTGACTTAGTACCATTGTCCAACGTTTGAGCAATGATACTAGGCCAAATCTCTGCATTTTTAGCCATATGAAATATCTCTACAGATGAGATATCCTAAATGGAGTGCAACTTTTGGAGTTCATTGAAGAGCTGTAGTGTGACCTGATACCAGGTTAATATATTTTATTGAACTTTTTTAAATAGATTTAACCATTGATTAGCAATCTCTACTTATTTTCATGGAGTAGGTGGGCTAGGCCCACTATTATGCCAATTTCTACTATGATAACTCTTCACCCATTTAGGCTTACTTGCTGCTGGATAGTGACAAGAACGTGTAGCTGTGATGGGTATTCACAGTTAAGTACACTTAATATCTCTATCATCACCAGCCAGTAAACTCAATCTTGGTACTGGTAGTCACTGAGCTTGAACAGTGAGATGAGTTTCCCCGGAAGCTAGCTTCTTAGTACATCATATATTTTGTTTATCCTAGCCTGTAACCAACTCAATCATTACAACTAGCCTTATTTTGGAACTACTCAGTGACAGTACATTGTGCCCACTAGTTGTTGTAAACATCGGTTTCCTAAAATGGTAGTATTAGGATTTCAAGTTGTATTAGTAGTTTAATAAGAAGGTGTTGAATTATTTCCAGATCTTCTAGAAGATGGCACTCGATAGACAGGCTCTGGTGGCTATATCTATGCAATTCAATATATTTTGATGTGGTTAAAATTCTTATGACCTTACAAAAGTCTCCAATGTCAGTGAGATCACTCAGGTGCTCCTTCAGCACTTTACTATCTGAAGTTTATGGAGATTTAGTACTTGTTTTGTTTAAAATATAAACTGCATCTATTGGGAGTTCAACTATGGATTTTTGTAGAGAATCTGAGTTGATAAGTCGCATTCAGATCGCCTAGTGTTACCTGTGATTGTCAAGGATTTGCTATGTGGTATTATTTTTATTTGAACATCGCCACTCATCTTTAATGTGTTTCTTGTATGCTAGCTAGCTGAACCTAGTAGAATACTATGAGATATTATAAACTTGTATACATGATCCTGAAAGTGTTGAAGTAGATGTATCTTAATAAAGTTGAAATAAGTTTCTGCATAGTTCAATTCCATACATTGATCGTTCTCTTCTTCTCATTGCTACTTCTGTACATGGTACTATATTAATTAGATGAGTAATTGATTCAGTAGGGTTTCCTGACTTTATGACTCTGCATACTGGTCTTGAATCTTTGAATATATGTATTTAGAGATTCCAAACTTTAAGAAGATATCTTTCATCAAGTGAAACCAGTTCAGATATTTTTCTATATAATCGATGGTCTCAGCTATATCGCTTCGGTGTTGGGCTATTAGATTAAAATTGAGTAATTGTTAGTATTTGTTATGAGCCTTCTAGGACCCTGTAAACCATAGTACTCCATCCCCATTCTCGACTCCACTCCGTCCACTGGCCCAAGGCTGGGCCCTTTTTTTTTATCCTTCTGTTAGGCGGACGCCAAACTCTAGTATATAACTGAGGGACGTAGGCCCGAAATCTTTGATTGGAGAATCTGTCGAGGAAGGCTCGTCTCGAAAAATTAAGCAAGGTAAAGATTTAAAGCGTAAAACAATATTATATTGATAAGATCTCTTCTCCGTTGCTTGATGATGTCTGTAAAGCTCGGGAGGCACTTTGATA
>JACCEG010000703.1:19280-32660 GCA_014065205.1 Tuber brumale | reverse complement strand
AAAAAAAAAAAAGGAAAAAAGAAAAGGAAAAAAAAAAAAAAGAAAGCCTAGGCCGAGGGGATGTCTGATCCTGAGATGACTGTGCCTAGGTTTTCCTTTTTCTTCTCTTCCATCTTTAAAGAACACTGAGTGCTCCAGGCGACGAAGTTTTCTGACTTGGTCGAATTACACTCAAAATCTGAACCATGCCAGGTACGATATATGCTATTGCAGTGATCCCTCGTGGGGATCCCGTAAGGTACTGTGAACCACGAGGGTTCCTGCGCATATTCTTCTTCGATCGCGCATAGTTTGCTATCGAAGACTTCTTCTAATGTCTGAATATAGATAGGATAGTGAGTTGCTTCGAAAATGTAATCGCAGTCTGAGGTGAGGGTGGAGTTTGAAGTGAACTCGTAGTTCATATAGCCAGCCTTGGGAACAGGAGAACTATCAATATACGGTTAGGCGGACGCCAAACTCAAGTATATAACCGTGGAACATAGGCCAAAATCTTTGTTCGGAGAATCTGTCGCGGAAGGCTCGTCTCGATAAAAGTAAGGTAAAGATTTATGAGGAAAATAATTTTATATTGATAAGATCTCTTCTCCGTTGCTTGATGATGTCTGTAAAGCTCGGGAGGCACTTTGATATTTATATCCCGCGTCTGAGTGTTCGTGGACTACTTCTAACTACTATGCCGGTGAAGTACCACCCTGGTTTTAATACACAAACGTCCAGAATCTTATAAGTGCGAACCCTGTTTGACCCTGCAACTTATCACACGCTTTCGCGGACTCGGAATAGTATTCCTTCGGTTAGATGACTGCCCTATTTGTTATATCAAACAGCGGACTTCAACTTAGATGTCCGCATAGACTATTATATTACTAGGACCAACCAACCTACAGCTGATTTCAGAAGGGTATGGGAGGATTCGGTATACCCCAGGCAGCTTTCACTACTGGGATATCCTCCTAGAGTATTTCGCCCAAAACGTCCCATCACTTTCGGCCCATAGTTTAGGAATCCTAACTTGGAAGCCGACTATCTCAATGCGCCTGCGACGGAATTCCACCGTTCCACTTCCCAGATGTCACTAAATGTCCCCTCCCATATATCCGGCGAACAGCATGCGGTCGAACGGACGGCGGCGACGTATACAGTGTTATGAAGTGGGCTTCCTTGATCTGACATTTTAGTTATGTGACGCAACTCTCGAAATCTCGCTAATGACTTGCGGGCCCCATAAGGGCGTCGGAGGGGGGTGCTGACTCCGCTAAATTGAGGGTCTGTGCGCAGTTACCCTACCGTGGGTCTGTGCACATGTCTCGGATTTCCATATGCCTAACAGCACCTATTGACACCCGCCCAGATATCAGGGATAAAACCGACTATTCGGCTATATGGAGTCCATCCCTGTCAACACCTCAAGAACCTATGTTCCGCAGAAGACATGTCCCTACTCACCGATCCTCTAGTGTTGCAAGTACTCATCGGATCTCAAAGGCCTACACGCCTAAACCAGGAAGTGACCACGCTGCAAACTTAGCCAGATTGGTTGCCCATCTTGGGATAACCTGGGGTCGAATAATAAGGCAGGATATAGAGATCTCACTTGACCAAGTGAATATCACCTGCAAAAATTTGAAGGGAGCCACCTGGGATAATACCTTAAAGTTAATTAAGGTTCAGCAACAAATCACGGAAGGACAAGATGTCCATGATAGCGATATTGCACTCTTGATGATGCAACTGGCAGGCGTGGAATCAGAGGTCAAGGGGATCCAAGAGGAAATGATACAGCCAGTGGCAAAGAAAATTGATGGCCAAGACAGGCATCAACAGGCACCAACAGGAAATTTGAAGAGGTAACCACGAGGTTACATAGAACGTGCGGGGCAGAAAGCCAAGCAGCATTAGCCCAAGATCAGACTTTAGAACAAATAGTCCTCAGGCTAAGGGCGGAATTCATAGAATTCCATGCCCAATGCACCACGAGTGAAAGAGAAGTCAATTCCCACCTAGCGCAAGGATGGCTAGATGCTACCATCCATCAGGCAGAGATTCGCTCGTCCCTGGATCAGCAACAGCGGCAAAACGAGGGGACAAACATTACTCTCAAGGCTTTGACAGTAGCAGTAAATAAAATAATAGCTGCCACACTAACGCCAGAAACCGCAGGACCCGCACCCTAACCCGCAGTTCAAGAGACAGATGATGGGGAGTACTACACTCCGCCAACACGCAGAGACAAGGGGAAAGGCAAGGAAGCCACTGATGCATCCCCCTCAGGTGCCGAGGGAGGTGACCCCAGAGATCCTAGTGATGATGGCGACAATGATGATGAGGGAGGAAGAAGGAAAGGAAGTCCTAGCCGACGCAGACAAGGACAGACACCAAAACAATCTGGAATGGCAGAGAAGCTTGCTAATGCAATGGCGCTAAATATTAAGTGACCATCCGAGCCACCTCCATTCTTTGAAGATAAGCCCGCACAAGACATATATGTCTAGATTCTTCAATGCACCGACTATTTCGTGCGGAATCTGCGAATCTGGGACGATGCCCGAGAATGAGTTATATATGCACTCAGTCATACGAGAAGAGAAATAGGGCTTCCCTACACTATCTGGTATAGGAAGGCTATGGCCGGACTTCAAGGGGAAAGCCAGCAACCAGAACTAGCAACATGGACTTGTTTTGAATACGATATCATCAAACAATTTGCTCCGGTGGAAGCTGAATGACTAGGACTACGAGCAATGAAGCTAGTCGAGTACGATAGAAGCATTGAACGTTACCTAACGATCATGCATAACCATAACATTCATGCATGCATGACCGGAGAGTTCAGGAGACAGGAAGCTCAAGATAAACTTCCCAAATAAATTGTCCGCAGATTGTCGGACCTGCAGTATACAACGGATCAAGAATGGGAAGAGGCACTAAGGCTGTGCGGTCGGTCGGAAGAAGGGCTTCTGGCTAGAGAGAAAATTGGGCAAGACAAACCATCCAGCCCTAAGGTAGTCCAGAAGGTCTAAAGTAAAGACCGATGAGACTCTAAACAGAAGCGACAAAGGGAAACAAAACCTTATGTCAAAGGAGGTGGAGCCCTACCACGAAAGAAGAAAAGGGACGACGAGCCAGAAAGGCCTAGGAAAAGATTAGGTGGTGCACAAAAAATGATGCACACCAACTTCAACAAGGGTCATACCAGTATCCTGCGGAGTGTGAAAGACACACGGAGGCGAGACGGAGATTGTATACGTTGTGGAAAGAAAAACTACACCTATCAAACGTGTTGAGGAGATGCCCATCTATCGGCGGCAACGGTCAGCTCAAGACCGATAAAAATGGGAATTCGTGGAGTCAGATCAGCTATTGTAAAGGCTAAATTAGCTCACAAAGTGGCAGCCGTTCAGCACCCAGCCCGAGTGAATAAAATCTGGGAACTTGCGGACGACGAAGAACTGACCTAGGTCTGTTCATTGGCATCAACGGTGACGGCGTTTGGGTATTCAGTGTCGCGAGAGAGCTGGAATCGAAATGGGAACCCCCTTTGGCTGGGGTGTATTAAGTACCACCCACGACAGGGCTCTGGTATTCTGGGTACAACTATATGAATTGAAACACAAAAAGATCAAAGTGGCGCGAAGCAAGTCTCTCCTTTCAGGATCAATGCAAGTAGGCTCTAAGTGAAGGGACCCCACCAGGCACTTCTGAGCACGAAAACAACAATCAATATATAGAGAGTCTTGATCGAAAGAGAGGATAGTTAACATGCCCACATGGCCCGGGAGCAAACAGTACGAAGTTCCTGGAGTCACCTGGTCATTGCCTGCTACCCATGTGCCAGCATGTTACTATACCGAAGTAGTTGGAACATAGCAATGCAAGATCTACCTGATAACAATACATGACAGGAGGACAAGCGACGCGAGCTGTTCCACCTACCACATGAGTCTGAGTCGTATTATACGTACGTACTATCTTACCTTCTGGCCAGAGTGCAGGATAGGGATATACCGGTTTGCTGCGCAAGGCCCCTCTGAAGGAGCTGGACGGATAACCGAAAACCTAAGGGAAAGGATCGGTGAAAGCGGCAACCCCACACCAGGCGAGTAAAATGGCTAATAGCCGACCAAAAATCTGCTATGAGCCCCGGTCTGGCGTGTTGGGAGAAGGCATCCAACCTGAGAACCGGTCATGCACAATTGCGTATTGGTAAAATGCCGCTTAGTATGTAAGCCCAGATTGTTGAAGCTAAAGAGTTACTAGTTTATCTGATGAGACCTCAATGGGCGAAATTACGCGGGTATAGTAACAAACATCTTGTTACCTACACCCAACCCATACAATACCTAAACGACAGAACCAAGAAAATCTTATTCGCACAAAGCGTGTGGAGTTTGACGCTCCAATACCAAAATGATACAACTGTCTGTATGTGATCACTTACCTCCACACACAAGATAAGCGATACAAAGTTAAAGTCCTATTAGACTCGGGATCTAACGTATTCCTTATGAATAAGGACCTAGTTTAAGACCTTCGCATTCCTACCGTGGAATGAAACAATACAGTTGATATCTTAGGCTTTGACGGATCGTCAGCCGCCACAGGAGAGAAGTGTTACACTCTCCCTATTAAATTGGACATAGGAAAAAACTGACACATCGCTAAAGTCTCGTGTGAAGTGGCTAAGACAGGTCACTATGGAATGATAATTCCGTTTGGTTGGTGGCATAGTGAACATCCAGTATCCCACATCGAGGATGCAGAAAATTGGACCTTCTCAACAAAATGTTTTGAAAACTGTGTGGAAGAAGATGAAGGAATAGCGGATATGTGCGAATATGACGAATCCGTCGCTTGGGCCCCTAATGCATGCCTCATCGGAAGGATCGGAGCCATCAAAAAGACCGTAGAACTCGAATCATTACCGGAAGAATACGGGCATTACAAGCATTTGTTTGAAGTCCAGACAGCAGAAATATTAGCCCCAAGACGGACATTCGATCACGAAATCAAGTTGATTCCAGGATCAACTCCCCCATGGGGGCAGATATATCCACTATCCGAAAAACAGCTTCAGGCCTTGCGAGAATACTTGGAGTTAATGATTAAACAGGGAAAGATCAGGCGGAGTCAATCGCCTGCAGGAGCACCCATATTATTCGTACCAAAGCCAGATGGCAGATTACGCCTAGTTGTGGATTCCGGAAATCTAAATAAGATTACTATTTTCAACAAACATCCACTTCTACTTATGTCCGAACTCAGAGATAGAGTAGCCAGCACAAAGACCTTCACCAAGCTAGACCTTAAGGACGGTTACCACTTGATTAGGATAAAAGAAGGTGATGAATAGAAGACGGCATTCCGTACAAGATACGGACATTATGAATATAAGGTTATGCCTTTTGAATTGGTTAATGCTCCGACAACTTTCCAAGATATGATGAACCAAGTCCTGAAAGGATACTTGGATGTTGGAGTCGTCTGTTATCGGAACGATATTCTCATCTATTCAAAGGATGAAAAGGAACACAGCAAAGCTGTGAAAAGGGTTTTACAAAGTCTCTCGGACTTTCAATTAGCGGTATCACCAAAAAGGTTGACCTTCCATGCCACTGCGGTAGAATTCCTCGGCTATATGGTAGCAGTTGAGAGGGTTTCCATGAGCACCCGCAAGGTGGAATCCATAATAGTTTGGAAGGCACCCAAGTCGGTTAGAAAAGTACAAGTCTGTATTGGATTCGCTAACTTCTACCGACGATTTATCAAAAACCTCGCAGATATTTGCAAACCCATTACCGAGACACTATAGGGAGATCCTGCGAATTTCAAATGGGGAATTGAACTGGATACGGCTTTTGAAGAACTAAAACACCTGCTTACAAGAGTCCCCATACTACATCACCTTTTCCCAGAAAGAGAAACAGTGGTAGAAACTGGCGCTAGCGATTTTGCAGTCAGTTGCGTTTTTTGTCAATATTTTGAGAAAAGATTACATCCAGTTTCTTTCCATTCCACATAATGAATTTGGCGGAGCGCAATTACGAGATTCATGATAAAGAGCTTCTCGCAATCCTCGAAGCGTTTAAGGAATGGAGACACTAGTTGATTGGGACAGAAAGTCCAATGACAGTCTTTACGAACCATCAAAACCTACAATACTTCCTCACCTCGAAAGTCTGGAGCGGCCATCAAATTCGATGGGCGCAGAATCCAGTGGAATACAGTTTTCGTATTGTATACCGACCAGGCACTAAAGGCGGAAAGCCTGATGCATTAAGCAGACAGCCAGAGTACCGTTCTGAGGAGGGAGCTACGCATCGCGAACAGAATGTTTTGAAAGAAGAGAATTTCCTGGTATTACTGGTAGCGAGGGTAGGCAATGAAGGAGAAGACTGGGATGGAGATAAGAATTTAGATTTGGAACCTCGAAGAGGTGGAAAGGAACCCGTTATTAGGGTCAAGAGATTGAGCAAAAAGACATACTTGGCAACAAAGGGCTCAAGAATGGCGGCAGGACATGACCTGTATGCCATTGAGGATTACATTGTCCCGAAATATGGACAAGCATTAATGAGGACGGGTATAGCTGCAGGGCTACCTGAAGGAACTTATGGAAGAGTTGCCACAGGAAGTGGATTAGCGGTTGGAAGCGGAATCTCCACCGGCGGAGGAGTAATCGATGCTGATTACACCCGCAAAGTCGAAGTCCTACTTTTGAACCATAAGGATGTGAACTGTCAAATAAGAATGGGCGATCGTATAGCTCAACTAGTGGTAGAAAAGGTCAACACCGCAGACATGATGGAAGTAGACGACTTGGAAGATATGAAACAAAGAGCCGCGGGATTCGGAAGCACCGATATAGCGACAAGATCCTTAATCATCAAGGAACAGGAACCTAGCATCAGCTACTTACAGGCATCGGCTAAAGACAACGAACATTGGTATGACATTTCAGAAGTACATGAAAAGGTTTTAATGTCAAAAGCCATTATCCTGCAAAAGGGTATGAAGCAGTTCAATCCTGAATTCCTAAGCGAGATACAGACAGCTATGGGATCAGACGCAGCTTGGAGGCAACAAAGGGAAGAACTTATTAAGTTACGAGACGAAGGAAAGGAATTCCACAAAGACTGGACCTTAACCAACAATCTACTATATTACAAGTAAAGACTATTTATACCAGACAGTCAGGCGCTATATACCAAGATCCCAGAAGGTTGTCATGACGCTAAGGTAGCGGGACATTTTGGACAAGAGAAAACCTGGGGGATTATTATGCGAGACTTCTACTAGAAAGGACTTGCGGCATGGGTCAATGACTACGCACGATCCTGCGATGAATCACTGCATAATAAATCGCCTAGGCACGCTAAGTACGGATTATTGCACCCATTGGAAATACCCTGCACATCATGGGGATCCATCTCAGTAGATTTCATAACACAACTACCAGAGTCGCAAGGATGCATGCAAATAATGGTAGTGGTCGATTGATTCACAAAGATGGCACATTTCAGCACACTACAGACAACGGCGACAGCGAAAGATGTCGCAAACGCATTCCTAAAAGAAGTATAGAGGCTACATGGTCTACCAACCGAAATCGTTTCGGACATGGACTTAAAGTTCGCAGGGGAATTCTGGGAATCTGTTGGCAAAGTGCTGGAAATTAAGCGAAGAATGTCAACAGCATATCACCCTCAGACTGAGGGACAAATTGAATGTACCAACCAAGTGCTGAAAGGATAGCTCCGAAGTTTTGTCAACTATGATCAGGATGACTGGTATCAGCTATTACCTTTAGCAGAATATGGCTATAACAACTCCGCAACCAATGCTCATAGGATGTCTCCATTCTACGCGAACTACAGTTTCCATCCATAGATAGAGTGGATGAAGGAGTGCGAAGCTCAAAATTCAGGAGCAACACTCTTTGCGAACTGGATTAAGACGATACATGAACATGGAAGGAGGTCACTGGAAAAGACGCGGGAAAGAATGTCAAAATATTACGACCAGAAAGCTCGACAACAGCCGGACTTCGAGATCGGGGACAAAGTAATATTAAACGCGAAAAACATTCGAACCCGACGGAAATCAAGGAAGCTAAGTCCAAAGCGATACGGTCCTTTCCAAATCAGCGAGGAATGCGGATCGCGAGCCTTCAAGCTCAACATATCCGATCAATGGAACATTCATCCCATATTCCATATCACACTACTGGAACGCTATCGCGAATCAGTTCATGATAACCGCCAACAACCCGCTAGAGCACCGGAGGACATTGACGGCGATCTACAAGGGGAGGTTGAAAAAATAGTCAGAAGCGAGATTCGCTCTTACAGAAAACGGGTACGCGGTTGCTATCAAGAGAAGCAGGAACTCTGGTACTTTGTTAAATGGCAAGGGTGTTCAGAAGATGAGAACATATGGGAGCCTGCTACCGGTATGGAAAATGGGGAGCAAGTTGTAGAGAACTTTTATAATGAAAATCTGGACATGCCAGAAAGGGCAGAAGTAAGATAGTGAGGAAAAGGTTTTCCTAATGTGGCCAAGTAAACGCGGGAGGTTTTTCACCCTGACCACACTGAGTCTTAAAATGTACTTAGAAGAAATTTATAAAAGGTTATAAGGGCATTGGAGACAAAGCCTGGTAGGAGAGAGCTCATGTTAGGCATATGGAAATCCGAGACATGTACACAGACCTATGGTAGGGTAACTGCGCAAAGACCCCGGATTTACACAAGTGCCAACACGGCCCTCTGGCCTCCTCATGGGGCCCGCATGTCATTAGCGAGATTTCGAGAGTTGCGTCCCATAACTAAAATGTCACATCAATGAAGCCCACTTAATAACACTATATACATTACCACCGTCTGACCGACCCCATGCTGTTCGCAGGATATATGAGTGGGGACCTTTAGTGACATCTGGGAACTAGAATGGAGAAGGTCCGTCGGAGGCACATGGAGATAGTAGGCTTAGAGGTTAGGCGTCCCAAGCTACGGGCCGCAGGTGACGGGATGTTTTCGGTAAAAGACTCCAAGAGGATATCCCAGTAGTGGAAGCTATTAGGGGTATGCCGAATCTACCCATACCCTTCTGAGATCAGCTGTAGGTTGGTTAGTCCTAGTAATAGGACCCCTCTATGAAGGGCGGCGGACCAAGGGGAAGCATGCTCAGAATGTAACACCTAGATAAGTCGGCGCCCGTTAAGAGGTTGACACCTTTGGCTCCGTCTGGCAATTCGCACTAGGTGATCCAGCATGAACCTGATCACTTCATGACTGAGGAGACTACTCTAACGATAGTCAACAAGACTAAAAGTAATAAAATGGTCTATGCGGATATCTAAGTTGAGGGCCGCTATTTGGTATAACAAATAGCACAGTGATCTCAACAGAGGAATACTATTCCGTGTCCGCAAAAGGGTGTGATATGTTTCAGGGTCAAAGGGTGTTCGCACTTATAAGATTCTGAATGTTTGCGTATCAAAACCAGGATGGTACTGTGGAGGCATAGTAGTTAGAAGTAGTTCGCGAACATTCAGACGCGGGCTACAAATATCGAAGTTCCTCCCGTGCTTTCCAGACATCATCCAGCAATGGAGAAAAGATCTTATCAATATAATATTGTTTTACATTTTAAATTTTTATCTTACTTACTTTATCGTGACAAGCCTTCCTCGACAGATTCTCCAATCGAAGATTTTTGGCCTCCGTCCCTCAGTTATACACTTCAGTTTGGCGTCCGCCTAACAGGTCCCCAGTTGCAGAAGGTAAGTGATCTTACCCCCTCTCTCATGTAGTCCCTTGTTCTCTGAGAGACAGCGTCTCTTAGCGGATGGGATACCACTGCTCAAGCCAACCGTAGGGAGGGGCGAGATTGACCCATGGGCCAGTTGATGAGCTCTCTCCTACTGCAAACCATGATCTCAGCCATCTGAAGCATGGGAAGCGAGTGGTTATTGACCACAGGAGGGGCCTCACTGCGCGAGGGAGGGGGCAAGAATGGGCAGCGCGAGAGGCATACTGGCACCCGGAGGAGGGAAAGCCCTGATGCTTATAATAGCAGAAGAGGGCAGTGAGGGAAGGATGGAGATGGCCGTTACTCCTAGGCTAAAGCCATCGTGGGAGGAGAGGGGATGTGGACAGTTCGTAAAGTCCAAGCATTGAGGGTTGATTTCAAGTGCAAGGAAAATAGATGTGATGGAGGATTGCCTATCTCCTTGGTCTTTTTTTTCTTTTTTTTCCAGTCTTTTTTTTTCTTTATCATCAATTTTATTCTGTGTTTCAGGTACACCATCCGCATGCAGTACAAGGTATGGTAGACACATAAACCTCCCCCCTACGCCAGCCCGAAACACCCAGAAGAAAACCTGCCAACGAAACCTAAACGGGAAAGTGCATAGGTAGACAGGACAGAAACTAGGGGAATACATCACCTCGCGCTGGAACCCTGTGCAGACGAAAAAACTCCCACGCCCTGCAACCTGTAGTACACATAAACAGTAAAGATTGTAAAAGAAAGCCACCCATGCCCATCAAAACAAAAGAAACCCCACTTCCCAACAGTGGCCCAACCCCGTGGCAAGAGCAGCTGCGAACAGCCTTAACCTAGAACAAGTAGCACCACCTATGACAATAAACATCTGCGACTAAGGGATAAATCCGACAATGGGGTAGGGGGACTGAAGAGTGAAGCCCAAGCCGAGGAAGACAGGACCTGGGGTATGGCACAAGGACCAGTGCAATCCAGACTGGGAAGCCTGGTGGAGATGCCCGAAGGGCGATGAGGTAAGGTGGTGTAGAAGTAGGGTGCAAGCTAGTCCAATGGTTAGGTCAGGAAGGAAACCGAATGCAAGCGTGTCAACTGTCAGTAATCGTGTTCGTGTCCTTCTAGGCAGTCCTCAGAGGCAGAGTGCAAGCGATCTTACTACGTCTCTCATGTAGTTCCTTGTTCTACGACAAATAGTGTCACTTAGTGGATGGGATACCACTGCTTGAGTCAACCGTGAGGAGGAGTGAGATCGACTTGAGGGCCTGTTGAAAAGTTCCCGCCTACCCGCAAACCATATTTCCAGCCATCTAAAGCATGGGAAGGAAATCGTCGTCAGCTGTGTGAAGGGGCCTCCCTAAGGGAGGAGAGAGGCAGCAACAGGCACCGCAAAAGTCATACCGGAATCCAGAGCGGGGAAAGCCGCGACGCGTGAAAAAGTGGAAGAGTACAGTGGGAGGAAGTGGATGGCCGTCACTCCTATGCTGTAGCCATCGTAGGAGGAGAGGTGGGGGGTGGATAGTTCGTGAGATTCCCAGTATTGACGTTTGATTTCAAGCAGGTGGAAAATAGAGAAGACGGAGGATGCCTCTCTCCGCAGTCTTTTTTCTCTCTTTTTTTATAACTTTTTTTTTTATCATCATGTATTCATCGTTCATGCTACAAGAACTTGCATGCAACGCTGGTTATAGTACATGCTCCGTCTCCGTTACAACCACTGTGAAAGAAAAAACCACTCCAAGTTTTCTGCCAAGCCTCGCTCTCATTGGTTGAGAACCTTTTCTCACCGCCTCAGCCCTACCCCGCCCGGGTAAAAGTTTTTCACCTCCTCCTTCAATGTCGATTTCCGGCACCCCTCCCATCCCATCAGGCCCTGGCCCCCACCGCACAGCCTCCTCTCGCAATAGCATGAGATCCGACCGTATTACCCGCTCTTCTACACCTGGGTTGCCGCCCTCCCAGGAGGACCGTGTGATCTGCCACTCCTCCTCCACTGCGGCCACTACTTTAGGCATTAATCCCGCCACCTTCCCTACGCTTTTTGGACAAACAGCCTTTGCAGACGATCTGTTGCCAGGCGAAAGACGTATCCTCCCTATTCTTTCGCACCTAGTCGCGAGAGTCCGTGACCTATCTGAGCAAGTGGCGGCCCTTGCCGCCGCTCCCCCTCCTCCTCCTCCGCCTCCTCCTCCTCCGGTCCCCACAGCTCCGGTCCTGGACCCGTCCCTGATGTCCACTATTCGTGACCTGACCTCCAAGGTCTCCTCCCTTGCTTCCCGAGCACCCCTCCCAGCTGCACAGCCCCTCGTGGCTGCTCCCTCCTCCTCAGCCCAGCCCAAGAAAAAACTCCTTCTTACCCGCCCGTCGGGCCTCACAGTCCCCTCTCCAGACTTCCCCATCCAGGTCTCAGGCCAATGGTACGGCTCTCCCGAGTCGTATGCTAGGAACAACAACGCCACCCATGAAGCGGACGTCTTCTATGCCTCTGTCAACCCCTCTGGGGGCGAGGCTAGCAAGGTCCCCAAGAAAGACCGCTTCCCCCTCCCCTTTGATAAACACTTCCTCCCTGGTCCCCCTCCGTGCTATTCTATCGAAATCTCCACCAACTCTCCTCCTGGCGGCAGCTATGCCCAAGCTGCAGGGTCTGGAAGGAGGGCAGGAAAACGTGCCACCGCGGCCCAGGTCGCCCTTGCATCAGCCCCTGCTGGAGAGGAGCCCCTCAAGGCTCCACCCCCTCTCCCAGCTGCCCAACGCCGTTTTTACGCCCCCCGCCTCCAACCTGCTCCCTTCGAGGACTCTCCCACCATGGCTGCAGCGCTCCCTGACATCATGGCCTCAGTCCTTCGTTCCGCTGGCTGCACTCTCCCCCTCTCACTAGCCTCCTCGGTTAACTCCAATGGGGCGGTTACTCTTACTGCGAACCCACGAACCCCTTCCACCTCCTATGCCCCCTTCTTTGAAGCCCTCACTCGGAAGCTCAATCAGTCTTTCCCTGCGGGAAATAACCCCTTCCAAGACTTCAGGACCGCTCCTCTGTTTACCGATATCTTGATCCACAACCTCCCACTTAACATGCTCCCCCCCGACCCGGCGGAGCTTTTCGAACGGCTTCACGAATCAATCCGTAACTCCAACAATGCCTCCATCCTCACGGCACGCTTCCTCCAACGCGACCAAGCCCTCCGCGAGTCCAAGACAACCACCTCTGTTGTAGTGGCAGTAGCGCCCCAAGACCTTCACCTCTTCGGCCCCAGCCTCCAGCGAGACGGCTCTCGTATCCGCCTTTTCAATCGCTCCCGCGAGGTCCGCCTCGCCCATCCAGCCTCCCGCGACACGCAATGCAAGAAATGCTACCGGTTTGGGCATTCCATGCCCCTCTGCAAAGCTGAGAACCACACCTGCCCGATTTGCGCCAAGCCCCACCCGAGATCGGGGCATCGGTGCCTAAACGAGTCCTGTCCCAAGCAAGGCAACATCAAGGTTGTCCCAGACTGCTGTACTGCTACACGCTCCCTATGCATCAACTGCGATGGGGAACATCCCGCTACCTCCCCCGACTGCCCTACCAGGGTCTCTATTCGCGAGTCTATCCGCCCC
>JACCEG010000703.1:1132-15308 GCA_014065205.1 Tuber brumale | reverse complement strand
AAAAAAAAAAAAAAAAAGAAAAAAGAAAAAAAGCGCTGGTTATAGTATAAACAAAACCGCAATCTCAAAAATCGCCAGCACGAAGGAAAAACGCGTACCAAGATATAAAATCCTCCTAGTAGTATCTGATAGCCGACATGAAATCCCAAGGAACTGAAGCAAGAAAATAAAAAATTCATAACAAAAAAATAAAATCAACCTCAACAAAGAGAAACTCTCTTCATGCAGATCAAAGCATGTGGTGGGCGTCACACTTCGGGGCCTGAAGCTACGGATCAAGAGCTCTGTGCATTGGGAAGAGGGCTCACATGGGGAGTTCCAGCATGCAGGCAGCATGCCCGGGGAAACGCCTAGGGCGGTTATGTTCAGGTACCTCACTAGTGAGTGGAGGACCTCAATGTTACTCTATAGTGGGCTATCCCTGGTAATGTCTGTGAGCCCCCAGAGGTGGTGCTCACACAGCTCTTTGCCAGACTCGCAGAATAGGAGGGTATGAACAAAGTCTTCCTCATCCTCCTCGTAATGGGGGCAGAGGGTGGAGGGGTTGTCAGTGAACATGGAGGGGTAGGCCGCTAGGTAGCTCTTGCCCGAGCACATCTAGTGGATCCTGCCCACGATAAACCTCCCCAAGCTCATGAATCGGTGAGGTGAGAGAGTCGTGGCATATTGGTAATAGGGTAGTAGGGGGAACTGGGTGGCCCAATCCTTGGTGAGAGCAACTCTAACTCCCACCTTAATTGACTGGTAGGACAGGGACCCCTCTCGCAGGAGGAGCTGGCAAGGAGGAAGAAGGTCAGGTGAGGCCACTGGAATTGGGCCTGAGGTGTCAATGAATAGGAGGCTGCAGTGTTCAATCGTATTGAGCGGAAGGTGCTTTCTTATGGGAGGGCAGAGGGGGGGGTTTTCCAGCATCTCTCCGTGGTGCTAATGACCTCCTTATATAGCTGCTCTTCACACCCAGGTAACTTACTCCTTAAGTCACATGTCACATATCACTGACACCTGTGAGTCATATCAAAACATTATAAACAAGTCATATGACCAAAGTGGTCACATGCGCAAAACCCATGACCTCAAATGAGGTCCAGTGCGAAACATAACAGATCATCATCACAAAGTCATATGACCAAAGTGGTCATATGTGCAAAACCCATGACTTTAAATGAGGTCATGTGCGAAACATAATGTATCATCATAACCAAGTCATATGATCAAAGTAGTCCCACCTGCGAAACCCATGACCCCAAATGAGGTCATGTGCAAAACATAATATACCTATGACTTACAACTATGGGTCATGTAAAAACCTCTTCCTCGCTAAGTCATATTCGTGACATTAGCTCCTCCCTCCCTGAGCTCGAACTCCTTAGAGCTTAGAATCTCCTATCATGCAGGTGATCCACAAACCTGTAGAAGCATTGGGAGTGGTCGGTCACCTCCCGGCTGTGTCCGTGCACCTTATGGATGATGGTTCTCTGATTGAGCCGTTCCTTTTGAAGGCTTTCTTCCCCCTGTGCTATGTTTTCTTTTTGGCAGGCCTGGCCGATGTTCATCCCCCTTCTCGCTCTGGCGATCTTCTGCAGTAGCTTTCTGTTTCCATTCTCCACACTGGCGATTGTTCCATCTTGTCTTTTGGTTTCCTCCTCGGGTCAAGCGGTTGATTGCTGCAGCCATTCGACCCTTTCCTATAGGTCTTCTTTGTACAAAAAGGTTTTGTATACTCCTCCTTCCTTACTTCCCTGCTCGGAATCTCTTGGGTTGCCTGCTTGGCTCCTCTTTGTTGTCTTCGATGATACGGGCAGTACCCGTACATGGAGTTCTGCCAGGAAATCTTCTGTTGTGTGGGGCCAATGGGCAGTAGTGGTGGTTGTGTCATCCATTCGGCTTGGATCGTGGTAGTTGGTGGCAACTGCTTCATTTCTCACTTCTGACTTGGAAAGAACTTGCTTCCTTGTTTTCCGCCTAGGTACATTGAGCACCCGTCGTCCGCGCATGCTATCCAGTGATAGATGGCCTGGTTTCTTTTATTATTGTTGACCACTTTAGCCCATTCGGCCTCAATAGTCTTCTCCTCTTCCTACTTCTTGATTTTTACTTCTTCTTTAGCAGCAGCCCACTTTGCTGCATCGGGTGGAGTGCTCATGGCCCTACCCATGATCTCGATGTCTTCTAGAGTATCCTGGAGGCTCGGTTGATAGCTTCTGTGGGTAGCATTGGTGGAAGAGGATAAGGGCATCTAGAGCATTTGCGAAGTTGGTAGCAGGGTACCACTCTTGATCATGTTTGGCTGAATAACCAGTCCACTTAGCACACTACTGAAGGTTATCGTAGTGTAAGTGGGTATCAATTATTTCGTCGTGTTCGTATTCGGCTTCTCTGTCTTGTTCAATAGAAGGAGGTTAGATCGTTTACGAAAGAAGCTTGTTATTTAGATAGAGTTCCAAGAGCGAGATGTGGAATGAATTATTTGTCTTCACCGACTAGGGAAGGTCGAGTTTATATGCTTGTTTCCCTATCCTTTCCAATATCTCTAATGGTCCCATTTTCTTGTAATCTAATTTCTTGGATGGTTGTATTATCCGTATGTTCTATGGTATGAGCCATACCTTGTCTCCTGATACTTGGTTCGGATCAGGTTTTCTGTGTTGATCATAATTTTCTTTTTGTTGTAATTGTGCCATTGTCATCTCCGCTTCTAGTGTGTCGTGTAATTGACTCATATCTTCTTTCTCCATGATTAGTCCATTGGATGTATGACGTATCGCCTGATAGTCCGAGTCAAGACCGTAATTTGCGTAAAAGGGTGTTGTCTTAATCGTTTCTTGCCTTCTGTTATTGTAGGCAAATTCTGCCATCGGTACTAGCGCATCCCAGTTGTCTTGCTGATAGTTGATCTAGGCTCGTAGATATTGTTCCAATATGCCATTCGTTCATTCAGTCTGTCCATCCATTTGCAAGTGGAAGGCTACAGATAGCTTCCTTTTGATTCACAGTTCATTTGTTATCTTTTTCCATATTCCTGATGTGAATACGGATCTGCGGTTGGTGATAATATCTTTTAGTTGTCCATGTAGTCGCAAGATTTCCTTCAGGAATGTTGTTGCGAACTGCCTTGCCATCATATCTATTTGGACCGGTATAAAATGGCTCATTTTGGTTAGGTGATCTACAACGACCAATATGGAGTCCTATCCATTAGCCTTAGGTAACTCCATTATGAAATCCATAGATATGGATGTTCATAGTTTTCCCGGTACTTCGTTGGGTTTTAAGAGCCCATATGGTTCATGTCGTACCACCTATGTCCTCTGATATATGTCACAATTCTTGGCATAATGATCGACAGTCTCCCTCAGACTCAGCCAGTAATATTTTCCTGTGGGTAGTTCCGTCATTTTAGCTGTTGCTCCATGTCATGCTGGTTTCTCCTTCTGGTATTTGCTGATAAGATTTGTCTTTATCTTTTCGTCCTCCGGTATCCATATCTTTCTTTCATACCAAAAGTAACTGTCCTCCCATTTGCATAGCCCTAAGGCCACCCCATTTGTTTCTTTTTCTCCCTTCTCCAGCCTCCTTCATATTTCTTGAAATTCTTTTTCCTCCTGGATCCTCTCTCGTAGTTCTTCATCATCCTTGTCCTGGATTTCCATTGATTTTATAACTGTGAAGTATTCCTTCTGGAGCAGTATTCGATTTTTCTGCTTGATCCTTTCATCCTTTTTGTCTTGTAGTTTATCGCTTGATATCCTCGTTATGGCATCTGGTTTTCCTCTTTCATTTCTAGGCCGGTACTCGATTTTGAAGTTGTATTTGCTCAAGCTCTCCATCCACCCTATTTGTCTGTCATTGAGTTCCTTCGTCGTCATAAAAGGAACTTGGTTTTTTTGGTCTGTTAGAACTCTGACCTAGTGGTCATTGTTCTGTATGTACCTTCTCCATCCCTTGAGCGCTTGAACTATCGCTAAAGGTTCTTTGTTGGAAACATCGTAGTTGCATTTGGCTGGTGTCATTGTTTTTGATCGATAGCACATTGGGCACTATTTTCCGCCTTCACATTTCTGCAATAGGGTCCCAGAACAGATATAATTTGATGCGTCCAGTTCAATGGTCGTTTCCTTTACATGGTCGAAGTGCACCAGTATCAGTGCCATTGTTAGTTTCGTTCAAATATCATCAATTATCTTCTGTTCTTTTTCTCCTGATTCCGATTTGACATCCTTCTTCTGGATGTTGTATAGAGGTTTTGCCATTCTGCGGAATCCTTCAATAAATCTTCAATAAATCTTCGATATATATTGGATAAATCTGCGAAAAATCTTCGCCAAATCTTCGACCAAAATTAGCGAACCCCATAAAGCATAGGATGTCTGTTTTGTTGTTTGGCTTTGGCCAGTCCCCTTTAGCCACCGTCTTGACCGGGTCTACTTGGACTCCTTTTCAGTTGATGATTAATCCTAGACATTCCGTTTCTATTTTGTTGAATTCATATTGGGACGGTTTGATTTTCATCGCGGATTCATGAATCTCATACATAATATTGCTGACGTCCTTTGGGTGTTGTTCTAGGTTTTCAGCGTATATAAGCACATTGTCTAGGTAGACTATCCAGCATGTATCTAGGAATTTGTTGAGTACCCAGTTGATCCATTGTTGGAATGATGCTAGTGCATTGGTTAGGCTAAACGGCATAACCAAGTATTCGTACATTCCGTATCTTGTCGCGAAGGTTGTCTTCTATTCATCTCCTTCCTTTATCCGTATGTTGTGATATGCATCTTTGATGTACAATTTGGTGAAGTATCTTGCTATCCTCAGTCTATCTAGTACTTCCCCAATCCAGGGTAGCAGGTATCAGTCATATTTCTTTACTCAGTTGCGCGCTTGGTAGTTCACACACAGTCTCATCTTTCCGTCCTTTTTCTTGACGAATAGGATGAGCGATCCTACCGATGCGAACGTGTCTCGTATCCATCGTGTCTTCATATTGTGCGGAATATATCCGCGCAGTTCCTCCAACTCCCTTTCCCGTAGGGGATAAAGTCATTAGTAAGGAATTTTCTTTTTCGTCTTTGTCTTTTTATCTTTATTAATGTGGATCCCGTGATCCACTCCTTGTCTTCGTGGTGATGGTCGATCTGCTTCTTTTTCTTGGAATAGATTTGTGAATCAATGGTGTTCGTGTGGTATTATATTGTACCACTCCCTCTCTTTTCATTATTGCTTTTGTCGTATCGTCAACTTAGTGCTAATGCGGATACATACTAGTCTATCCTCTTTTCTCCCAGATTTCATTTGCGGATCCCCATGAGGTCTCCTCTCTTGTAATAGTGGCCAAAAGTATGGGCTAACTTTTCTTGAATCTGTACTGATTCCTCTTTCCTGGTCTTTGAGCTATTTGTGCTACCAAAGTACTTCGCTCCTCTTTTGGTCCCTTGAAGTTCTCGTACTTCATGGACCTCTTCCGTGTTGATATTTTCGATAATCAACTATACGATCCAGTCTCCCTGCCGAATCTCTTGGTCAATATCTCCCAGGTTGGCCAAAGCCACCTTTGTTTCCCCAGTATAGTCATCGTCGATGACCCCAGCATTGGTAATGAGTTGTTTGTTGACTGCTAGTCCACTGCGTGGTGCAATTCGTCCATAGGCAGCGGGAGGTAGTCCTCTTGCTATTCATGTTGGTATTCTTTCTTGACCCTGTGCTGGGAGTGTCTTGTCTTAGTTGGCGTATAGCTTGTTCCCTGCTGCTTGTCGGGAGTCCATTGTTGGTCTCACCGCATTCTCGAGGAACTTCTTGAATCTGATTCTACGATCCAGTTCTTCTCTGAGTTGGTCGAATCCTGCCTTAAGGTTCACCTCTTGTACTTCTCTATCTGTTGTCGGATACACCACTGGCACACTGTTGAGACATCCAGTTGTGCATCATTCGCTAGCGAATGTAATCTTGTTGTTATCCTAGTCGATTGTGGGGGCTTGTTGTCGTAAATATGGCATTCCTAGGACAAGGTCATAGTTCTTCAGGTTCGCTACCTGGAAGGTTGCCTCTTCCCTATGGCTGCCTATCGCCATAGGTACTTGTACTGTATAGGTTGTCAGTCCCATAGATCTGAGCTTTCCATACACTTGATAAACCTGTCGCTTCTTTTGTGCTGGTATCAGGGAGTAATTGTATTTCTCGCAGATTTCCTCACAGATTAAATCTTCCATTGCCCACGAGTTGATCATTGCATATATCGTAGTACCTTTCGTTTTCGTGTTGTACAGTATTATTTTGATCATAATATGATCTCCTTCTTCTACCAATAGTCAAGTGTAGTCGTTTGCCATGGTGATATTCGTTGTTCCTTTTTTGTCTGTCTGATCTTTCCCAATGGATTTCCTCCCCTTCTTGTTCGCCCTACTATCTCTTATTGGGGACCCCCTTCTTTTGCCGGTTGATCTTTCACCGTAGTCATCTCCTTACAGTTGGTCCTTTTCTGTTGTTTGATCCAAGCTTTTCCTTGGGTGGGTGTCATTGTCTTTCATCCGTTATCCACCCTGTTGTGAGATTCTCTGATCTGATGTCCTTTTTTCGCGATACCTTAAGCAGAGATCCTGATCTCTTTGTTTTTTGTATTCCTCATTGGATAGATTGAGGGGTTGTCTTGTTTGGGCCTTGTTCATTGGGACCTATTAATCACTAGTGGGTTTGAAACTGTCCTCGTTAGCTGGTAGTTTTGGCCTGAATGTTCCGTCCAAGTTTCGCGGTGTGGAGGTTTCCTTTGCTTTTCCTATGTTTTTCTCTTCTTAGGTTCCTCAGGATTGCCAGTTGAGTTTCTTTCTGTATCGCCCTGGTGGACAATTCTTCAACAGTATTGGTTTTGGAGTCAATATGTGCGAATTCCTGCAGTAACCTTTCTGACATAGCTGCGTATAGGTATTTTGACGCTGTCGAATCATCCAACAATGGTTCTGTCTGATAGAGTCTGAACTTGTCCCAGTATTCTGTCATGGCATGGGATTCTTGGTTCATATTTATTATGTGGATTCTCTACACTACCCTGGAATCCACCTTTCCGAACTGCTGCTTGATCGCTACATGGAAGTCGTTCCCACTTCTCCATTCTGTTGGTTTATTGCCTTGTATGTATGGCATAAGCCATTTGCTGGCATCCACTCTCAGGCAGCTCAAGATGTAAACAGCCTTTTCGCTGTCATATCTCTCTTGCTAACTGGTGGATTGAAAGTAAATTGTAAACTCAGCCAGGCACTTCCGAAGTTGGTGTCGGTTTCATCTGTATGTCTCTGGTTGCCCCACCTTCAGTCGGTGTTGTCCACTCATTCGCAGGATTTGTTCTATTTTTTCCGGCAAGCGCTCTGGAGCTGGGCCCAGCTCCGGGCATGCCCCTTCTCCACCTGCCAGTCCTGGTGCCTCCATTGTCTTGTCTTCATCTTCAGTGGAGCTAGACACCTTGTGAACAGAATATTCTACAGGTGTTATCGGACTTATCGTTCGTCTGAGTTGCGATACGGTTCGTTGTAGTTCATCTGCCATTTCGGGTAGCTCGCGTGACTTGTCTTCAAAAGTGTAGTCTGTCTTAGTATCATTTAAGCGTCGTTATAAGTGACGATTTGTAATGTTGCTATTCTTAACTGGTATCAGTTCTCAGCAACTGGTAGACTATACTTCTTGCTTCTCTTCTCGATGATGGTTCTCAGGCCAATGCCTACGATAATGTGGCAGACTCTTTCGCATCCCTGGTCCTAATCGTCTACCGTACTCTTTCTTCAACCCTACTCTCGTAGTAGGGTTCTTGTCTCGTCCAGGTAATTTGTAAAAAGCGTAAAGGTTTCATATTAGTAAAGGCATGAAGCAATTTGTGGGGAAATAACTTAGAATGAAGCGTGAAATGCCTATCACAGTAGTCTTTTTTTTTTCTTTTTTTTTGAATATCAATTTTGTTCTGTGTTTAAGGTACACCATCCGCATGCAGCGCTAGCTATGGCCGACACATAAACCTCCTCCCCTACGCCAGCCCAAAGCAGCCAGAAAAAAAACCATCAATGAAACCTGAACAGGAACCCACACTGGCAGACAGAACCAAAACCCGCGGAACATGACACACGCTGAACAAACTTCGCGCAGTCTAAAAAACCTCCCCACCCTGCAACTTGTAGTATACACAAATTGTAAAAAGGGTAAAAAGAAAGCCACCCAAGCCCATCAAAACAAAAGAAACACCAGACCTCGACAGTAGCCCAAACCTGCGGTGAGAACCCCCTTAGACAGCCTGAATCCCAACCATGTAGCCGCAGCCCTAGGCCACCTACGACAATAAACATCTACTGCTAAAGGGTAATACTCGGCAAAGGTGGTGGGAGACCAAATGGAAAAGCCCAAGCGGAAAGAACCAGGCCACATGGCAAGGCACAGAGACCGATGCAATCTGGACCAGGGAGTGCAGTGGAAACGCCTAAAGGACGTCCAGGTAAGGTAGTATAGCAGTAGGGTGTAAGCCAAGTAAGGGTGTAGCAGTAGAGTGCAAGCCAATCCAACCCCAGGGTAGGAAGGAAACCAAATGTGACGGGGTCAATTTTCGGAAATCGTGTGCGTGTTTTACTAGACGGTTCCCCGAAGAGGAAGGCAAGCGATTTTACGACGTTTCTGATCTAGTCCTTGTTCTACCAGAGATAGCGTCGCTGCCTGAATGGGATACCACTACTTAAGCCGACCATGGAGAGGCACCAGATCAACTGTAGGGCCAGTTGAAGAGTTCGTGCATAGCGCAAACTGCGTTCCCAACTGTCTGAAGCATGAGAAGCGAGCGATGCTGACAGTGTGGAGAGCACTCGCTAAGCATGGAGGGAGGGTGGGAACGGGCAGCATGAAAGGCATACAAGAACCCAGAGAGAGGAATGCCACAATGCGTAAAAGTGCGGAAGAGGACAGTGTGAGGAGGTGGAAGGCCATTACTCCCAGGTCCAAGCAAGTACGTGAAGAGAGGGGGGAGGTGGATGGTGCGTGAACTCGCAAGCATTGAGGGTTGATTTCAAGCCTGAGGAAATTAGAGGAGAGGGAAGATGGCCTATCTCCGTGGTCTCCTTTTTTTCTTTTTCTTTTTCTTCTTTTTTTTATCATTAATTTTATTCCATGTTTAAGGTACACCATGCGCGGGCAGCACAAGCTATGGCAGACATATAAACCTCCTCCCCTATGGCAGCCCGAAACAGCTGGAAGAAAAACTGTCAACGAACCCGAACAGGAAAGCGCACTTGTAGACAGGACCTAAACCTCAGAAACATGACACCATCTGCCCAAACCCCACGCAGTTGAAAAAACTCCCCTACCCCTCAACTTGTAGTATACACAAACAGTAAAGACTGTAAATGCAAGCTACCCAAGCCCCTCAAAACAAAAGAAACCCCACTTCTTGACAGTGGTCTATCCCCATATCAAGAGCTGCCCTTAACAGCCTTAACCTGGACAAACAGTACCACCTATGATAATAAATGTCTACGGCTAAGGGATATACTCGACAAAGGGGAAGGGGAACCGAAGAGAGAAGCCAGAGCTGTGGAAAACAGACCCCGTAGCATGGCAAAGGGACTAGTGCAATCCAGACCGTGAAGCCCGGTGGAGATGCCCAAAGGGCGTTGAGGTAAGGTGGTGCAGCAGTAGGGTGCAAGCTGAGTGGGGGTGAAGCAGTAGGATGCAAGCCAACCCACGTGTCAGGAAAGGAAGGAAACCTAAAGTGGCCGTGTCAACTATTGGTAACTGTTTTCATGTCTTTCTAGGCAGTCCTCAGGGGTGGAAGGTAAGCGATGTTATCCCGTCTCGCATTTAGTCCCTAGTTCTACGAGAGACAGCATCACTTAGTGGATAGGATACCACCACTTAAAGCAACTGTGGAGACAAGTGAGATAGACCCGAGGGCCTGCTGAACAGTTCTCACGTACCTCTAACCGTGTTCGCAGCCATCGAAAGCAGGAGAAGTGAGCAGTCACCAACTGTGTGGAGGGGCCTTGCCAGGTGAGGAAAGGGGCGATAACGGGCAGGGTGGAAGGTATACTGGCACCCAGAGGGGGAAAGTCCCAACGCACAAATGAGCAAAAGAAGACAGTGATGAGAGGCGGATCGACCTCGCTCCTAGGCTCAAGCCATTATACGAGAAGAGGGGGGGGCGGATAGTTTGGGAGTTCCCAAGTGTTGAGGGGTGATTTCAAGTGCAAGGAAAATGGAAGGGAGGGAGGATGCCTATCTCGTCGGTCTTGCCCTTTTCTTTTTTTCTTTTTTTCTCTTTTTTTATCAACATGTATTTATTGTTTACGGTACAAGAACTTGCATGAAGTGCTAGCTATAGTATAAACAAAACCTCAATCTCAAAGTGCGCAAAAACAAAGGAAATAAATCACACCAGGTTGTAAAATCCTCTTAACAGTGTGCGATAGCTGACACAAAAATCCCTAAGTAACTAAAGAAAACAAATATGAAAATCATAATGAAAAATAAAAACCACCCAAAAGGAAAGAAAAACTTTGGCTGGAATAAAACCAGGGGCGGGCATTGTGAATCAGGACACGAAACCATAGAACGGGAGCTCCATGCATCGAGGAGTGTGGTCGGGCAGAGAATCCCAGCATGCGGTTGGCACGTCAGGGGGTAAGCTTGTGACGGTAAGGTTGAGGAACCGGGCAAGAGAGTGGAGGGCATCGTTATCGGTCCATGGTGAGCAGTCATTGTCAATGCTCGTGAGCCCCGGAGGTGGCGCTGGCGCAGTTCCTTGCAGGACTTGTAGTACAGGATGGCATGATCGAAGTCTTCCACCTCCTCCGCACAGTGGGGGCAGAGCGGTGAGGGGCCATCGGTGAACCCTGAGGCATGGGCAGCGAAATAGCTCTTGTGCAAGCGCATTTGGTAGATTCTGCCCACAATAAACCTCCCCAGGCCCATGAACAGGTGAAGTGAGAGGGTCAGGGTGTACTAGTAACTGGGTGGGGGGGGAAACTGGGCTGACGAATCTTTAGCAAGGGCAGCTTTCGTGTGCGCCTTGATTGACTGATAGGACGGGACCACTTCCCACACGATAAGTTGGTCAGGCTGGAGGAGGTTAGGCGAGGCCCGCGGAACAGGGCGTGTGAAGTTGATGAAGGGCAGGGTGCAGTAGGCAATTGCGTCCAGGGGTAGGTGTTTCCTTATAGGTAGGCAGGGGGTGTGGGTTTTTGAAAAAGAAAGGGGTGTAGACTAACATCAAGCCGCTGGTGAAGTGATGGTGGTCCTCCAAGGCTCGGAAAGGAGAGAATGTGGGAAAGCTAGGATGAAGCCTCTTCATTACTGGGTTGGCCTCGGGATATAGGCATGCGAGGTGGACAGCAGCCATTCTCTATCGGTGGCCGATCAACAGTGGGAGGCGGGAGGAGAGCCGATTCGCAAGCAAGAATGCCAATCGGGGTAGTAGAAAAGCAGTTTGTCACCCACCTCTGGATGGTCCTCCAAAATGTGGACATCTGGTCTAAGAGAGTAAGGCTTGGTGAGAAGAGGTCGGCTTCGTAGAGAAGGATTGGGGAGTTCAGGGAAAATGCCAGAGAATGGCAGAAGAAGTGGGGGAGCCCTTTGGCGGGCCTGGAGAGTCTTCGAATCATTGCGAAGGTTCCTTGTGCTAGGGGAAGTCTTCTCACGAAGTATGAGGTAGTTCCTTTAAATCATGAGCTAGTTGAGGGCGTGAACCAGTAGCCAACCCATCGGATCAGTTTGGAGGGGTGGAAAAGGAGGCCATCAATTAGGACCGGGATCGCCTGTGGTGCAACCTTCTGCGCCAGAGTCTCCCAGTGCATGAGTTCTGTTTTTGGGATCGAGAAGGACACCCCCAGCTTCTTTGCCTTCACCTGGAGAATGTTGGTGATGCTTTGTAGTCGTTGGACGTTCCTCTGGCATGAACAGGAGGCGACTGTGACTGCGCAGTCGTCCACATCGGAGAGGATGAGGCCCTGAGGGACGGGGAAATGAAGGGGCGAGACATATATGATGAACAAGAGTGGTGAATTTGTAGAACCTGGCGGGGTGCCAACCAAAACTGGGGAGAAGACCTGGGGGGCCCCCAGGAAGATTAGGTAGCAGGAGTGTCCGTGGAGGAAGTACCTTATCCACAAGACCATATAAGGGTTGACCAGCTTGGTGGCAAGCCTGTCGCAGAGCGAGGTGGCGGAGACATTGTCAAAACCACCTCTGATGTTGAGGAAGAGGGTCGAGACCTTGAGCTTGGGGCGCACAAATAGCTGCACAGCATGGGAGAGGGTCGCTGCCACGTCCAAAGTAGCAAGACTGGACAGCGATCCAGTCTGGTTGGGGAAAGAAAGCCCCCGAATTGGGCAAGGATGAAGCGGCGGGTTGCCATAATCCTCACGAGAATCTGGGAGACAGTCTCCTGGAGGACTATGATCTGGAATGAGGCTGGTGTATTATAGGAGGGTTTCCCCAGCTTCTCAAGCACGATCGTATTAGCTTTCTTCAGAGAAAGAGGATGGTTTCCATAGCAGACAAGTGGTCCAAGGAGGAATGTGAGGATATTGGAGGCCACAGAGTGTACCCTTTTCCAAACCGAGTACGTTATCTGTTCTGGGCTAGGAGTAGAGGATAAGCTGGAGTTCTAGAGGGCAACAGCTATTTCCTCCACGGAAAGCGCAAGGACATCACTGAACTGGCGCCGGATGGCGGGCAGGCGCGAGGACTGTTTCTCAGGAAAGAAGTGCGAAAGGAGAGCCTGGTTGATTGCTGCGGGGCAGTCGCTCCTGGGTATCAGAAGGAACCTGTCTGGGGGTCTACCGAAGGCGTAGCCCTTTGCAGTGCAGAGTGTCCAGCGGGTGGCCCCTTTCTGGAAATTGTCCCAATAATCTGTTTTAGTCTTCTTTATACCTTTGAAGTAAAGAAGCTGCACTTCCTTGCACTGCTGCTTCGATAAGGGGAGAGGGTCACCTCTCATTGATCAGACTGTAGAGTGGAAAGCAGATGATTGCGCCATAAGGTTGGGGGTCCACCAAGGCTTGGACTTGCTAGAGGGCCTCTTGTCCCGGGTGTGGAGCCTGAGAGCAGCCCTTGGTCTGCCAAGGGCCGTGTCGAACCAGGTGGCGAGCGTGTGGAGTGTCAGGAGAGGAGGAGGGGGGTTCAATTTCGAGACCTTAAGCTCTTCCTTAAGAGAAAGCCAGTCAGTCTCTGTCCATGCGGGGACAGGAGGAGGCAGGCGAGTCAGAGGATCTGAAATGGTTAAAAGCATTGAAACATAGTCTGATCCTGTTGGGGGGAGTGGCATGTCTCATGAACGAAAGTTGGGAGACAACGGGGCACTGGCAAATGCTAAGTCTATCGCCAAGGGGCACAAGTCAGGATTGAAGAGGAAGTTGGTAAGGGTTCTGGGCATGTTCAGGAGACAGAATCCTGCCTGTGGGGCCTGCTCAAAGAAAGGGGTGGAGGCTCTAATGTCTGAGATCGAGAAAAGGCGACCAGGATCTGCCAAGAGATGGTGTATGTTAAAATCCCGAGTGACCAGCGAGGGCGTAGCGGTGTGAGGGAAGGCAATCTCTGATGGGATGGTTTGATGGAAGGGGCAGCCATCCCATATGCTATAGAGGTTTACAACCCGGAATTGGGTAACGAAGGAATCAAAGAAACCTTCAGATGAGTAAAAGTCAACTGCCATCTGGTCTCTCGCCTGAGAAAGAACCGGGGAAACGGAAAATTGTTGGGTGGAGGAGATGTGTAGGTAGTAGGCCACACTGGCTTGCCACCATTGGGGCAGGGGGGTACAAAATCTTGGAAGCCAGCAAACGATGGAGGTTAGTTTCAGTGCAGGGGGGGGTCTGGAAGGGTAATGAGAGTTGTGGAGAAGTCCAAAAGAGAAAAGAAATTAAAAAGAGAAAGAAACACATCCCAACTTCCCAAGCAGTTGTGTTGTAGAATGGATATTGGGTTACTGGAGCCCGCCTCCAGTGCGGCACTCATAGGGGACGTGCGACCAATCATTACAAACCTTCCAGCATCTCAGGCTGGGGGAAACAAGTGGGAGATTCCTGCCACAGGGGATTTGGCAGTGCACCATTTTGGGGTTTTAGGGCGAGGTGTCTCAGGATCGAAGGGGGGTAGGAGGGGTCATACCTATGTCCTTGGTCTTTTTTGTTCTTTTTTTCTTTTTCTTTTTTTTTTTTTT
>JACCEG010000702.1:1897-13121 GCA_014065205.1 Tuber brumale | reverse complement strand
AAAAAAAAAAAAAGAAAAAAAAAAGAAAAGAAAATACTCAGTAGATAGGCCATCCTCCATCTCCTCTATTTTCCTCGCGCTTGAAATCAACCATCAACGCTTGGGATCTCACGAACCACCCACCCCCCCTTTTCCTCCTGCGATAGCTTCAGCCTAGGAGTGACGGCCATCCACCTCCTCCCACTGCCCTCTTTGGCTTTTTAACGCGTTGAGGCTTTCCTCTTTCTGGGTTTCGGCATGCCTTTCGCGCTGCCCGTTCCTGCCCCTCTCTTCGCTTAGCGGGGCACCTCCGTACGGTCGGCAGCCGCTCGCTCCCCATGCTTCAGATGGCTGGGAGCACGGTTTGCGGTATGCGAGAACTCTCCAACAGGCCCTCGGGTCGATGTCGCTGCTCCCCACAGTTGGCTTAAGCGGTGGGATCCCATCCACTAAGTGACGCTATCTGTCGTAGAACAAGGGACTACATGAGAGACGCCGTGAAACGCTTGCCTCCTTCTACTGGGGACCGCCTAGTCAGACACGAACACAATTACCGATAGTCGCCACGGTCGCGTTCGGTCTCCGGCCTGACCCCATGGTTGGATCGGCTTGCAACCTACTGCTACACCGCCTTACCACAACACCCTCCGGGCGTCTTTTCCGGGCTTCCCAGTCTAGATGGCACTGGTCCCTGTGTCCTGCCACAGGTTCTGTTTTCCGCGGTCTGGGCTCTTGTCTTTTCGGTCTCCCTTCCACTTTGTCGGGTATATCTCTTAGCCGTAGACGTTATTGTCGTAGGTGGTACTGAACCGGCCGGTTTAAGGCTGTTTTGGGTGGCTCTTGCTGTAGGGTTAGACCACTGTCGGGCTGTGGGGCTTGTTTTGTTTTGACAGGCTTGGGTGGCTTTCTTTTACTGTCTTTACCGTTTTGAGTATACTACAAGTTGCAGGGCGGGGGAGTTTTTTCGACTACGCGGGGTGTTGGAGCTGGCGGCTCTAGGCGAGACCCTTCCGCATTCAAGTCGTGGGGCCTACGGGCTGGGCACCTGGTCTCTGGTGTTGATGGACTTCGTGACGGTTTTTCTTTTGGTTGTTTCGGGCTGGCGTAGGGGAGGAGGTTTCTTGCGTCTGCCATAGCTAGCGCTGCATGTAGACGGTGTACCTTAAACACAGAATAAAACTGATGATAAAAAAAAAAAAGAGAATAAGAAAAAAAGAAAAGAGAATAAGAAAAAAAGAAAAGAGAATAAGAAAAAAAGCCGGAGTAGATAGGCTCGCTCCGCTTCCGCTATTTTCCCCCCCCTACATTCCTTCCTCATCTTCAACACTATCAGCGTCCAGTGTGCCCTTATGTTCATACTATCTTAAAGACCAACAGGCCGAGGCCTCCCTGTTACAACAGGAATGGCTTCAGTTCCCCTTCCCCCCTCCGAGCACTCCTCAGTATCGGAAGTACGCCCCCATATCCCCCTCCTCCTGGAGCTCCTCGAACGATCCTCGACGGACGCAGGAATCTCCAACCAACTCTTCCCACCCATCAGTTCCATGGAACTCAACGACCTCTCCCCTGGGGAAGCCATCATCCTTCCCCTCCTCTGCACCTCACTCTTAGCATCAAGGTCCATCTCCGCCCAAATTGATGAGCTGGCCCTCGAGGTCGCTCGCCTTTCGGGACAAGTCGATAAACTCTACTCCCGTAGGGAAAAGCCCCAGCGCCCTCCTGCCCCCTCCAACCAGAATGACACTACAGCAGCGTCGCTCTCTGCCCTCCAGCTGTCAATTAGAGACCTGGCCTCTCGGCTGACCACCCCCCTTCCACAACCAGCAAGCCACCAGCAACCCCCACCCTAACGCACCACACCTGCAGTGCAGGCCACCCACACGGCTGGTGCAGCTCCTTCCCGAAAGGGTAAAGAGGTAACCGCGTCCCCCCTCACCGCTACCCTTGCCAATGTGTTGAACCCTCCCTACGAGGGTAGGGGTGACACAGACATCCCCTGCTACAGCACGAAAGACCAGAAATGGTACGGCAACCTGGCCGTATATGCGGTGAAATTCCCTAGCTCCTGGGCGGCCCAGACGTACAGGGAGGGCAAGTACCCCCCCCTCTCAGAGTTCTATCCTGTCTCACGAACATTGGCTAAGTCCGCCGCCCCCTCTTATGCCGAGGCCACTACAGCTGGACAGAAGAAGAAAGGAAAGACAAACAAAGTGAAAGCTGCTCCCTCGGCTGCCCAGGTTACATCTGGATCCGCACCTTTGGCCACCTCAAAAGGGCTGAGGAGCCTCCGAGCTGCTGAGAGGCGCTTCTTCGCCCCAAGGTCTTCCCCTTTCCCACACTCCCAAGCAGAATGACTAGCCGCCTCCTTTCCAGACATTGCTGCCTCCGTCCTTCATGAAGCGGGCTGCACTCTACCGCTATCTTTCTCGGCCCGAGTCAAAGGCAGGGGAGCGGTGACACTTCTTGCCCTCTCCCCTTTTGTTCCCTCTACCGCATATGCCTCCTACTACGACGCCCTATCAGCCAAGCTGAACCTGTCTTTCCGGACCAGAGACGCTCTGTGGCTCCCTTTCCGCCCTGCCTCCAACGAGGTTCAGCTGGCGATTCACTCCGTCTCTATCGCATACCTTCCGGAGGACGACGACGACCTCCTGCAGTCCTCAAGCAACACCATTCTGAACGTCAAGAACGTCCAGATCCTCTCAGCTCGATACTTCAATCCCGACCGTGACTCCAGATTCCTCAAGAAAGTGACTTCCGTTGTTGTGACAGTTGCGCCTGAAAATGAGGCCACGATACTGGGCAACGCTTACCTTTTCTCTTCTCGATGTAAGATCGAGAGAGCATATTCAGCTAACAGCCTCACACAATGCCGGAACTGCTAGGAGTACGGACACCATTCAGCTAGATGCAAGATTGACCACCCGGTCTGCCTAATCTGCACCCTCTCCCATCGTAAACAAGCACACTGATGCCAGAACCCCACATGCCCTAAGGGCGCCAACCTCAGAGCAGTTGTCGATTGCTGTTCAACCTCCCCCTCGATGTGTGCGGTCTGCAAGGGCCAACACCCGGCTTTCGCTAGAGAGTGCCTATCGAGACTGCCCCCCCTCCTCCCCTTCGGGAGTCCTCAGTTCCGCAGAATGAGGAAGCTATGGACACGACGAACGACTCCGGCGAGGGTCCTTCAACTGGTTCACGATCCCTCCTACCCCCCTTTGCTCTTGAAACACCCAGCCCTAGGGGAGGTGATGCCCCCCCAACACGTCCCCCCGTCTCTGCCCCAAAACCCCAAGGAGGTGCCCTGCCAAATCCCGCGTGGTGGGAATCTCCCACTCCTCTTCTCCAGCCTGAGACGCCGGAAAATGTGTAATGGCTGGTCACACCTCTCCTGTGAGTTCCGTGCTGGCGGCGGGCTCCTATAACCCCATATCCGTTCTACAACAAAACTGCTTGGGAAGCTGGGCTTTGTTTCTTTCCCTTTTTAATTCTTTTTCTTTGTTGGATTTCTCCCCTACCATAGTTGCCCTGCAAGACCCCTCCCTGTACAGAAACAGACCTCTGTCATGGTTGGTTTCAAACCCTTTTTGCCCCCCTGCCCTGACGGTGGCAAGCCCAGAGTAGCCTGCTACCTCCACCTCTCCTCCACTCTACAGTTTTCGGTCCTCCCAGTCTTTTCGGAGGCGAGGGACTGGATGGCTATTGACTTTCCTTCTTCTGTTGGTTTTTTTGATTCCTTTATCACCAAGTTCAGGATTGTGAATCTCTACAGCACCTGGGATGGCTCCCCCTTTCGTCGGACTATCCCTCCTGAGATTGCCTTCTCCCACACCACCACACCGACGCTAGTCATCGGAGACTTTAATATTCACCATCCCTGGGCGGACTCTCGCCGCCGTTTCTCGATCTCAGACCTCAGCCCTTCCACACCCTTCTTCACGAGAGCCGCCAACGCTGGTTTCTCCCTATTAAATACCCCGGGTACACTCACCTACTTCCCCTTCGACCCTGAGCTCCGTCCCTCGGTAATAGACCTATCTTTGCCAACACCGCACTGTCCCCCAACTTCCAGTAGTGGGACATGCACCTCCCCCCCGACAGGCTTGGACCATGTCCCGATCTTCATGACCCTGTCCAAGCCACAGGCCCACCCACCCCCCCCCTGCCCCCGCGTGGATGAAACCAGACTGGCCTTCCCTCGAGAGAGAAATCAAGGCCATGAAGATAAACCCCCCTCCCTCCCTCCCAACTCCCCACTCTTTCTCCACTTGGTTCGACACTGCCCTTGACAGACTGAGGGCCATCCGCAAGCTCCATAACCCAGACAAGAGGCTCTCCAATAGGTCCAAGCCTTGGTGGACCCCCAACCTCACCGCACAGAGAGCTCCCTTTGACTCGACAGCTAGATTGGCCTGACGCAACGCCCTCCCCTCCTCTAAACTGCAATGCAAGGAAGCTCGTTTATTATACTTCAAGGCCATAAAGAAGGCCAAGACCGAATACTGGAACAACTTCCCCTAATCAGCCACCCCACAGTTACTCTGGACCGCGAAGTGCTATGCCTTCAGCAGACCCCCAGACAGGTTCCCACAGATACCCGGGGCTGACGACCCCATGGGCATCAACAAAGCCCTGCTCGCCCATTTCTTCCCTGAAAAACAGTCCTCACACCCCCCGGCCATCCTAAGGGAGTACAGAGATGTCCCACCGCTATCGGCGGAGGAGATTGCAGCTGCCCTCACGAACTCCTCCTCATCCTCTGCCCCAGGCCCAGACCAGATACCCTACTCTGTCTGGAAGAAGGTCCACTCTCTAAACCTCGACATCCTGACTTCAATCCTCAGCCCCCTCATTTGGTACGGGTACCACCCTCCTTCCCTAAAGATAGCCAACGGAATCATGCTTGACCAGCTAGGAAAGCCCTCCTATGACACACCAGCCTCATTCCGCATCATCGTCCTATTAGAGACGGTCTCCAAGATCCTCGAGAGGGTCATGGCGACCCGCCTCTCTGCCCTCACCCGCTTCTGGGGCCTTCTGTCCCCCCACCAGACTGGCTCCATGCCTGGCCTGAGCACCTTCAATGCAGCGGCGACCCTCTCTCATGAGGTTTAGATCTTTATGCGCCCCAAACTCAAAGTCTCAATACTCTTCCTTGACATCAAGGGTGGGTTCGACAATGTCTCCACCCCCTACTTTGTGACAGGCTTGCCACTAAGGCAGTCAGCCCGTACATGGTCTTGTAGGTTAGGCCCTTCCTCCACGGCCGCTCCTGCCGCCTGGTCTTCCAGGCGGCTCCTCAAGTCTTCTCCCCAGTCACAGTCGGCATGCCCCAGGGCTCCCCGATCTCCCCCCTTCTGTTCGTCATATACGTTTCTACCTTCCACTTCCCGATCCCACGTGGTCTTATCCTCTCCTATGTGGACGACATCATGGTCACTGTCTCCTCCGGCTTGTACTGCCGGAATGTCCAGCGGCTGCAAGGGATAACCTCTGTGCTCCAGGCAAAGGCTGGCAGGCGCGGCGTGTCCTTTACTGTCCCAAAGACAGAGCTCGTGCACTGGACAACCCCCGCACAAAAGATCCACCCCCCCTCGATCCTGGTCCTGGTAGACGGGCACCTCTTTTACCCCTCCAAACTAATACGATGGCTTGGATACTGGTTCAAACCCTCATCCACTTCATGCACCAAAGGCACCACCGCACACTTCACCAGGAGACTCCCTCTGGCTCAAGGGGCCTTCGCGACGATTAAAAGACTGTCCAGGCCCAGTAAAAGCCTCCCCCCATTTCTCTGCCATCGTCTGGGGTCCTCTCTCATCTCCCCGATCCTCTTCTATGGGGCGGACCTCTTCTCCCAGAGTCTCACCCTCCTAGGCAGGATGTCTGTTTTTTGGAGGTCTGTCCAGAGGTGGTTGACGAACTGTTTCTCGTCGACCCCAGTCGGCATCCTGGTATGCCAATCGGGTCCCCCCCCCCTATTGCTCTTAGTCTTCTACCGTCAGAGGTTGGCCGCTATCTGACTGGTGTGCCTCCCCCCCGAGGCAAACCTGGCGACGGCCAGACCCCACTTGTCCTATCCAACCTCCTCCCCCTTTCAGGCACCCGAAGACCACCGCCATTTCACTACGGGCCTGTAATCTGTTTATGCCCCATTCCTCTGAAAGACAGCCCCCCCCCGTCCTCCTATACGCAGGCACCTCCTGCTAGACGCAATTGCTCACCGCACCCTTCAGTTCATCGACACCTCAGGCCCTATCCCTGTGGCCTCGCCTGACGTTCTCCCCCCCGAACAGCTTCCCCTGCGAGAAGGGATCCCGTCCTACAAGTCAATCAAGCTGCGACTGAGAAGCACACTCACCAGGGATTGGGCCGCCCAATTCCCCCCCCCGCCCTACTCTCCATTCGCTGTGTCCCTCAAACCACACCCCTTTATGGGTTTGGAGAGGTTTATCGCAGGTAGGCTCCACCAAATGTACTCGGGTAAGAGCTACCTCGCTGCCCACCCCTCCTGGCTCACAGACGACCCCTCCCCCCTCTGTTCTTACTGCAAGGAGGATGAGGAAGACTTCACTCATGCCATCCTACACTGCGAGTCTCGCAAGGAGCCTCATGAGCGCCACCTCCGTGGGCTCACGGACGTTGGCGGAGACAGCCCACTATGGACCAACACAGACTCCCTCCGCTCCTTGGCGAAGTACCTCAATGTGACCACCACAGGCTTCCCCCTGGCATGCCGCCTGCAGACTGGGACCGCCCCTCAGAGACCTCTCCCCGCGACACCCACCTCACGATCTGACCTGCCCATCGGTTACTCCTTTTTAAATCACCGGTTGGTTTTACTTTTTGTCATGATTGCTGTATTTGTTTGTTTTAGTTCCTTGGGATTTCGTGTCGGCTATCGGACACCTTCAGGAGGATTTTACATGTTGGTGCGAGTTTTTTCCTTTGTGATTGCGTACTTGAAATTGAGGTTTTGTTTATGCCATAGCCAGCGCTGTATGCAAGTTCTTGTACTGTAAAACAATGAATACATGATGATAAAAAAAAAAAAAGTAAAAAAAAGTAAAAAAAAAAAGAAGAAATGGACCGAGTAGATAGGCTCTTCGTGCTTCGTTCTAAGTTATTTCCTTACTTATTACTTTATGCTTTTCCGAATATAAAACCTTTACGCTCTTTACGAATACCTACCTACGAGGGAAGGACTATATTTCAAGAGTGGAGTTGAAGAAAGAGTCCGACAGGTGATAAGGATCACAGACAGAGGAGTCTCTCCCACCTTCTCATACACACAGGTCTAAGAACTATCCTCGTGAGAGAACAAGAGAAGTATCCTCTACCCTTTGCTGAGAACTGATACCCGTTAGGGACCGTTAGTCATATACACCACTGGCAAACTGTTCGGACATCCTGTCATACATTGATCGCTAGCAAATGTAATCTTGTTGTTGTCCCAGTCAATCGTCGGGTTCTGTTGTCTCAACTATGGCATCCCTACGACAAGCTCATAGTTCTTCAGGTTTGCCACCTGAAAGGTTGCCTCTTCACTATGGCTGCCTATGGCCATAGGTACTTGCACTGTATGGGTTATAGGTCCCATAGTACTGGGATTTCTATCCGCTAGATAAACCTGTCTCTTCTTTCGTGTTGGTGTCAGGAGGTAGTTGTATTTATCACAGATTTCCTTGGTGATGAAATCCTCTGTTGCCCCTGAGTGCAGCATCACGTGTATTGTAGTGCCTTTCTTTTTCGTGTCGTATAGTATCGTTCTCATGATAATATGATCTCCTTCTTGTTCCAGTAGTGCCATGTAGTAGTTTGCCATAGTGATCTTTTTCATTTTGTTTGTATCCATCCTCTCCATTCCGATGGTTTTCCTCCCCTTCTTCTCCACCAGAGTATCTCTTACTGGGCATTTTCTTCTTTTTCTTGTTGGTCCTCCTCTGTAGTCAGCTCCCTCAAGTTGCTTCTCTTTTGTTGTCTGATTCAGTTATTGCCTTGGGCGGGTGTCATCGGTTTCTGCCTGTTGTCTGGTCCGTTTCTGCATTCCCAGATTCGATGTTCTTTCCCGCCGCATTTTAAGTAGAGGTTCTGATCTCTTCACTTGTTTTATTCTTCATTGGACAAGTTGAGGGGTCGTCATATCTGGGCCTTGTTCATTTCTACCTCGTGGTCGATGGTGGATTCGAAACTTCTTTGGTAGGACTGCGATGCTGGTCTGCATGTTCCATCTGTGTTCCTTGCGGTGGAAGTCTCCTTTGTCTTACCGTGCTTTTCATTTTTCTGGTTTTTCAAGATTTCCCGTTGCGTTTTCTTCTTGATGGGCCATGCTGTAACCGGTACTGGTTACTGGTTTAGGATTTTCATGTACCAGTTGATACTGTTTGAGTTTTGAATATGTTTCAGGAAACGAGGTGTGCCTCTAGCCTGATAGTATAGGGTTTGATACTCTATATGTTTTATGTTTGGTTTCGAGTATTGGTTTGATACTAGATATGTTTTATGTTTGGTTTCGAGTATCGGTTTGATACTCTATATGTTTTATGTTTGGTTTCGAGTATCGGTTTGATACTCTATATGTTTTATGTTTGGTTTCAAGGCTACCATTTTGGAGTCTATTATGTTATGAGAACAAGGCTCTCGGTAGCCTAGGAAGAGTATTTAAGAACTGCTATTCCTCTCATTAGAAGGAGCAGACTTCGGCAGACAGAGTTTTCAATATACTTGGTTGAACAGTTACTCTCTTCAGTTCGCTTCAAGAATCTTTAGTTCGAGACCTACCAAACATCTCGGAGACTTCAGTAGTTGCGATACAGTAAGAAGTCTATTCAACAACATTGGCCAAAGCCTCCGGACTTTGATTCGCTAGTTACCACCTTGGTACAGAACAAAGTCCGTTAACCCTACGATTACCGCATCTCCCGAGAGGCGGTTACACATGCGGCCAATTCGTCGACAGTATTAGTTTTAGGGTCACAATGTTCGAATTCTTTCTGTAGTCTTTCCGACATGCACCCATATAGGTACTATAACGCTGTTGCGTCGTCCAGTAGCGCTTCTGTTTGGTGGAGTCTAAACTTGTTCTACTATTTTGTCATGGAGCAGTACCCTTGCTCCATGTTCATTATATGAATCCTAGCCACACCCCTTGGGTCCACTTCTCAAAACTGCTGTTTGATTGCTTCTTTGATCTCTTCCCAGCTCCTCCATCCTGTTGATTTGTTGCCTTCCATGTATAGCATGAGCCATTTCCTTGCCTCTCCCCGTAAGAGACTGGAAACATAAATGATCTTTTCCACATCGTGCCTTTCTTGCCACCCCATGGCGCAAAAGTAAATTGTCAATTCGGCCAACCAGTTCTAGAGCTGGTGTCTCTTCCCTGCGCATGTCTCTGGTTGTTTGACGTTGGGTCAGTATTGTCCCATCATTCAGAGTATTTGTTCCATTTGTTCACGGCTGAGCTCCGGAGCTGATCCTGGCTCAGGACCTACTCCTTCTCCGCCTGCCAGTCCCAGTGCCTCCATTCTTTTGTTTTCTTCTTCTTCAGAGCTGGATTTCTCGTGAACTGATTGTTCCTCCAGTGTTATCGGACTTGGTGTTCATCCTAGTTGCGACACTATTCATTGTAATTTGTCAGGTACTTCGGGTAGCTCGAGTGACTGATATTTGAAGGTGCAGTCCATCTTGATATCGTCTAAGCGTCGCTAGATGTGACGCTTGGTAATGTTACAATTCCTAACTGGTATCAGTTCTCAGCAATGGGTAGGCGATACTTCTCTTGTTCTCTCTCGACATTTGTTCTTAGGCCTATGCCTATGATAAGGAGGAAGAGAATCTTGCGCCTCTGATCCTTATCACCTATCATACTCTTTCTTAAACTCGAGTGGTATAGTGGAGTCCTTGTCTCGTAGGCGTGTATTGGTATAGAGTGTAAGGGTTTTATATTGGTAAAATCGTAAAGTAATAAGTAAGAAAATAACTTAGAACAAAGCGTGAAGAGCCTATTTACTAGGCCTTTTCCTGTTTTTTTTTCTTTTTTTTTTTTTATCATCAATTGGATTCTGTGTTTGAGGTACACTGTGGCATGCAGCACTAGCTATGGCAGACACATGGGCCTCCCCCCCTACGCCAGCCCGAAACAGCTAGAAGAAAAACCGTCAACGAACCCGCACAGAAAGGGACACTAGCAGACAGGACCGAAACCCCCAGAACATGACACCCCCCGCCCAAACCCCACTCAGTTGAAAAAACTCTGCCGCCCCAGAATTTGTAGTATACACAAACGGTAAAGACTGTAAAAGAAAGCCACCCAAGCCCATCAAAACAAAAGAAACCCCGCTTCCTGTCAGTGATCGAACCCCAAAACAAGAGCTGCCCTAATCAGCCTTAACCCGGCCAGAGAGTGCCACCTACGACATAAACGTCTACAGCTAAGGGATATACCCGGTAAAGTGGAAGGGGGACCCAAGAGAGAAAAGCTTAGGCCGAGGAAACGAAACCCATGGCAGGGCACAGGGACCAGTACGATCCAGACTGGGAAGTCCAGTGGAGACGCCCAAAGGGCGTAGAGGTAAGGCGGTATAGCAGTCTGGTGCAAGCCAAGCGAGGGTGTAGTAGTAGGGTACAAGGCTATTGAACCATCAGGTCAGGAAGGAAACCAAACACAACCGCGTCGACTATCGGTAATCTTGTTCGTCTCTTCCTAGGCGGTCCCCACAGGCAGAAGGCAAGCATTTTACTGTGTCTCTCCTGTAGTCCCTTGTTCTGCGTGAGGGAGCGTCACTTAGTGGATAGGATACTACCGCTTAAGCCGACTCTGGGGAGTAGCGAGATCAATTCGTAGGTCTATTGAAACGTTCCCGTGTACCACGAACCATGTTCCTAGCCGTCTGAAGCATGGAAAGCGAAGGGTTGCTGACCGTGTAGAGGGGCCTCACTCAGCGAGAAGAGGGGCGAGAACGGGCAGTGCAAAAGGCATACCGGCACCCAGAGGATGGGGAGCCTCAACTCGCCAGAAGGCAGAAGAGGACAAAGAGAGGAGGTGGATGGCCGTCACTCCAAGGCCAAAGCCATCATGGGAGGAGAGGGGGGCGGTGGGAGGTTCATGAGATCCCAAGCACTGAGGGTTGATTTCAACCTCTAGGAAAATAGAAGAGACAGAGGATGGCCTATCTACGTGGCCTTTTTTTTTTTTTTTTTTTTTTTTTTTTTTTTTTTTTTTTTTTTTTTTTTTTTTTTTTTTTTT
>JACCEG010000701.1:2002-40658 GCA_014065205.1 Tuber brumale | reverse complement strand
GGTACTTCATAAGAGAAGTCTCTTCATAGGACATCATTCAGCCAAGCCCATGCCAAGCTGCTGTCTCACTGGCCCTGATTTAACTCATCCTGGTCCGGATATAATGAGTTTTGCGAGTTTTTATTGTATATCTGTCGGTCATGAGCAATACCAGTTTTGCCAGTTTCTGAGTACTAATACCAGCACCATACCTATCCATCCCCAGAGTTTTTTCTATCCTAGTTACTACTCTAATCCCTTAGAATGTTTTCAAACACAGGCGCTAAGAGCATGCTAGACTCAGAGGGTGTGCAACCCACACAAAAAGTGAGAAAGTAACTCTGAAGAGTAAGGTCAGAGGTAATCATGGTAATCATGATGTAAGAACTTGTAGCATATAATCTGATAGTTGTAGCATCAAATAGCAAAAGGTTCTGCCGTATGCTTGCTCAACACTATTCAACTTTATCCAATAATGAATCACAACTCAGAGGATCAGGACAATACCAGCAGTAAGGATGAGATGGAGTTTCATGGACGAGGGCGAGAGCTAGGAGAATGGCAAGTTGCGGAAATTGTGGAGAATGAAGAGCTAGCCGATCATGAGGAAGATGAAGGGGTAGATGAGCTTGAGGCGGATGTGCAGGTGGACCAGCGCAAGCTACAATGGCCTCTGAATCTCCCACCGGTACCCGCCTTTCAACCATATGAACATCTACAACCACGGTATGACCGTATCCTATGCTTGCCCTACAGTCTTAGTGGCCAATACGATCCGATCCATAATCCAAATCCGCAGCCACCTCAACCCATTGATTTTTTTTTGCTCTTTTTCGAACGTGAGATGTTCGAACAACTTGCACAAAATACAAATGATTATGCGTACACGAAAGGTGCTGGAGCAGAGAGGGGAAGAAAATGGTACAATGTCCGCAGTGCAGAAGTAATGATTTTTGTTGGACTTGTTATATATATGGGAGTTTATCACTCGAGTACAGTTGTGGATTATTGGCGTAAAGATGGACTTTCGCCTCTTCACAGGTATATATTTTTATGACTTATATTATTTATATATTTCTTTATTTCTTTTTATATGTAAATTAGCTAAAAGAAAAATAGGATAACACAGTATATGACACAGGTACGCTTTGAACAGTTAAAGCGCTATTTCCATGTGTCTCAACCTATTCAAAATCTACCACAATGCCGATGGTATGAGAAGTTAGAACCACTATCTTCTTATTTACAAAGCCGTTATCAGCAGTACTGTATCCCAGCGACCAAAATAGCAGTCGACGAGATGATGATAAGATTTATAGGATGCTTAGTCCACACAGTTCGAATGCCAAATAAACCGATCCCGGAAGGGTACAAAGTTTTTGCTCTTTGTGAGCATGGTTATACTTTTACTTTCATCTATACTTCTCGAATTGACCAATTTTCGGGATATGATTTGTCCTTTCCGGGCAATGATCATATTCCATTAAGTGCTACATCTCGCACAGTATTCTACCTAGCACTTCAACTACCCTACGAGCAATATCAATTTCTTTTACTTTGTGATAACTATTTCTCTAATATTCCTCTCTTTCAAGCTCTTCGTAATAAGAAAATTGCTGCCTGTGGAACTGTGAGACCGAATTCTGCTGAATATTCTAGGCTACTCAAACTAAATAAGAAAAAAACACTTCTACCTTGGGGAATAATATCAGGAGTTGTCCCTGAGAACCGTGAAGTTCTTACAGTCATTTGGCAGGATAGAACACTTGGTCGACTACTTACAACTGCGCATGATATGCATCCAAATCCAGAAAACTATACCACACGAATACGTCGTCGTCCTTGCCGTCCACGCCAGCAAAACAGATATTGCCAGATGATTGATGAAGTTTGGGGAGAACTTCCAGTTCGAGAGCTACACCTACCTACTGCTACCGTTGATTACAATCAACATATAGGGGGAGTGGATATCGTGGACCAGCAGCAAAGTTATTATTCAACCCAACTCCGTGTAGTTCGAAATTGGATGCCAATTTTCCTCTGGCTATTGGATACTACAGTTATTAATACTTTCCTTATAGCACAGCAAAGTATGGAGAAGCAAGGTATACCACTGGGCCAGCCTTACTGGCAGTCACATGCAAGGTTCTGGGAGCGTCTTGCTTGGGATCTTGTTGAAGAGGGATTCCGCCAACTCAATCCAACTCGAGCTCAACAACTACAGTCAATTCCGATTCCCCCCCCCGCCGAGAGCCAATGGACAACACTGCCCAAGCACCACTCCTTTGGGAAACAACATACAAAGCTGTCCTCAAGGTTATATTACAAAAGCTACAACACTTCCATCAATGTGAAAAGATCCTGTTCTCCATCAGCTGAAGCGAAACGAAACCAAGATCCTCCCTCAGCCTTGTATCTTGTGCCACTTGCTTTCTAAAGCTCCCCATGGAACTCCACGGTATAACTCTTTTACGACTGCCCAGAATGGTCCTCGGGGAAAGATACGCTGAACCCGGTTTACCTTCAACTATTGTGAGCTTCCACCAGGTTTTAAAGTCTCACTTTGTAAAGACTTCTGTTTCACCTTTTTCCATACTATGGATTAGAAGACACTGGTGAACTACATCCCTTCTGTGTTTTTTATTTTTATTTTATTTTTGTTTTATTATTAACTTTTTAGAGAACTTAAATAGATTGGTGAAAATTGTCATGCAGGAAAGAGGACTTGGAGTAAGGAGAAATTGTATCGACTAGTTAGTACTGCAGGGAGGTAGTAGGTGATGGTGTAAAATGGCTGACTGCTATGGAGGCTGGTAAGTGACTGCAAAGATTACAGGAAATGACAAACAACTACAGAGGATAACAGATAACTAGAGATGATGGTCAGTGACCATTGAGGATAGCCTCATATGCGGTGGTGGAAGGGGGTTAGGAATGATTGAGGATGGCTAGGACGAATGTAGGATGGCTGGGATGAATGGAGGATGGCTGGTATAAATGGGGGATAGCTGGGATAAATGGGGGATGGCGGAGATCAATGAAAAGAGGTGGGCAGAGATGAATAGATGATGGCCAGGAGGAACAGAGGATGGCTAGATAGGAACAGAGGATGGCCGGTAGGAACAGAGGATGGCTCAGACAAACGGGGGAGGGCTGGGATGAACTGAGGACTATGGTGACCTGTAGGAGACTGTGAGAGACTTCATGAGAGCGGAAGAGACTAGAAAATTATGCGTTTTTCTTATATTTTCTATTCTCATATTACTTGATTGAAATTGTGTTTTTTCTTAGGCTACTATTAGTACCATGACTGGAGCATCAATCTGGGAGCTTGAGTACTGCGGTACTTGAACATGTAGACTGGTACTTGGATACATAGATCTGGCATTACTTGTTCTGTGTTAGGCATTGCCGATCCTTGCATTAGCCCCGCGCTAAAAGTGAGTGAAATTCGGTACAGACGAAGGGATGCAGAGTGACAACCGACCAGAAAGGATTCACCTAGCGTTTTATCTTTTCCTACACAGCGAAATTTGACTAGGCGAACTTCATGAACTTGATCACCAATTTGGCGAAGTTAGATTCACAGACTAACTTTGGGTTCAAATGTGACACGGGCTTAGGGCGAATACAGGATCTACGAGAGCTATTATGTCCACATGACCCGATTTTTGCGGACGGGCGAGACGCTTGAAGTGCTCTCCCAAGAGGTTCCACAGTGAGAGGACGAGAAGGTGCTCCACCATTTTCCACCACCAAAGGCTCCTGCGGAGGATGCCTTATATGCGCGGGTTGCGCAGCGGACCGCGCATTCCGTAGGGGTAGGGGTGGAAGAGAGGAGGACCTCCGTACCGGCGGTTCTCCTCGTCTCTTTCGGACACACCCGCTCACTGCTGTCCGCCAGTTTGCAACGTCGCACATCCGCCTTCCGCCATCGGTAAGGGACCGGACAGAGTCTCTGATGGCGGAGGCTGCCACCTCACATATAGTGAACTTGATACACAGGACTCTCAGCTGTCCACACCTCTAATTCTTGCCCATCTACTCGAAGAAGCAGAGTAAGCGCGAGCTGACTACTCCCTTGAACGTGATAAACATTTCAATGTCGGGTATCTGTACTAACGTGTTTTTCACCGCGGTGATGCCGGGGCCGCACGCGCAGTTCTTGAGTTCGTTGACCAAGCTGCGGAAACAGTTGGTCGTCGATTAGGTACTCGGCCGGGATGGGGTTGAGCGGGGTGTTAAGAATATGGTTGATGTCGGGGGTAGGGGCTCATGGGTACTTGATTGGCAGAGTATTGTCGAAGCGGAAGAGGAGAGAAGGAAAGGTGAGCTTCCGGAGAGAACAGGGAAGACGCCACCTGGCCTGGGTGGGAAGGCTCTGCAAGTGGGGAGGGAGAGGAGTGGATAGTGTTGTGCACGAGCCGAGCGGACTCGAGCCTGCTCGAGTCTCTTGGCGCTGCTGCCGCTTATCCTTCAAACCATCGCAACCTCCTACCGCCGCAACTCCATGTCTCATACAACCACCTCTGCCTACTCGCGCGTCTTTGCCAAGAATAGCTCCGTGAGCCGGATATTTGGTGAGGACTACAGCAAAAGATTGGGTGGCGGAGATATTCTTGGCAAAGACGAGTGAGTACCTCCTACCACCACTCCCTAGTGTCCTATCACGAGATTGATCAGCATCCTACCACTCGGGGATAGTGGGAAGGTCATTTGGCTAGTTGTATTTATTTTCAAGTCGCTATATACAATTATTGGTTGTTTTGAATGATAATGGCAGCGTGTACTAGTTGACTTTTTTAATATTCGGACACCTTGGCGCCAAGCCTCATACAAATTAGCGCCAAGGTGTCCGAATACTTTTGAAATCGGCTAGTAGAGGTATCGTGGCCACTCTAGACTCAAGCCTCTTGGCGGCTCGAGCCGGCTCGTGAACAACACTAGTCCGAGTGGATTGCGGGCAGTTGTCGTCGAGGTTCTTGGACCATACTTTGTTTATTCCTCGGGCGCCGGATATCTATTTCGAAAACCTACACTAAACGCCAGCCCCGCCCCGGTGGAGAAGAATAAGGCTCGGCCGAGAAAGCCCTACAATCTGATCATTGCTACAAATAGAATCCTCCCAATAGGGAAGTCATTTTGCCACCGCCATTGAACAACTCTGGCCGCACCTAAATCCGAACGGCGGCGCCCCCCAACCAGCGAAACGGGCACGCCAACGGGCCCCGGGGCCGCCGCCCACACCCGCCCCACCAGCCCCGAGGACTACATCAAGGACATTAGCAAATCTTTTCAATCCCCCCCGGACCAAGAATGCCGCTGGCTTCGCCAACCCACCCTTTGAAAAAGAGCCCGCTACTGTAATAGCCCAGCGCACGAACCAAGAACAATGCCCCATGTTCCCCTCTGGCCCCACAGACGTCACCAACAGCGAAGACTACTATCGCTTCTCGCAGTGCTATGAGCGCCCCGGCTATCTGCTGAGACTCATGGTTGAGTCATCCAAAAAAAAAAAAAAAGAAACCATGAAGATCTCGAGTACAGTACTCGTATGTCGTCTTCCGTCGTGGCATCGACCACCGCGCCGACACGGAGAACAAGATTAACCCAATAATAGACGACTTTGGCATAATCCGCTTCGACAGCGAACCTAAAACGCCAATTCAGAGCCCGTAAATAATGCAACAACCCGACAACTACAGTTTGACCCTCCTGCGCATCATGCTCCCACCTATCGAGCGCGACTCGCACATTATACTTGACTTATACACTCCGACGAGCTCCATCGAACACTGGGTTGTTCCCAAGAGCCTCGGGAAAATGGAGTACAGAGACGCTAGGAATAGCGGGTGGGGTGATCTCTGGGCGCTTGGAGCGAAAGCTCGCACAAGTTGAAACATAAAGATCTGCGGCGGTAGCAGGAAGACTATGTCAATGTTTGTCGCCATTAAGGACCCCTACGGTGATGGGGTGGGGGCTATTGTCAAGGATAAGACGACCACCTTCCCGGAGGGGAAGAAAGCCGCAAGGCTTTAGAGGAAGCGGGATCTAAGGAGAGGAATCTCGAAATGGTTAGGGCGCACGGGGAGAAGACGGAAAGGGCGCTGCAGGAGAAGGCAATGGCGGGGAAGGGGACCGGGGAGATGCTCGAAGAAACGATTGGGATGCGTGGAGAGAGGAGGGGAAAACGCACCCGGGGTACAAACACGGAAAAAGGAGTAGGAGGTGACGAGAGGGGGGGTGCAGTCGCAGTTTTGCACTCGCAATGTAACCATATTTTCATATCTGGAGCGTGGGCCGCCGGTGGGTGGGGTGTATATATGGAGCTTCTCAATTTTCGCAAATTATTTACCCAGCTCCGAAAAGCGTTATCTGCAGCAACTATTGGTGGTATTATTCGAACAGGTCAAGTGATTATTGGCGAAAAGGTACCACCACTCCCGAATCCACTAACCTCTTCCAACACCCGCCCAGCAGTTGTGAGAACGAGGGACGTATACCGGTACGTTGGTGGTACTAGTACTCCGGGGGAGTGCGCGGGCAAGTTCTGTCGACGGTAGAGCCGGCTCGAGATGGTGGCTTGGAAAATAGGTGTTTGTCGAGTGATGTTTTGTGATCTTGATGAATATAGTTATCAACGCAAGGAAGGCATGGCACCGGTAATTGATACTCTGCCATCCCACAGGGCACCCGAATCCATTGCTGAACGAACCCGATGACTGGAGGCTATCCGTCCGCTTCCGAACGCTTTCCCCGGCCTCAAATGTCCTTCTATTTTGTCAACATGCTCTAGGTCCTCTAATACCAAGGTTCGGATCTCGTCTATACTTTCCGTTGGGCTCTAACTTACAGGATTGACTTTGGGCTCTGGGGGAAGGTACCGGGTTTCCGGGGGTGAGGAAAAGTAGAGCACAGTCGTAGGAGGGGGGTGTGCAGTTCAGCCGCACGAATAGTGGCTAAGTCAGGTTTAATAGGTGAGAAGAGAAGTCAATGTTTTTCCCTCGCAATGTGGTGTAGAATACAAGTACATAGAGTGTGAGAATAAGTAAGGCGAAGGAGGATCGAAATTTGGTGAGGGTACGATAGGTGGGTGCTCGTGGAATATCCTAATGCGGTTTCAAGGTGTACAGGGGGTTAAGGGTAAGTGAGGCGAAGGGAGGTGTGATTGGCTCCTGGGCCACTTAGCCAATGAGAAAACGGTATTTCATGGGGTTCGTTGCTTTCGAAAAAACGCCAAGATCTCCTAAAAAGCGCCAAGATTAGCTGTTTCCTTAACTACACGAACCAAATTTTGATCCTCCTTCGCCTTACTTATTCTCACACCCTATGTACTTGTATTCTACACCCTTGCAAGGAGGGCATTGAAGGAGGCGAGACACACCGGGTTAACGGTAGTGGGGTAACTTAATTACCGGTAACTTAGAGGAGGTTGTAGGATCTTACCGCCTGTCTCACTCCAAATTTTCCAAGATCTCCTTGCAAGGGTTCCCCATAATTTCACACCTCCACAACGTGTCCCGTATATCATAATTTTTTCCTAGATCCCCACATCATGGAATAATAGTACTGGATTCCAGCTGAACATTCACACTTTCCCCATTTTCAGATCCCGAGCCTGTCACACAGCATCTCTCCACCCAAGCAAAAAAGTCGTTGCCAAGACCTACCACCCTGCTTCATTCACATACGCGTAGCTTTACTACCGTATACTGTAATACTCCAATCCACCCAACCCTTTTTTTCTCCCCTCAACACCTCCGCAGCTCAAACAATCCACACCGCCACCCGCAATTTTTAACTCTTCCTCTCACATTTACCTTTCCACTGCTGCCATCTGAGAGCCACATCCCTGCAAGATATTCCACAATTTTTTAACTCTTGCACCATGATGACGGCCGTCAAAGTTGTTCAATACGTTACGAACTTCTCTTGTGCTTCACTCAGCCCTGCTCTAATGCTGCAGAGGGGATTGACAGCACGGCTGCACCGCAGATTTGTATCCTTGAGTGGGAAGGATGGGGAGGCGGTAGCAAAAGTGGATCTCGGGAAGCGACAAATATATGCCAGTAATTTCATGAATAATAGTGGACTCAATCCTGCGGAGGTTGGGAATAGTCTGGCGGCAGGTACGATGATGTTCCCTTCTATTTCACACGGGGCGATTGGGAAACTAACAGTAATAGCGAATAGGTGTTCTCAAGCAAACCACAATATTAGAAGTGGGATCTCAACCAATCTGCCTTGACATTCAAGCTACAACTCCTACGGTCCCTCAGGTGCTCGATACTATACTTTCCGTTTATAGCGGTCTATACGGATATCCCCGTTCATGCAAACACACCTATGGCCGGGAAACAACAAAGGCGATCCATGTTGCACGTCAGCAGGCTGCAAAACTCATTGGAGTCCATCCGAAAGAGACCCCACTCACCCCTGATGCCACAGAGTCAAACACTTCTTTGATCAAGTGTGTGGTAATGATTAACATGTCTAACAAGCACATCATCACATCGCAGACTAAGCATATGTCTGTGTTGGATTCGTGCATACAATTGCAAGACGAGGGGTATGATCACAAGTATCTCCCCATCGAGAACAACGGCACGATCAATCGAGAACATTTGGCGAAGGTGATCTGCCCGGACACAGCACTAGTTTCAATTAGGATGGCCAATAATGAGATTGGGGTCATCCAGCCGATGGAGGAGATCGAGAAACTGGGTGGAAAGAACGGAGTCTTCTCCTGCACCCATGGTACGCAGTCCGTGGGGAACACTTCTACCGACGTCGGCAAGTGGAATGATGACTTAACGAGTGTCTCCGGCCCTAAGGTTTATGGACCAAAGGATATCGGGGCCCGTAATACTCACCACAGACCAAAAGTCAGGATCGCCCCGCTCATCTCTGACAGTGATCAAGAACGTGGTCTTCACGGTGGAACTCATGCACACCCCCTGGCATTTACTTTTGGAGAACCCTGCGGAATTTCCCAAGAGGAGAATGAGGTATTCTCCCCCCCGTCCACTTGTCCTGCCTGTAGGCGAATAAAATTAATGTAAAAACTAGTATTCATGCATGCACATCAAATCCTTTCTTCCCCCAGAGCTCAATCTGCTCCTCTACCATACAGGACAACAACGACATACACAAATCCTATCACAACAAACAACCCAAACAATTCGCCAGTAAGTTGGAGGATGTCTATACATTTGGTTATCAGCACAATGCTAATGGGTCACTGGTTGGTGGGCAGGAACCTTCCGGACAATGAGTCACAACATGGCAGATACGAAAAAGGGAAAGCGCAAGGCTACTGCCAAAGATTCCAAGGTGGAAATTCGGGGAGCCAACTTGACAGGTAGGTTTAATGGAATGGTTAAGTTTTGGTATTGCATCAGTGCTAATTGGTTACTATTGGCTTGGTAGAAGTCCCGAATACTGAGGCGGACAAGAACAAGGATGAAAAGAGGAGCAAGCGCAAATGGGGCACTTCGTATTCAGATATTACAATCCGCGAAGCGGAGCGCAAGTTGGGTCTCAGATTGAACCTACCTCCAACTCCACTGAAGCGGATGCTCGAAGGAAAAAGTGGCTTATTGGGACCGGACTCATTATTGAAGGTGAAGAGGATAATCTACCAAGGCTTGGTATTTTACCTGGAAGCTGCGGGATACCCAACAGAGGCTGATGCCGATTTCAAAGAAGCCAACATAGACGACATTGTGGTCATTGTAATCTATCCCATGATCGCTCTGTTCGGACGTGAGACCAAGCGGAAGCTACACTTATCGCGAGAGAAGGAAATTACCTCGATCGATTCCAGTACTAGTGGTATGGAGGAATTCGTGGTGATGGACTACATATCTTACGACCAAATGAAATACGTTTTAGTTATTGAATCAAAGAAGGCCGCGCTCGGGGAAGCAATAAAGCAGTGCTTTCTCGCCCTAAAGGACATGCGGGATTATAACGGCGGCGGTACAGTCTATGGCTTTGTCACGCAGGGTGATAGTTGGAGAATGATCTCCTTTGATGGAACTTTCACGGTGAGTAATAAGATGGAGTTATTGTTTGGCGGTATGGACGAGAACGAGGAGGAATGGATGGCGGATTATTCCATCTTTGTTGAATGTCTTAATATTGCCCTATACCATGGAGGAAAGGACCAGGTTGAGGTTGTTTGAGGTCATAATTTATTTTGCCTCATCCTGGACCCTTGTTTCGGGAGAAGAAGATTTCGTTTCCTTTACAGTCATAGTTCCCTTGTTTTTTTCCCCTTCTTGCTTCATTTCCTGTCTTTTTGGGTGTCCGGGGACCGGATCGTAATTCCACTACACCCCTTTTCGTTACCTAATTTGTCCTTTGCTCTTGTCCCACCGTGCTGAGGCCACCCTTAGTTACTCTGATTGCTTCACTGATTGCTTGCGCCTTAGATATAGCTTTCCTGTAGTTCTAGTTGGAGTGCATAGCCTATCTCTCCATTATGCTTTCCATTAATTCAAATCACATCATTCTCTTCCTAGCGGTTGAGCACTTTTCGGAAATCAGGGTTCTTTTTTTATTTGTTTTGCAGAAATAGCTGTGTGAGAAACAACCAGAAGAAAGAAAACACTTCCCCGCGGCGCAGGTGTGGTTCGGCAATCTGATATTCTAGGACAATTACAGGTGTCATTTTTTGCTGGCATTATCTGGCTTGCTGGCGTTGACGTCTTCCCACCCAACTAGTATTTTCTCGCAATGTAATCATATTTTCATACCTGGAGCGTAGGCCGCCAGTGGGTGTGGTGTATATATGGGGCTTCTTACTTTTTGTAAATCATTTACAAAGCTCCAAAAAGAGCTATCCGCAGCAACTATTGGTGGTATTATTCAAAAAGGTCGAGTGATTTTCGGTGAAAAGGAACTTCCACCCCACCATTCCCGAATCCACTAACCTTTTCCATCACCCGACCAGCAGTTGTGAGAACAGGGGGACGTATGCCGGAGCGTTGGTAGTACTATAGTACTCCGGGGGAGTGCATGGGCAAGTGTTGTTGACAGTGACTTGGAAAATAGGTGTTTGTCGAGTGATGTTTTGTGATCGTGATGAATATAGTTATCAACGCAAGGAAGGCATGACACCGGTAATTGATACTCTGCCATCCCACAGGGCATCCGAATCCATTGTTGAATAAACCCGATGAAAGGAGGGCTATCCGTCTGCTCCCGAACGCTTTCCCCTGCCTCAAATGTTATTCTAGGTAGTACCCATTGGGATGCGCGGCCCGCCGGATAACGCGTGCGTATAAGACCCCCTCCGTGGGCGTCTTAGGGGTGGAAAATGGTAGAGCTCCTTCTCAACCCGTCACTGCGGAACCCCTCAGGAGAGCTCCTCAAGTGCCTTGCCCGGCTGCGCAAATCGGGTCATACGGCCATAATAGTTCTGGTAGATCCTGTATTCGCCCTATGCCTGTAACCTATCACACGTAAACCCAAAGTTAGTTTGTGAATCTAGCTTCGCCAAGCTGCTGGCAATCAAGTTCATGAAGTTCGCGTAGTCTATTTTGCTGTGCAGGAAAATCCAAAACCCTGGGTAAATCTTTTGCCTCCTATTCCACCGCGATTCAGAACTGTCACTCAAATCGAATATCGAGTGATATATGGTGAAACTATTCTCCCTAACCTTTGTCCTGAGTATATTACGAATTATGAGATGAAACGGTAATCGCAGTCCGTAGCTTTAATATAAACACCCAAGCTACCCCACCGGGGACGCCCTACCGTCTTCCTTAGTTTGTTCTTAGTTAGCGGGCCGGCAGCTGGGGAAGTTTGTTGGGCGGGTATCACGTGCTCTTATCGTCATCCTGGCCTTGTACTGATATAAAGGCTGACGTGGAAACAAAATAAATTCTGGACCTCACTTGCCGTGGTCAGGCGCTGCAATAACGGTAGTAAATATTAAACATCTTTAATATTACGGTCTGTGACACCTGCTTAGATTTTATGTAACATCCCTTCACGCTATAATACTTGGAATTAGCAGTAGAGTAATACAAATAGTGTAGACTTTCAACGACAGACCAGCCATCTAAAAGGCTACTTGAGTGGGAAATCTACTGTACCTTCCAGTGTTCGCAAGCGGCCAGGCCGGCCTGCGGATAGCCGGTAGATATACAGTCCGGCCCGGCTAGGTCAAAGTGAAACTGACCTGGGCTTCGTAGGCCAGGCTTTTGGTGGGCCTGTAGGCTTCATGAATGCCTGGCGGGGCCGGCAGGCTTTCGGCATATGCCATCTGATAGGTAAATATTTTGCCTGTGTAGCTAATATCGGAAGACACCGACAGATACCGGAAGATGCCTGCAGATATCTGAAGATGCCGGCAGATACGTGAAGATGGTTACAGATATCTGAAGATGCCCGAAGATATTTGAAGGTATCTGCACCTATTTGAAGATGCCCGCAGATATCTGAAGACGCCTATGGATATCTGAAAGCCTGCAGATATCTACAGTCCGGCCAGGCCCGGTCAGATAGGCCGGTCACCAAAGAAACCCATGCCGGCAACTTGCGAACACTGGTATTATACCTTCTGACTTAGGAAGCTCATTTCGGCCGTTCAATACAATAATCGGATCGCATGATCACATATAACAAGTGTGATCAATGGAGTAGAGAGCGAGTACACGGATACCTAGTGTGTATGAGGCTTGGTGTCTGCGTTTCTGCTCCATTTATTTTCTTTTGAGCTTTCCCTGAGCGCAGCACTTGAGATCCTACAACGTCTTCATCATATTATTATAAACATGCTGGAGGGTGGGGGGCGAAAATATTTTGGAAATGTATGATACATAGGGACAATGGTACTGGAATTTCCATAGCACATTTTCCCTCAATAGGTATGCCCAGGTATCTACAAGTTTCCCTAAACACTAAAGCGATCTTGCAAGAATTGAGAATCTATTGGAGGCGGGAAGAGCTTAGCAAAGTAACAGAGTGGTCAGGTTTGCGGGATGATTATGGTGCAATGATAAGATTCCTCTCGTCCCAAAAGCAACTTTACTACTCCCTCATGTCGCCCCCTCACAGCCCACAAGAGTGGTGTTTCGCGAAAATCGGTGTCTGCGATGTTGGGATTCACATCCTCCCGTCCTAAAAGCAACCTTACTACTGCCTCATGCCCATTCTCCACCGCCCATGAAAGTGGCGTTCTGCCGGTTTTCGTCTCTGCCGCATTGAGATTGATATTTACCCGCTGCAATAGAGCCTTTACTACACCTTTATGCCCTCTCTTCGCAGCCCATGCGAGTGGCGTTCGGCAATATTTGGCCTCGGCCTTGTTGGGATTGATATTTACCCGCTGCAATAGAGCCTTTACTACACCTCTGTGCCCTCTCTTCGCAGCCCATGCCAGTGGTGTTAGGCCTGATCTTGCGTCGCTAGTGTTGGGATTTATATATATCCTTCCGTCCTAAGAGTAGGATCACTACACTCTTGTGGCCACCCCGAGCTGCCCACGAGAGGGGCGTTCGGCCATTTTTCGTCTCGGCCGCGTTGGGATTGATATTTGCCTGCTGCAATAGAGCCCTCACTACACCCTTGTGCCCTGTCTTCGCAGCCCGTGCCAGTGGTGTTAGGCCTGATCCTGCGTCACCAGTGTTGGGATTTGTATCCTTCCGTCCTAAGAGTGTGGTCACTACACTCTCGTGGCCACCCCGAGCAGCCCACGAGAGCGGCGTCCGGCCATATTTTGTGTCTACTTCGTTGGGACTGATATCCTCTCGCTCCAATAGCAACTTTGCAACTCCCGCATTTCCACTCTTCGCAGCCAACCAGAGTGGCATTCTGCCATCTTCCATATCTGCGCTGTCGGCCCTCACATCACCCCACAATAGCGGTGTATTCACAACACCTCTATAGTTGACATTAGGCGCGTTACCTAAATATGGACTGAGCGGAGCCCATAGTGGTCTGTCTATACTCCGGTCTAATGCAAATAGGATGGTAGGGTGTCTTCAGCTAGTGATGGCGTCTCGACAGTCTGCACAGAGTTTCTGCGGAGACAGAAGCCTAAGGTTGAAATAGGTGTGTTGGGGCAGATGCCGTACGGTAATGTTGACTATTGGAAGGCCGAGAAGTGGTTATGTGGGGAAGGGAGGGAAGGGGTGGAAGGTGTTGCTTATACCCTGCTCTGAGAAAACTGTTGAAGCGTGAGGATGATGCAGTACTCTCTCCTTTTATGGTACTCTAGCGGTAATAGTTGTGACATCATTTTTACTCTCTTATCACCTGTTTTATACCTGTACTTTCCGCTTCTGAGTTTTTTCTCTACAACAGTGATGTGTATAATAGTCATTCAGTCGTCACTATTTCTCATCTCCTGTGTATATAAACTCCCGGATATTGCATGTGGCAAGAGATGAAATAACACTAATCGTCCAGCGCATTCGCTCCTTACTTCTATCAATAGTTATTCCCTCTGCGAGTCTAACAACTCCTGCTGTACTTGCATATCGAACAAAAACAGTCACACAAGGCAAGCCACACAAGCCACGGCACATTACAAAGGTTAACCAGCCCTGGAAACAGCAGCTCCCCCCACCCAACGCAGTCGCGACGAAAGTGGGCGGGGGACGAACAAGTGTGTTAGTAGCCCAAAAAAGCAATTGTCAAGGTTAGGGTTACGAAATTACTTGTAATTGATCCCTGTCACTCTTAAGAATTCAAATGCAGACTTGGGACAGAACAAAAAGAAAAACCAAAAGAAAAGAAATGGAAAAAACAAAGAACAAAACTTAAACAAACGAGTGCCCGAAAATGAAAAAAAAAAACTGCTTCAGCTAATAGTGCTCAACCAATCAAGTACAGCCATTCCTACCATTGTAACATCCCGGGGCAAGGGGTATAGGGGAACAATTTCAAAACTCAAAGGTGCGGGATCGCTGATCGGGGGTAGCACGATCCCAGTCACCCACCGGGATATCCCAGAGACGGGGGAAAAGCACGCTCCAGTACCCCCCGGAGTGTGGGTTCGCAGTGGGGCAACATTGATATCACATCCTCCGGGCCTATTTTGTGGGCCGCGGTGTTCCGTTCTTTCATGATACTAACCAGTGAATCCAAGCGTCCAGTCCGTCCGTCTTCGGGGGTGGACTGGACGGACGGCGGTACCTGAAAGGATGCCCGGGACGGACGGGTATCTTGGCGTCCGTCCGGAAGACAGCCCGGGACGGACTGGCGGGGACTACAGGTGTCTCAGGCTGCAGAATGTGTTGTACGACGCGAGATGACGGGCGGGCCCTATAGGTGACGGGCGGGACCTATTGGTGACCGGTGGGACCTACAGGCGACTGGTGGGCCCTGCAGGCGACCGGCGGGCCCTATAGGTGACCGGCGGGCCCTGTAGGGGACGGGCAGGTTCTGTGGGTGAATGGGGATCCCTGGAGGTGAAGGGTGGGCCCTGTAGTGGAATTGTCCTTGAGAAAACAGAGTTAGGTGAGTTTGGTTCGAAGAAACAAATAGAAGGCATGCAAATAACCATATAAGGATCAAAAATGGATATTGCGAAACTCGTTGAAAGGCAACGATATCAGGTATTTATAATAGAATCCTATCTAGCGTTAGCCGGTAGTTAACAGTTCCTCCTAAAATATATTTCCTTCACAAATTATTTACAGAGTGCTGCACTATTCATTGCCATCTGTAGTGATAGGCAACCAAGATGCTCTAGATGTCATGAAATTTGGTGGACTGTGCGAATCATAGGAGGGAAATGTGTAACGGATGGGCGGGCCTTACAAGCGACGGGCGTTGAAGGACGGGCACTGCAGGTGACGGGCGTTGACTGGCGGGCCCTACAGGTGACGGGCGTCCTGCAGGAACAATTTTTGTGTTACCAAGAAATTGAGGACGGCAGGGCCCTGCCGTCACCCTCTTAGACGGCCGTCTTTTCCAAAGGACGGACGCCCTTGCCCTGCAGCCCGAAACAGCTACCCAGGACGCCCGGGACGGGCGTCTCGTAGGTGCCTGCCGGGCGGACGGGATGCTTGGGATCACTGATACTAACCCACTAACCATCACAGTTACTACCAGTTCGATATTCACCACACAGTTACCGGGGTCAGTACAAACTGGCAACCTATTTCTGCTAATCCAATACAAATCTCGGCGGAGGACCAAGTTAGGTTTCCCGATTTTTAATGACTTCCCAAGTAGTTGAGAGGTTATTAAAAATCAGAAAATATAACTCAGTCTCGACCCAGATTGGTATGGGATTAGCAGAAATGGTTTTCTGGTATTGACTGACCCCCCCCCGCCGGGAATATAACCACCCAAAAGAGTATTAACTTACCAGGTCCGCAAACTCATCCAGCTCCGCCGGCTTCTTACAGCCAAACTCGCGAAACCTCTTCCGGGAGCTTCGTATCCATAAGGCTGTTTTTTTGTGTGCCCCTATGGGTGGGCCGACCTGGGCCTTATCATATAAGGCTTTGAAAACAACGGCAGCAACAATGCTAGCCGTGCGAGCACAGTGTGCCTCGTTTCTGTTCGGCTCGTGTGGACTGGCCTCGGCCTCCTTCCGCTTCCTACGCTTCGCCTCTGCCTCCGGAGGACTGGCCTCGGTCGGCTCCCTCTTTCTCTTCTTCTGCTTGGCCTTCGGCCCCCCTGCCTCTAGTTTTGGTATACTCGGACCTGCCTCGGCGCCCCCCACCCTCCTCTGCACTTTGATTAACTTTTTGTGTGCTTTTAGTAACTCTTTGTGCTTTTGGATCTGCTCATTGAGCAACTCGTTCTGGCTTCTGAAGAGTGCAATCTGCTGTCCAAGATGTCGTTCTTTGAGCGCTCGGATTTGCCCCCCTTGTGCCTTCCTTTTCTTGCGTTTCCCTTCCGTTGCCTTTGCCGAAGACATAATATTCAGAATGGTCCTTGCTGATTGACCCGTATAGTATAATACAGACTCTCTCTTGGTATCCGAGGGGCTAGCTCTTTGGCGGCTTTCGGTTGAGTGGTGGGGAATTGTGTGGGTGATGGGGGTGGTTCGCTAATGTACAATATACTGGCATCTCGTAAGTCATTCGTGGATGGGTATACGTATAATGAGTATGGAAGTCGTCACTAAAAGCAGCCGGGTGCTTGCGCGTATCATACCTTAAGTGGGGACTGTGACTAATATTCATTGTACGGTTGCGTGGTGTAGTTGGTTATCACATCTGTCTCACATGACAGGTCACAGGAGGTCCCCGGTTCGAACCCGGGCGCAATCAACTTTTTATCTTCAGTACCTCTCCCAGATCCCCCAATAACTACCCCTAGCATCTTAGCTACCTAGTTAGACCTGCTGCACCCTATCTCACCGCTGCCACCATCCCGCCCGGCAATCAATCTCCATAACAAAACACGCTGCCGAAGGACCTCTTTTCTACCCGCCTCCTCTAAAACACCCAGCTCCGCCTCTGCACCTGTCACCCCTGTAGAACTACTATCCTGCGAAGATACCGAACGCATCGGGGACGAAGGTGGCAATGCCGAGATAGCAGTGGCGCGTTTCAGCCTCAGCGCAGAGGTAAGTGGAGAATCAGAGCCCCATGTCACGTCCGTAGTAGCCGAACTCGCCAAACTGGGCGAAACTTTGGGTCGCGGCGGCTTCCCTAGTCGTGTCCCATGTAAGGAAGATGATGCGGTAGAACGGGGCACAGTCGGATATGGTGGGAGCTGATACGGCGGCTGTTGCGAACTGGGGGTAGGCTCCGAGCATGCTCGTGAGCGTGGAAGCGGATATGCCGCTGCTATTACCGGGTCGAGGAGTTTTGGTGAGACAGGAAGCTCAGGCGGTGGCGGGATCCAGTCCGTTATTCTAGAAGTGAGGTCTGCTGGGTTCGCAGATATATTGGTTCGGTCTCGACGCTCGCGGGACAAGCGTTGTTGCCGTCGCGGCCGATCAGGCTTCTGATGCGGGCGCCCAGACACGGTGAGACTGTCCACATGCGCAGAAAGGCGACAAAGGTAGCTGAAAGCTACAGAGTCCAAAGAGCTTGAGTCGTTAGTGTAATTTTGTCCCTCCCCCTCCTCCTCCTCCCCAACTTCCACTTCCACCTCCTCCTCCTCTTCCGCATCGTCGCCGTGCTGGTTCGTGCACTCAACGACTGTTAGCAAATTGCCTGGGATTCTGCAGATGGTAGCCTCTTCGACCGCGCAGGGCCCGTCGGTGTCGGGTTCGGCAGTACTGTTTGAAGATTCGACTGTGAGCAGGTTTGACAGTGTCTGCAAGCCATGGGCTTTCGCTGAGTCTCTAGATTCCACACCCGTCGGGATTGCCGACATCTGTGCGCCCTTAGAGTTGTAGATGCCGAGAAGCGAACCTGGAGTTACACAGCCTAGCACAAGCGCGGAGGCGGTGTTGGCGCGGGCGTGGGCGTGGGCGTGGGAGGGCAGGTAAGGTGTTTGGCGAGGGAGGAGCCCTGAGCAAGATGGTTAGTTTTTTCCCATAATAGAAGGAAGGAGGTACGGTAGGTGAACAAACCCGCCGTTGGATGTGAAGATTTTCGTTGTATGGTGGATGCCGGTTGTGGTTGGTGGTTCTGTGACATTTTAGCATGGGGGAAGGTATCCGGGCGGGGCGAGCAGGGAGAGGAGGAGAAAGAAGTATCATACCGCCGAGTAAACCGGGTTGAGATTGATCTGACAATGATGATAAGGCAATTTCTTGGCATGTGCCTTAAGTTTCCACACCCCTGTTCGGTAACATGAAAAATCGTCCACACAGTACTGCACCTACCAGTTCAATCCAAGTCCAATCTATGAACATCAAAATCAAATATATGCTCGTCCCCAAATCACTTGGAAATTTGGATGCCACACATAAATTCCTTGCGTATAACGAAACAATTTACGCAATGGGCGACACTCCATAAAAAAAAAAGAACTTGAATTGAATTCCCTCATCCTTTTCCCCCTATTCCGGTACCCGCTCATCCCACCCAAGATTTGGTTTCCCGATTTGTAGGAGTGCGTGTAGGCCAGTTCTTTCCACCAATGAAGTAACTCATAGGTTAGTGTATAATTATTATTATACCGTCCACCACCCGCTGCGTGCATCTCCAGACAATTCCCTAAATAGTCAGACCCCCCCCCCTGCTAGTGGTGCATTACCTCTACAAGTATGCCATAGTCTACTTCTTCAGTAGGAAAGAACTACGAGCACGGACCCCTGAACCTAACAAACCCGACAACGTAACAAATTTATCACGTAGCTACCACGTAGAGTATCCCAATTATCTCCACAACAACCTTCATTATGGCTTCCCCATTAGATGAAGAAAGTCTGCTCGCATCTGCTTCTCAATACTATCATGAAGAAAACACGTCTATCCGAAAAGCCGCCAGTCACTATGGTGTCAAATACCATACCCTCTTCCGTCGACTGCATGGTACGAAAACCCGGAAAGAAGAAGATGAAGATCGACGTGCTCTGTCTCCTGAGGAGGAGGAGGAGATAGTCAGATGGACAGACTATATGACGACGACAAATTATCCCCCAACAGGTCCATGGTTGCATGCAATGGCGGAGCGTATTGCAGGGAGGAAACTTGGCAAAAAGTGGGTGCAAAAGTTCAAGCATCGCCACCCATCCGTGAAAGTCAAACGAGTAGCAAAATTTGAAAAGAAACGAATTGAGGTTACAGCAGAACTAGTCCATGCCTTTTTCGAACGTTTCAAACGTGAACGTCAGCAATATTCGGTTGAGGATCGAGATATATGGAACATGTATGAGACAAACTTCAAAGTCGGAGAACTTGCACGTTTACGTCGCGTTTTTGTGTCCGGACGCGATTCCAGCACACCGCTGCATGGATTTGCAGATGAGGGTGACAGTTTTACGATCATCGAATGCATCAACAGGTTTGGCAGCTCCGTGGTACCAGCCTTTATCCTCAAAGGCAAAGTTACTGTTGAATCGCAACTCCCAGCGGATGAACAGTTGGAATCGCAATTCCGCTTTGCTATTGCGTACACAGACTCCTCCTTCAACAATATGGCTCATGGATTTGAATGGTTGGCTCGCATATTCATCCCCTATACTCGAGGGAACACATCACGCCAACCATGGAGAATACTTCTCCTTGATGGCCATGAATCTCATTTTTCTCCAGAGATGTGTGACCTAGCTTACTATAATCGAGTTCTCCTGCTATTCTTTCCAGGAAAAGCTACACATTTACTCCAGCCACTCGATGTGGGTATTTTTGGACCACTCAAGCAAAGTTTTCGAGCATTATTGGAAGCAGATGCAGTAGAAGGTGAACTACATGTAGACTGGTCCGATTTCTACAAAACGTATGAAAAAGCACGAACGGAAACAATCACAGAACGCCTCTGCCGTGCAGGATTCCGTCATGCTGGCCTGATTCCATCTGATCCCCTCATCCCTCTCTCAAATATGAGGAACCCAGAATGCCTTACCAACTCACCACCTCCAATTGATGACGAAGGGCAAGTAGAAGGAAGTGGAGTACAGGATATCGAAGAGGATGAAGAGGAGGATGAGATTACAGAAGCTTACCGACAGGGAGTCGCTGGTGCTCATAGAAAAGACTTTCGTGACGTCTTCACTGCCTTGCGCCAACTACGTGCAATTGCTCGGAAGCATGCTGCAGAGGCAAAGGTTAACGCGACTCTCCAATGCCGCGCTGAAAACGAAATTTGAAGTCTAAAAAGGGCCAAGAGAAGCAAGAAACGAGTTAGAACCGATCCAAATCAACTTTTCTGTACTCGGAGAGATATAATGAGGGCACGTGGCCTTGAAGTCTCTTCCCCCTTTCAACCAGCATCTCCAGTTCCTTCCTCCTCTCCTATGATGGATGGAGATGATTCACCTCATCAAGAAGTACCTGGAGAAATTGTTTGAAGGGGTTGCACTAATTTGTTATTGAGTTATTGTACATTGTATTTGTAGGTAGCACTGGGCGGACTTGTTAGGTTGAGGGGTCTGTTAGCTTCGGGGGTCCGCCCTCGTAGCTCAGACTCACTACTACAAATTTGGGAATCATATCTTGACTTCGGAGAAACACAGGTGTACAAACTGAGCCCTCCATTAAACTATGCCCTGCTTTCAAGTGAAATTCTAATATATCTTGAGGAATAAACTTGCACTTCTTGAGCCCGTTGTGTCCTGACAGGCCCTCAATGCGAATGTCCCTATGTAAAGGATGTATCCCCTAGCCTTCCTCAAATTATACAAAATAGTTGGTCGCCAATACTTGATTCAAGAGCTCGACTACAGGATTTTCCTCGACAGCTAGCTAGCCCTGTTGCAAAGCCAGTACTGGTGCCTCCGGACGAAGAATTAGATGCCGTTTTGGAATAGTGACCGCGGACTCATACGGGGTAACTCGAGTATACAGTAGCGTTGGAGTTGCTTTCATCAAGCAATACTTTATGTGAACCCCGAACTTGTACCAAGAGTTGATGGCTTAGACTAGAGCTTCGGGTGTGTCAGGTTGCTTTGCCAAACCTCCAGGGTGACCCTGATTATAGAGGCTTGTATCATAGCAAAACTCTATTTTGCTCTTAGGTGGCATATGTGGTTGACACCAAAACCCAATGATCAAAACAGAATAATGGTTCCAAAACAAAAGTTTCTGAAATATCATGCTCATTTAGCCAGCACATGACAAAACCCCATTTTGAAACAGTGCACATAGGTTACAACAACCCATTACTTACAACTACCAATTTTTGTAATAATAAAAATAATAAAAATAAGTATTAAAATACAGGTGCCAATGTATTCCTCATAGTGTCATAATTATTCTGTTTTTTGTTTTTGTTTTTTTGTGTGACCTTTTTTTTTGAATTGATTTTCCCTCAGACACATACATTTCTTGGAGCTTGAACATCTCTAATTATGACAACTTGCAATTATTGCACTTGCCAGCTGCAACTCACATTTTGTGATCATCAAGGTTTGAAAAACCCTGGACAACCAGACACGCACCCTTAATATCATACTTCCACTAAGCATTGAACCTGTTATCCCCTCGCATGTAATTAATTCACGTGGTGAAACGATCAATAAACTCCCGTGGCATGCGCTCTCACTCAACATATAATGCCTCAAGTACAAGCTGTTTTGTTTCACCGATACTCTTTCAAAATGCCTCGAAAACTATCCCCTTTTGTGTCCGCTGTCACCATTCCAAAATAGGCTCCTATTCTTGGCGCGGAGACACGAGTAGTTATCGTCTAGTAGCTCATATACGTAACCCAACACTTCCTAGCCATAGCAAGACTCGGTCTTTTTCCTTGGGGCCCCTCGCCGTATAGCTGCAGAGATCGCTTTTCTAACAGTAAACGCCCCCAGGTCGTCGGGAGCAAGTCTAGCTCTACCAATTCATCCTACCAGCACCGGAATTGGCGCCAAGTTTCCCCCATGAGTTCTTCACCCGTCATCACTCGACAAAGGTTAAGCACTGTTCAGGGCTACTGGTATATACTGCAATTTAACCGCAACCATAAACTCGATTTAAGACATGGATTGACTCACCTATTGGGGCATCCCCTCTCCTGTTCGCTTTGTTTGCCTTCCCCGCCCCCCCTTTTTTAGCAGGCCACCTCATCCGCTCTACTGTCGAAGGATTCACCTTCCCACCTTCGGCCCATTCCTTCATTTCTCACCCCACCGGCCTGTAAAATACGCTCCACCCCAGCCCCCCACCATCCAATTGTTGTGAGATTCCACTCCTTTGTAGTCATTACCTTTCTCTTTATCGCTAACACCCCCCAGCGAGGAGGGTTTAATAGTCCTCCTCACTTTGGCAGACTCTCATCATGAGCGCGGTGGACTGTCTTCCGGGGTACAGCTGGTATGTATGCACATCTCCAGGTCGGGAATACAGAGGCTGCTGCTCCATTGATGCTTGTCATTTGGGCTGCGACTCTAAGTACCAACAGGAAAATGCCAGAACCCCGATTGGCAGCCCAACAATGACGACTACTGCTGCTAGTAGAAGGACCATAACCTCAACCATCAGGGTTCCGCTGAAAAGCTCTTCCATTTCATCGAGCGTGGGGGATACATCGCTGACTACACTTTCTACGTTCTCAACCTCCACTATATCGATCAGCACTTCGGAAACCCTAACTTCCACCAAACCGGCCAACATTTCGGAAATCCCAACCTCCACTTCTGCTAGTATGGTCTCTGGAACCAGTCGGGAAGGGGCTGATACAACCAACTCAATTAGCGGAGCAAGAGATCTCGATACTCCGGCAATTGTTGGTGTGGTGGTTGGTGGGTTGTTAGGCTCTATTGCCCTCTCCCTTCTAGGATACTGGGTGTTCCGTCAACTCCGGAAAGCCAGGACCAACAAGGACTCCTCCCAAGTGTCCACCCAGTCTTCGGTTCACAAGTCATCCTCCCCAATCCCCGAGCCCACAAGAGTACTCGAGACAGCTGGAACAGTCACAATACACAGCGGCCCGTCAACCTCTCCGCAAACCAGTCCTTCGCCACCGCCAACTATTCCATTGCAGCCCGCCGAACTCCCAGGATCACCACCGCCCACCGCCCCACAGGCTCCCCTCGAACTCCCACTAGAGCAGAACCCCGTGCCACGTGTGAGCATCTACGACCCATCCACACTCGCCATGACTATCCATCGCGAAGCAGTGGTGCAGGTGCCCCGTCGTGCACTTGCCCTCTCCGCTGGAAACCCTCACCTTCCACATGCTGCCCGACGGAGGAGTAACTTTGAGCCTACCGGCCCCCTACCAGCCACGACCAGAACTATAGATAACCTTAACGCTCGTGGATTTGGCTCATCGGTACTATCAGGAATTCCCCCAAACGGGAGTGGTGGTAATTTGAGCGGTGGTCGATTCCGCCAGAGAGAAGTTGAGAACTTGAGCACCATCAGACACTTGTCATGGCGAGATTGGGAGGAGCAGGGAATATATATGTCTCGTGGCCCTAGTGCCGTGGCGCCACTAGCAGGCGGACAGGGAAACGGAGCGGGTGAGGTTGGAGGAGGTTGGAGGGGGGCATTCGTTGGTGGTGGTAGAGTTGATGGGAATCGTAGTGGACAGAGTTATAGCGAGGAGGCACAGCCGGAGGATGGGCAAGGAGACGCCGGAAGAGCGGCCCCGCATCCAGGTGAAAGGTACAGCTACTAAACAGAGCGGGGAGAAACATGATAGAGATTGGCCGACAAAGCCTTTATTCAAACATGCTCCTTAGCTCTACTCTTGCCACTGTCGTCCTGTTTTTTGTAACATAGACCCTATAAACTAACTTACTCCATACTTCCTCTCCCGCCTATCACTTTCCTGGATCCTTACTTTCCTCTCCTTGATTCCTACCCCTTTTTTCTCTCCCTGCCCCGCTTTCCTCCTAAAATATTCAATTTTCCCTCCTTCTGTTCAGTCATCCTCTCCTCCGCTCTTTTATTCATTGCCCACCCTCCCGATCGCAGCAGCAAAAGGGAACAAATAGGGCCCTTACAAAAGCCAATTTTCTGCTTTCCCCACTGACTCATTCTTCCCTTTCATGATGCGTATGTCAAAAGGAACTAGCAGACATAAAAGGATAAATGCCACGTCCCAAATGCCTATTATACGACCATCCCTTTGCCAAAGAATCCCGTCTGTTCTATACTCAGGATTTCTCAGAGTAGCTATAGCAAACAGATAAGCAAGGAGGAAGGAAACACAGCATGATACCACACTCCACAACCCAATCCTGAAGCGAGGACAAAGTAACCAACCTCATCAGTCTGCCAGCCCACCCACCCACCCACCCCCTAACCCCATGATACACCCAGACAAGCGCCAGCAAAACCATTCAGACAGTATGACATGATATCACACGTAGCAGCAGGAAAGTCTCTTCGCGTATATATCTGACCCCGGCCATATGGTCACTAGGCGACATCGGCCTCCCTCTACGCAATGTTCCAACTTGTTCTGTGCTATACTGTACTCGTAATAATGCATACCCACCACCACCACCAACCCAACCACTCACGATAGAACAAGACAAAAAGAGCAAAAAAAAAACAGAGTCACCACCACCCGCCATAAGCTCAGTCAGATCTATTGCATAGCATACCGGCTCGGCCAACCCACCCGTGAGTTCTGCAGAGTCGGGCAAGCACGCAAATGATATCCCTAGCATGGTATAATAGGGAAATTCCATACTCCAGTAGTCAGGATAGCGATTACTCGCGGCGGAATACAATACCCCGCCCATCCAATTCACAATTCTTTCACAGCGGAGGGGGGGGGGAACGTACTGTAAATATGAGCCCCTATAAATACCAATCAGAGTAACCCTGCCAACTTTTAAAACCCATGGAGAAGAAACCACCCTTGGGGAAAAAGGGGGAGGGGAGAGAAAAAAAAAAAAAGGATACACTTTTTTTTCCTTCTTTTCCATTCCTTACTTATCATCGCCCATCCAAGCAGGGGATGGTGAGAGAGAGTGGACCGCTATAGGGGAGGGGGAAAGGGGGGGCATCAAGGGCAATCACTGCACATCACTCGTAACGCTTTCTCGGGGTCATGCCGGATGGAATGGGGGGTTTATGAGTAGGTGGGCTTCCCTGGTTTTTGGCTTGGCTCGGGTATCACTCTCCATGGGTGCCAATGCCAATCTCTTGCGCTCGCGCTGGGATACAGGTATCGGAATTCTTCTGGGTGCGAGAGCCCATCGCATGGGAAGAGTACTGTACAAGTTGGTCAAGTCCCATATTAGCCTCCGGAAGAAAAACGGATTTGTGAAGGCATAGGTTCTTGGCTACATTGTGATGGATCCATACAATGTCATAATAATTACAATAATTTATGGGAGGATTGACGTGGAGGAGGATAGGTTTATACTGGCGTTGTTTTCTTTTCTTTCAGAGTTGGGGTATGATTCTTTTTTTTTTTTTTTTTTACAGTGTCCCTACGAGGCACAATGACCGACTAACAATGAGCCATGCCCAAGAGCTAACTTATACCATGATTTGCCGGTATCACTACAAAGTTGCTAACACCAGTGCAGGATAACACAACTGTACTTTTTTTGTAACCCACCCCAACTAATCTAACCATCAATACATCCATCAATCCGTCAAGCGAGCTTCACTCATCCTGTGAAACTGGAAAGAATAACAAATCAAAGTCCGGAAAAGAAACAGGAAAGAGAAAAGAAACAGGCAAGGGAAAAGAAACAGAAGACACAGAAATGAATCGTGTCATTTAATCGCCCCCCTTCCGGCCCTTAGCACCGCTCCTAGCCCTTGAAGTGGTAGGCTTCTTGATGTGGTGCGCAGGAATCCAGCTCTCATCGTACTTTCCGGACTGGGCAAGAGGTGCGGTCGGTCTGACCAGCTTTGGCGCATCGGACTTGCTACGCTTGGTGATAGGAATGACGCTAGCAAGCCAAGTGTTGTAAACAAAGTATCCGGCGTAAGCGACTGTGACGGCGAGGATGAGGTACAGGAACAACCTAAACAGACAAAGACTCAATCAGCTTCCGAGGACGCCCAACGATAAGAAACCCCCGAGGGAGGGAAACTCACAACTGTGGGTCCAAAAGCGAGGTTGGCGCCTCAACCACAACCACAGTCTGGTTATATGCCGTAACAGTAATAGTCTCCTCCTCGTACCTCAACACCATGGCAAGCTTGAGTAAGATCTCCTTCGGGTGCATTTCGTTGACAAACTCGTATGGTATCTCAATCTTCTGATCCTTGAGCACCTTCATCCCACCCAGCTTCTTGCTCGTCAGATTCCGCACAGCGACATCTTTTCCCAGGTCCCAGAGACTCCCGCCAATGGCTTCTACGAATATCGGGGAAGCCTCGAAGTTTACCAGGTTGAAGGATACCCGCGTTGGGATGCCGTTGACGAGCTTCACGCTCCGGTCACCAGTGCCAACGCTGACAATCTCATTTGAGGCATCTGGGAAGGAAACTTGGAGGGTTACGTTTAGCTTGCGTTGGGCCGAGGGCTCCGGGTTCACGGTGTCGCTGCCGAAGAGCTGGGCGCTGGCGGCGAGCGGTAGGAGAAGGGTGGAGAGGAAGGCTAGGACGCGCATTTCTTCAAGGAGGGGGGTGGTGTTTAATTGCAGGTCGGTTAGCTGATGGGGTGTTTGGAATGATAGATTGGTGAAGGGAAGGAGCAGAGGAAGGGGTTGTAAGGTTTGTCTTGGAGATGAGAAAAGGGATGGGAAGAGAAGGGGGCTGGGGCCACATCGCTCTTCTTTTTTTTTTTCTTTTCCTTTTGCGTTGCCCCTGTGTTTCCAATTTGATGAGGTAATTGCCAAGAATTCCTTCAATCTTCCACGTTTTCATTTTCCTTTCTATTGAGCCACAGTCTTACTGTAACAAAAAGAAAATTCCAGGCGAGTAACATGATAGGATAGCTTCAACGATCAACCCCAAATGAGCGTCATCTAAATCAAGCACCAATTAATCGCCCGAGCGTTTTCCGATTGCGGCGCTGGGGTAAACAGAAAAGCAATTCTTCGAATGATTGGTGCCCCCGGATGGTGTACGGTATTATTCTTGAGCATCCTATCATATTATTGAATCCCCCGCATTAAGTTATCACCAATCTCAACGGTCCCTTCCACAGCGCCAGAAATGCTCCAGGCATAGTTAAAATACCATTATTTGTCCATCGCGCATACCCCTACCGTGACCAACGGACGGATTATCCGCAAAGAAAAAAAATCTCGCAATAGAACAAGGGGGGGAGGGGTATATAGCCAAGCAGCGACAAGGGGGGGGAAAGGGAAGAGTGAGAGGGAAAAGAAAAACCCTCCTTATGTTAGCCAGGTGAAATGTGGTCAAGAAGCCCCGGTAGAAGAAAAGAAAGTAAATTGAAAAAAAACTCCCAAGATGCAAATGTCCACTCCTAAGTAAAAGATATTAGTTCTTTTTTACAAACCCCCTGCTGGCTAGCTAGCCGGCTACCGTCCAGGAAATGGTGACGAGAAAAGAAAAAAGACAAAACTATACTGCAGAGAAAGCACCAACACCACATGAATAGAAATAGAAAAAAGAATAGGGGGGGAAAGGAGGGAGAAAAAGAAACAATTCATGGTTATTACTCTAATTGCTTCTAATCTCTATAAAACCAAACTCATAACGCTCGCCAACATGACCGAATAGACCAGCATCCAGAGATCCCTGCCCGCAGCAATGCCGTTCCCAAGGGACTTGGACAGCTCTTCAGCATAAACCGTTTGGTTGGGCGTTTGGTTAATGCCAGGCTGCTGCGAAAAGAAGTGTACAGTCCCAACTTTCGGCGGCCCCTTCTGGTCAGGAATTGGGCAAATAGCTTTGGGAGACCGCCGGTCTTTGCAACGCTTCTTGTAGTCCTCCTGCCGAGACGGTAGAGAGGAGTTGAAGTAAGCCTGAACGTACGAGATAGTCATTTTGGCGTCTACCTCTGGAGGTCCGCCGGACCATAGAGGGTTTCCGTTGGACCAGTGGGAGAGAATGATCTTTCCCGGGCTCTGCGGAATGTACTTGGGGTCGGTTATATCGGCCAGCCAGTTGCCATCCACGTAGAAGCTAACTTTATCTGGTTGCCAGTCTGGAGATTTGAGCGATCTAGTTAGTATGGGGGTATTTGCTTGTACCAGAGAGGGGTGTCAATAGGGAAGTACCGAAGCGGTATTCATGGAATTCTTCATCCGTTGCGAATGGTAGTGGGACGACCTTGTATGTTGGCGTACTTTTAGCATCACCACCTCGTTCCTGAGTCAAGAGGGAGTGAAGGACAAGGTTGACCGGCGATGATGTTGGCGTAATCTGTGACGAAAGAAGTTCGATATCAATTTCCTGAGTATCGTTAAGGTACCTATGAGAGGGCTATTAGAATGCCGGCACAAAGCAGCAAGCATCAATTGCTGATAGAAAAAAAAAGGCGTACCAAAAAAATGCACCGCAAGTACCGTTAACACCAGTGGTCTTGATACCAGCTCTAAAAGTACCATACATCATATCCGTCCTCCTCGAGTCTGCCTCCGCAACGCCGATATACTCCTCATTATTCTCCGGTCTTCTTACAAACAATTCCAGACCAGCAGGATCCCCATTGACACCCTTGGCGGAGATATTATGCTGAACCGAAGGGTTCGAAACAACATTCTGCATTTGGGCCTTACGTCCATACGGACCTTTAGAAGCCTCCTTATCAACCTTCCATTCCTGCACAGCCCAATCGGTATTGTCAGTGATATTTTTTAAAAGAGTAAAGTCCGACTCGACAAGATCCGTGAAGACAGTAGAATTCAAGGAATATCCGCATTCGCAGTCCGCTTCAATATCCAAAGAAAACAAATATGCATATATCAGTAACCAAAATGGAGAACAGGGAAATATTCGAAAAAAGAAAAAGAAAAAGACATACCATTAGCAACTGGTCCCCCCATAAATCCCAATGCTACTAGAATTAACCAAGCCCAGTAGGTAGCCATGAGAAGCAAAACAATAATTGATTGCTACTTGAATGGTATAGAGGTCGAAGGTGCACGTTGGAAGGTATTTAGAGGGAAAGGGGAAGGAAAAAAAGGAGAAAGAAACAAAGAAAGTAAGAAGGAAGAAACAAAACGAGTATGCTCTGCCAAAACGAGTGATTGGTAGGCGGATAGGTCCTTGTTTGCGGGCAATTGAGATGCCCGGGCGAGGGGAGAAAGGGTGGAGAGGAGTCGAGTGGAGTAGAGGCGCAAATGAAAAGAAACCGAAGGGTGGAGGGTTATGATATGCGGATGCAATATGGAGAGGATGTTTCACAAAGCTGGTGCGAAAGAGGGGGCTGATTGGTCCGTCGGTCGTTGGCGATGCCAGGGGGGAAAGACAGTCGGGCACGAGGGGGCTAGCAGGTACGATAGGTTGGCAGACCAGCAGGCGCAAGAGTGTGGGGGAACGATGCATAAGAGTATCCGACAGTGTGCTCCGGGGAAATTTCGCAACCACACCCTCATTTCCCTCTACATTTTCTGCTTATGATATGTTCCGTTGGCTCCCACTGTTTGCTTCCTCCTGGGATAACTTCCTCAGCCTCCCCTATGCCTTCCCACAATTCTCAAGTGTTGTACTGTGCAGGGTGTTGACACCGAGGTAGTTGGGGATATTAATGGAAAGGTATAGGTCCGGGGGCAAGAGAAACAGCGGGGTGCAGAAGTGCAGAAGTGCAGAAGTGCAGAAGATGTTGATTGGGGAAGAAGGGGGAAATCATCCAACCAGAAACCAAAGAATCAGAATCCCAAACCTGATCAGGTTGCCCACCTCTAGGTCACGGGTCACGTCGTGAACTGTACAATAAGACTCGGGAAGTGTAATGGACAAGAAGGATTTGAATGGAGGGGAACAAACTAAAAAAAAACTCCTCGTTCCGGTTTTGATCGAAATAGCTCTTGACTACCGTACTCGTACCAGCACGCTGTCCAGCTACGGTAGCCATCCAGCCAGCATTTCTAGTGAGGAAAGAATCTTGTTTCAAAATCTCTCCTTCAGTCCTCGTAGGAGACAAAGGTGGTTGAAGTTTGCATGTTCTTGACTTAAAGCCGAAACCTACCGCTATGATGCTCCCTTATCAGACCCGTGGGCCCATGACACCGTTTATCTGTTGTACTGGTACTGGTACAGCACCTATCATATTACTGGTATACAAGTACAAGAACAAAAAATGACACAATGAATCCTTCTCAACAGGTCGGGTTAGCGCGTCCTTCCCCCGCCGCGCCAGGGGAGATTATGATTTTGGTGACACATAGCAAGGACAATACTCGAGCACCACCCACTCCCATCCTGCGAGAAGAATGGCGCGACTAAAGCCCCATGCAATTTCAAGCTTTCCTCCTGACCACCACGCTATCAGTGGCCCCCTTCGATCGCCGAGTCCCAGCTTTCGCCGAAGCTGTACTAGTACTGTAAGGAAGCTCTGGAAGTCCTGGTGCATTGTGCTGGAAAACCCTTATCCTTGAAGCACACTTCCTCGCACTTTATAGCCGTGCGGAAGGCAGCGGTGATGAGGATAATGCCGCGCGCAAGTACTAACCGTTGCAATCAGCACAGTACCAACGGACCCGCAGATCATGCATGCTCTCTGCGAGGCTGCGACGCTGAAAACTTGACCAATTAAGTTCTTAGTTTCGCCAAGAGATTCCACGTGCCTCTCTCTTGGGGGGGGGGGGGTTGATTTACATTAGGCATGCGCCGAGGGATTGATCACAGATTGGTGTGCAATTGCTGTGTGGTAGGTAGACGGGAAGAAATGCGGTCTTCTTATTTTATCTTATTCAGATGTCCCTGGCAAGGAGCAGAGAGGAAAGGCATAGCAGGAATCCATCATACCGTTCAAATCAAATATATCATACCATCGCACTGCCGATGCTATGAATACAAAGTACCGACGATATGCATAGTACTTAAGATGGATAGGATACGAGTTCAGCGGAGTGTCTACCGGTATAATATCCGGTTCCCCTCCTACAGTACTGTACTCGAGTACTGTATTCTGCTTCGCTCATACTCGGGAAAAGCAAGTGTGACACGAAATGAGAGAGAAAAAAATTGGTTAGACAGCCGCAGTATTGATACTCGTAAGGCTAGAAGGGAAGAAGGCAGCCGAAAGCATTGAAGCTCAAGGAGGGACTACCGGTATTCTAATCGAAGTATCGACCCAGATTAGGGATCCTGGGAAGGATCCTACTACATAAGATCCTGAGTCCCTTGAGCTTCCGCTGGACATGTCGTAAGCTCTCTCTCTATATGAGCGAACCTCCGCCCACTGGAAAATGCCGATGTGATCGATTCCTGGTTACTACAAGAAGGTAATAATAATACTGAGGTGGGGATACGTGCTGGATATGTGGAGGAGGGATGTGGTAGAGTAGAGGGTAGTGGAGGAGGTGCTGTAACTGCCACTATGAGGTGTCGGTTGACGAACCGGACTCTGAGTGTTCATACTCGTTCTTACATTCTATTTCTGGGAAGGGTAGTTTTCTGCGATAGCACAGGAACCTGCCCTCAGCCCTGACCCATACAGTTCATTGGCATTAAGTACTAGTACAGTGCAGTGCCCGAACACAGCGATCGAAAATTTGTATTGCAAATTGTCTGCGCACTCGGACTCAAATCTTCGTGAGCTTCCTCCCACTTTGTACAGTACTTGTATCATTACTAGCGCTGTTAGCCTAAATGTCACCCCTATCAGCAGCCTTTTCCCCGAAGCACTCTTTTCGGCCGGCGACCTAGAGAGCACCCGAAAATAGGGGGTACGTCTATATGGGTGCTGAGATACAAACATAGAGTTTTTTTTTTTGGCACATATTTCTGTGATTCCCGTTTTCGGATACGATGTTTCTTGCCTGGGACAAGTACTCGCGTACAGTATGTCGTACGGACTGAGTGCAACTGTGCGGGTTCTAGTATCCTACCGGTATATCGCAGATCAATTATGCTCGATGCTGGTGGGTTGTCCAATATCCTATGCAATCAGCAATGTATTGAATTCGCTTTTCTCGGCAATTTCCAGTCCACTCAAATCCCCTAATCCATCTATGAGATAGCCTCATGGCTAACAAGCGCTGGTGCCTGTAGCCTCTCGCTCTAGTCTCTGGATCCAGATATCATGTTCTGTACCCGAGTACAGTACAAGGCCTCAGCGCAAAAAACAATTACCAAATAATTGAATTGCGCGCTACTTGCAGCCAATCCAAAAATTCCTTCTCCAGAAAAGGGGTGAGGAACACATCAAAGGCGAGGTTTTCACCCCCCCCCCCACCCCTCTTAATGATATGGAGAGGGACAAAAACATCAGACCTTATCGGAGGAGGTGACTCGAACGACATAGCACATAGCTCAATTACGGTATTTAGCGTCCTTCCCCAGATACAGTACCGTAAAAAACTCGTTCCATTGGCTATCTCCACCAGGTCACGAACACCCTTGCAAAATCGCGACATCAGCCCAAGATAGGTTTAATTAAGCAAATTAACGGAATTGGGAGATCCAGTTAATGAGCTTTGACACAGCCATATGACTCATGCTAAACAGTGTCAGGGAAGCACTAATCTTACTTAAGAACTTTGTCTCTGAACCCTGAGATTAGCGACTCAAACGGCGATAGCGAATCGAACGAATTTTTAAGGTATTATGGTTCCGGGGATTGTTTGTCGCAACTTGGGCTTTTTTTTTTTTCCTTTTTCCTCTTTCTTTTCTTTTGAGTACTCGAGTACTCGAGTAGTTCACTAGCATGAAACAACTCAATCAAGTGTTCGGACCGTTTTCGCTACCCCACACCCTCGAAATCCTAGTGTCCCACTAGGTTTTTTTAGTATCATACCGGTATGGAAGTGGTTATGATAAGTCGATGGACGACATCCTTGGTCGACAAATGTTAGGGGGGGGTGGTTAAGCACTCGAATGACTAACCCCAGTTTTTTTAGGCTACTCGAGTATCATAGTACAGTACAGTCGCACCTCGCTATCCCGGATGGCCAAATTTCACGGATTTCATCCGGGACAACGGGGTGTCCGGAACAACGGGGTATCATGAATAAGATAGAAATTTCGGTGAGAAAATAAAGATCATTTATTCCCATTCTCTTGAGAAAGCTCAGGCTTATTTCAATAAATTTTCATATGCAGAATTGACTCCGAGTCCACTTGTCTTCCACACCTTAGGCACACAGGTAGCATGTTCTTCATCCTTCTCTTCCTCATCGCTTGTACCAATATAGCAAATTGGTTCCTCCTCTCCTCCCATTACTGTAGGCACTTTTGCTTGTTCCGCAGGTCCAAGATCTGGGTATCTAACATTACGAGAGCGGGGTTGCTGGGAAGATGGAATGGCAGGACGAAAGAACTGGTGAATGGTTGTCTGCTGTGTTTGCTGAGTATTCCGGTAACTGTAATTTGTTAGAAGTTACATCAGAAGAGATGTGAAATAGAGAAGGGAATAATACCGGAGAAGTGCGGAATTAAGCTTCTTGGTAGATAATATCAGTTCTTCTACGGAGAGGCTATTATGGCCGAGGAGGGGCAGACGAGTAACCGGAAGAGTTTGGAGAAAGCGTTGAAGCTCAAAGCTGTAATGCGCAGCTGTCTCAGTTCCAATTATCGGGAGTGTAGAAATATCGTCACTGTCACTTTCCGGTTCACTCTGATCCAAATTCTCCGGTGAGCGTTGTAAAATACCTTCAGCAAGGCCGCTTTGGACAATAGTACGGACGTCGGGAACATGGTTATCCATAGGTAAATCAAATTCCTCATCATCATTAAGGAAATCCTCGAAGTACTCAATCTGATCCACTCCGAGTCCTTGCTCTCTTAATGAACTTAGGGCTTGTTGGCATTCGTGCTGTTCAAGGCTAATAAAGTCGTCGGCCGGGGATGGAGTATTGCAATTAATTTGACCAGTAAGCCGATTGCTTTCTTCAGAGAGCTCGGTGATCGCTGCTTTTTTCCAACAGTGAATGACTGTGTCTTGCGTGACAGCATCCCAAGAATCAGCGATAAGGTAGATTGCCTGTAAAATATCAATCTTCAATGGTGCCTTTCCATAGGAATTGAAATGCTCAACCATGAATTGAGCATAACGTCTTCGATAGGCTGCTTTGAAAGAGGCTATAATTCCAGCATCCAATGGCTGCAAAAAGGCAGTGGTATTAGGTGGTAGGTAAACTAAAGTAATATGGCTAAGGGTTGGAGGCGGAGGTCCTTTGTACTCAATTGGTGGTGAAGTCGGCGGTGGATGAGTGGGGCAGTTATCTGTAACGAGTGCTATATGCCGCCGAGCGATTCGCATTTCATCGTTCAATCCTCGTAGAAATTCATACCAGAGTCCAGTCAACAGCCATGCTTTTTTGTTGTAGCGATAGATGACCGGTAAGTTGGCTGGATTGATGCGATTGTGGTGAAATGGTATTGGTCTCTCTGCCCGACCAATGACCCAAATCTTTCGCTTATCGGTTCCTGTTTCATTAATTATATGAAATGTTGTAATTCTAACCTTATCATCCTTTCCACCTCTTAATTGTTTACCTTTCTCTAACCGGACATTCGAGGACTGTGGCTGCTTGTTAAATACAAGTCCACTTTCATCGCAATTGTAGCGGTCCTCGGGTGAAAATGATGCCAGCTGTTGTTGGAGATGCTTGCGCTGTGCTGGTAGAGCTGATTGATCGACATCACCAGAGTGCCCATGTGTCCGTAATCGACCAATATTGTGTCGATTTTTGAATCGCTGAAGCCAACCATTCGACATCTCGAAGCCATCATATGGTTCATCAATATTCACTCTTTCCAGCTCTTCCTGAATAATCTTCGCTTGGGCCCTAATTATATCGTCCGTAACTTGAACTTTGGCATACTCGGCTGCATCGATCCAAAGAGTAAGAAAGTGCTCCAAAAAAGGATAACTACTCGCTCTCTCTTTCTGTTTATTTCCTGTCTTTCCTAATATTTATTTTTACTTGAATTAGTATTACAATTATCTGACATAAATCTACTATAGAAATCAGTTTACCAGCTGGAGGTTCCTTCTTAATTTTCTCCCTCCATCCTTTAAGATGATCCGACAGGCTGGAATTTGCTAAAGGTTGACCATCTGGACGTCGTGGGCACTCATCAAGAAGGGCAAAGTCTGCCAACTTCATTTGAGGATGTTGTGCTCGGAGGCAGCACAGCTCGTACTTTTGCAAGGCTGTCAATCCGGTCTTCTTTGTTGACTTCATCGTGGGTATTATCAAACTTGCGTGGACAGAGCAGATAACTTCCTATTGAGAAAATGAATTTTCTAGCAAATAGAGTCTACTTATATATGTTGGAATTCCCATATTCTCCACGAGACTTTTCCTTCCTTTCCCCCCTCCACCGTAACCCCAGCTATCTCTCTGACCCCGCCTTCATTCCTCTTTTGGCTTAGTTTATTGACCAGTTATCATGGATCCGGTTCAGCAAATCAACTTTCTATGGGGAGCAGGGGTACCCATTCCTTAAATTTCATCCGAATCCGAATCCTGCCTCTTTCCGGTTCAACGGGGTGGATTGTATGGCAGTCCAGAGCTGCCACAGATTTCATCCGGTTCAGCGCGGTATCCGGTTCAGCGGGATCCGGGATAGCGAGGTGCGACTGTACAGTACGAGCGCAGTACCGCAAGGTACCAGTACAATACAGTAAACGCTAAAAAAGAGTGAAAAGCCGAAAAAACCGCTTCTGGAATCACGCAATAATTCATTAAGGTTCTTTCAAATTTGGAAGGAGCAACCCGGATGGCTCGGGACGGTGAAATTATAACTCTTGGAATAACGAAAGCGGAAAAAGATGATTGGATGCCCTACGAAAAAGAAAAAAGAAAAGAAAAGAAAAGACAGGGGGATACCGTATGGTGCTCTAGAACGGCTCTGGCAGTACGAGTAGAGAACCTGAAAAATCGGAAAAGAAAAAAAAAGAGAAAAAAGAAAAAAACTCAAGATGCCTCCTCGGGTAGGGTTAAGGGTACTAGCCGATTTCAAAAGTATCCGGACACCGTGGCGCTGGTTTGTAAGAGGCTTGGCGTCAAGGTGTCCGGATTTTAAAAAAAATCAGCTAGTACTCTACAGTAGGGCGGTGCTCAAAAAAAAAAGAATCTATTGCTTAGTCACCCCATTTGTACTAGTACAGTACAGTACGGGCTGTCATGGTGGCAGCTCCATGTCGATTACAACTACAGTAAAAGAAAAAACCACATCAGACATTTTGTCAAGCTTGCTTATCATTGGCTAAAAACCTTTTCTCACCACCTCATATTACACCTCACGGGAAAAGTCACATTATGGACTCTACTTTGGACCCCCATAGGCCTGTTCACGAAGAAAAACTTATCAGAAGGGAAAGTCATCGGTGGTACCCAGGCCAGACAACCTCCCCACTGTTCTAGGAAGAAGGCCCTCCTATGATGTGGATGGCAACACCACCCTCTTCTCAATTTTTTTCTCACCTCGAGGCCCCCTATCACTCAAACAACCTCACAGCAACACAGTTACTGTACTAGTACTGCCTCATCTTGATGGGCAGTACTGCAAAAATGCCTATCCAAGTACCTGTTTTCTGAACCTCTTTCATATCATGAATAGGCAGAAAGAGATAGGTGTACTGACAGCCCCCCGACATGTGGTGGTCCTGATAGAGATGATCTACTAGTATCTAATTCATGAAGACCACAAGGCTAAGATTAACAAGCTTGGGGAGGTTGTTGACTCTTTTAAGGTAAAGATAGACGAGCTAAAAGTAACTCTACACCTTGATACACTCACCCCTACTTCCTTCAACCCCACTGGAGCTGTTAGGCATATGGAAATCGGAGACTAGTATACAGACCCTACAGTAGAGTAACTGCACACAGACTCTGAATTCTCGGGAGAGCCAATACCTCCCTCCAGATCCCTTATGGGGCCCGCATGTCATTAATGAGATTACAATAGTTGCATCCTAAAACTAAAACGTTATATCAAGGAAGCCTACGTCATAACACCATATACATTGCAACAGTTTGTCTGACTGCATGTTACGATCTCTAACCTGTATCAGTTCTCAGCAACAGGTAGACGATACTTCTCTCGTTCTCTCACGCCGATAGTTCTTAGGCCGATGCCAGCGATAAGGGGAGAGAGACTCTCATATCTCTAATCCTTATTGCCTATCGTATTCTTTCTTCAACTCGACTCTTAAGGTAGAGTCCTCACTTCGTAGGTAGGTATTCGTAAAGAGCGTAAAGGATTTATATGCGTAAAAGCATAAAGTAATAAGGATGGAAATAACTTAGAATGAAGCGTGAAGAGCCTATCTACTGGACCTTTTTTTTTTTTTTTTTTTTTTCATGTATTCGTTGTTATTTAGGGTACAAGAACTTGCATGCAGTGCTAGCTATGGCATAAACAATCGCGATTCCTCCTTCCACCCGGCCCGACCGTATCTTCAAGACCCTCTAGTATGGGCCTAACCGCACATCTCGCCACAAAGAAAAACCCATCCCTACCTCGCAAGCGAACTCAGAGAATAGGAGAAGCCTAACTAAGAAGAAAGCAGGAAAACATAAAAAGGTAACCGCCCGGAACATCTCAAAAATAAAACAAAAGAAAAATCGCACCAGGGTGAGCCCCACAAACAACCAAGCCAGATATACGCGCTGGCAGCAGAAAGCCGTAGAAGTTATCCCGGAACGCGACATAACTGAGAAAGGGAGCCGCCTGTGGGCGACGGCGGGAGAGGGTGGAGCAGTAGGGTGCTAGCCGAGGAATGGTGTAGCAGTAGGGTGCAAGCCAATCCAACCGCCAGAAGGGGTCAGAAACCAAACGCGACCGTGTCGACTATCGGTAATCGTGTTCGTGTCTTGCTAGGCAGTCTCCTACAAGTGTAGTCCCAACTTGAACCGTAAGACTAGGAGGGTATGGCCAAATCTCCAAGCGAGACAGGCCCCGAAGTTGCTAGCCAAGGCGTTCCCACACGGTGCTGGTGCACACAGGGAGACAGGCGTCCACCACAGCCAACGCCAAACGGAAACGAAGAAGAGAGGTTCCCAAGGAAGGAGAGGAGCGAGGTCGACCATCAGGCCTAAGGAGTAGTCCTCGCGTACCGCAGAAACCGTGTTCCCAACCGTCTGAAGCATGGGAAGCGAGCGGTCGCCGACCGTGAGGAGGGGCCGCGCTAAGCGAGGAAG
>JACCEG010000700.1:0-38422 GCA_014065205.1 Tuber brumale | reverse complement strand
TTCCAGAGTCTGATCTCGGGCTAATGCCGCTTGGCTTTCTTCCCCGAGGGTTCCATGTAACCTCGTGGTTACCTCTTCATGTTCTTGTTGACGCCGTTCTTGGGCGTCAATCTTCTTTGCCGCTTCCCGTATCATTTCCTCTTGGATCCCTTTTATTTCGTTTTCCACGCCGGATAGCTGCATCAACAAAATTGCGATATCATTGTCGTGGATGTCTTGTCCTTCGATGATTTGCTGTTGAACCTTAAGTAGCTTTAAGGTATTGTCTTGTGTAGCCCCCTTCAAATGGTTGAAGGCGATATTGGCTTGGTCAAGCGAGGTATTTATTTCTCGTCTTATTTGCCCCTGCTTGACTCCAAGGCGTGCAGCTAGCCTGGCTAGGTTTGCAGCGTGTTCTCCGGGCTTTGGTGTAGAAGCCCTTGATATCCTATGAGCGCTTGCGACACTAGAGGATCGGTGAGAGGGTAGATGTCCTCTCCGGAACGAAGGGTCTTGAGGTGTCGTCGGGAAAAGGGCTATGAATTGCGGAATCGTCCGTCTTATCTGTGGTGTCGGGGCGAGTATCCATCGGTTCCCCCGCCGTTATCCTTTTTCTTGGCTCCTGAGGTATTTCTGCCATTGTGATGCTTTCCAGTTATGCTAGCTGTTGTAGTAGCCCTGGATGAGTGATTACTGGTACTTCGTACCAGAGTTCTCGATATCCTTGAAAATGTTTAAGGAATCGTATGTAAGGTATCCAACGTTTGAGACACTCTAGGGGTGTAGGTATAAAAGGGTTCGGTTGGTCCGACTCTGGACTTAAGACCTGAATCTCCTTTTTCTCGAGGTTTAGGATGTACTTATAGTACATATAAGTGTGTATTAGGCCCAGGCCGGGGGGATGTCTGTCCCGGGGTTTTTCTCTTCTTTTTCTTCCGTCTTTAAGGAGCACTGAGTGCTCCAGTCGACGAAATCTTCCGACTCAGTCGAATTCTAGACGAAATCTGAACCGTGCCAGGTACGATATATGCTAGTGAATTGATCCCTTGTTGGGATCCTGAAAGGTATTGTGAACCACGAGGGTTCCTGCGTGTATTCTTCTTCGATTTCGAACAGCTCGGTTTCGAATATTTCTTCGAAGGAATGAATATAGATTGAACAGTGAGGTGCTTCGAAAATGTAATCGAAGTCTGAGGTGAGGGTGGAGTTTGAAGTGAACTCGTAGTTCATATAGTGAGCCTTGGTAACAGGAGAACTATCAATATCCTGTTAGGCGGACGCCAAACTCAAGTATATAACTGAGGGACGTAGGCCAGAAATCTTTGATTGGAGAATCTGTTGAGGAAGGCTCTTCTCGATAAATAGGTAAGGTAAAGATTTAAAGCGTAAAATAATATCATATTGATAAGATCTCTTCTCCGTTGCTTGATGATCTCTCACCAACACGGACTGAGTCGATCTTACTTATAGTAGCTAGTCGGTACTTCTGATCCTCCTACTAACTATGTACCACTCACTTTCTTCATGAGTTCAACTTAAGTGCGAACACTGTTTGACCCTGAGAACGAGCACACCACTCTACGGCTTAGTCGCAGCTTCCTATTAGGAGCTTCCGATCTTCAGCTCGTATAGACTATGTCGGATACTCTAGACTTAATTGCTATCGTTCCAGTAATCTCTTCCGTTCACGAAGTGATCAAGTTCGCCACGGGCTGCCTATGCTTCATGCGAGTAAGAGTCTGATGCGCCAACATCTTATGGACTCTTCTCCAGCTATGGCCTTCTACTGAGCGTGCTTCCTCTTGGTCCGCCAGCCTCCGCAGAGGGGTCCTGTTACCAGGACCAACCAACATACAGCTGATCTCAGTAGGTAGGGTGTTGGCACTCCGGTAAATTGCGGGTCTGTGCGCAGTTACCCTACCGTGGGTCTGTGCACATGTCTCGGATTTCCATATGCCTAACACAGAGCCTGGCCTCTGTAGAGTCTCATCTCTACTTCTGCCTTCGTTTTTTGTTCGCTGATCGTGATCAGCTTCCATTGCTGGCTTTCCACCTTATCTCTCTTGTGTTGTTGACGAGATCAGCGTGGGTGCTGGGTCCTGTCCCCAGGTGACTTTCTTGGATTTTTTGGCCCCCCTCCCAGTAGATTTCGTCCACGAAATCTTGTTCTTGTTGCCTAGCGGAGGCGTCACCGGTGGTGTCCTGTCTATTTTTCTGGGAAAATAATTCGTTCCAATATTTTCCATGTAGTGGGTGGGGCATCCGTCATCATAGCACCGTGTCCATGATAGACACTTGTGTGCTTTCTCCTCCTCCGACTCTTTAGTCTTCCTGATCGGTAGGTCTTCGAGTTGGACCCAATCCTCGTTGTTGACTTCTTCCTTGATCCAAACCCTGTCTTCTATCGGGCAGAAGTCTGGTCTTGTCGGGGTAGCTTTGGTGGAATTGTTGGACAGCATCTTGAGCATTCGTGAAATTAGTGGCTGGGTACCACTCTTGATCGTGTTCTTCCGAGTAGCCCGCCCACTTGGCCTTGTATTGGTGGTTGTTGTAGTGCAGTCTTGAGTCGATGATTTTCTCAACTTCTCATGCATCTTCGTCCTCGATCTCGGTGGGCGGCGGAGGGAGTTTCTTTTGTGATGCGAAGGTGTTGTCTTGGTAGGGTTCAATGAGACTGATGTGGAATGTAGGATGAGTGTTGTTCATCGAGCGTGGAAGGTCGAGCTTATATGCTCTTAGCCCGATGCGTTCGATGATTCTGAATGGTCTTAATTTTTCGTAGTCCAGTTTCCTTGACGGTCGGGTGGTCCGTATGTTCCTTGGTATCAACTACACCTTGTCGTTGACTTGGAGGTTGGGATCGGGTTTTCGGTGGCGATCGGCGTATTCCTTGTGTTTTTCCTGTGCGAGGCATATTTCTTCTCGCAATATGTCATGCAATTGTGTCATGTTTTTTGTTTCGATTGATTCCGCGGGTATGTCGTATTTTGCAGGTTTGTATATTGGATCGTATCCGTAGTTCGCAAAGAGGGGTGTCATTTGGGTCGTTTCTTGTTTTCCGTTGTTGTATCCAAACTCGGCAGTTGCTAGCATATCGGCCCAGTCGTCCTGCTGATAATTGGTGTATGTCCGTAGATATTGTTCCAATATGGCGTTCATCCTTTCTGTTTGTCCATCTGTTTGCGGGTGAAATGCCGTGCTGAGTTTCTCTTTGATGTGCCATTGTCTTGTGATCTCTTTCCAGATATTTGCCGTGAATAGTGATCATCTGTCTGATATGATATCTTTCGGTAGTCCATGAATTCTGAACCCCTGATCATTGAAGAGGTGAAAGAACTGTTGTGTATCCATGTCTGTTCTGCAGGGTATGAAGTAGGCCATCTTGGTCAGGCGGTCAATAACGACCTATATTGCATCATAATGTTTCGATTCCGGAAGTCTGGTTATGAAATCCATAGCAATAGATTGCCGCGGTCTTCGCGGTGGTTCGATAGGCTTTAGTAATCTGTATGGCGCGTGACGTACTGCCTTCGTCCTCTGGCATATCTCGAAGTTCTTGACATATCTCCGGACATCCTCTCTTATTGTCAGCCAGTAGTATGATCTCTTGATCAGTTCCGTAGTTTTGGCCGTTCTGCCATGTCCCGCTTGTGGTATGTCGTAGTTTCTCCTTGTCGTTTCCATTCGGAGAGGTTCGTCGCCTGGAATCCTTATCTTGTTGTTGTACCAAAGGTATCCCTCTTTTTCTTCATATAGCCCGAGTGCTATCCCCTTCATTTCTCTTTTGCTTTTCGTTTAAAGCTTTCCTGCTTGCTTGTATTTAGGTATCCTTCTCCCTCGTGCTTCGTATCCATTCTGTGTAGTCGTCATTGGATAATGACGCCTGTTTCCATCTCATTGATGGATTGGTTTCTTTCGCTTTCTTTCTCGTCTTTAAAGTATCTTTCCTTTGGTAAGGGAATCCTTTTTCTCTGTTGGATCCTTTCATCCTCTTTGGTCGGTAAGTCTTCCTGTCTCCTGGTAAGGGCGTCAAGTTGTCCTCCTTGTTTCCCAGGTCGGTACTCAATCTTGATGTGATATTGAGATAGGGTTTCACTCTATCTCGTTTGTCGTTGATTGAGTTCTTTGGTGGTGGTAAAGGCGAGGAGGTTTTTGTGGTCAGTTACCACCCAAATATCGTGTTCGTTTCCCAGTGCGTATTTTCTACGCGCCTTCAGTGCTGGAACTATAGCCAATAGTTCTTTATCGTGGATGTCGTAGTTGCATTCGGCTTTGGTCATCATCTTCGATCGGAATTCCACCGGGGGCTATTGTTTGTCGTCGCCTAACTGTGATAAAATCCCGGAGCAGACGTAATTCGACGTATGTGTTTCGATCATGATAGGCAATTTCGGATCGAAGTGTCTTAGTATTGGTGCCGTGGTGAGTTTGTTCCTTAATTTATCGAATGCTGTTTGCTGCTTGTCCGTCCAGTTCCATTTGGTATCCTTTTTTGTTGTCTCGTATAGTGGTTTCGCCACTCTGCTGAATCCTTCGCTGAATTGGCGTTGAAAGTTGCAAATGCCTAAGCCGCTTTGTACTCCTTTTACGCTCTTTGGTAGTTTCAATTTGTCGATTGCTGCTGTCATGACCAGGTTGGTTCGTATTCCATCCGGGTTGATGACAAACCCCAGATATTCGGTTTCCTGTTGATGCAATTTGCATTTTGTTGGTTTTAGTTTGATCTTTGCTTCCCTTAGGGCCTGCAAAACGTTTCACATGTCCTTCCGGTATTGTTCCATTGTCTTCGAATAGATGAGGATATCGTCTAAGTAGACGATGCAGCATGTATCCAAGAACCTCCTGAATTTTCTGTTGATCCATCTTTGGAACGTTGCCGGTGCATTGGACAGTTCAAACGGCATTACCAGGTATTCGTATAGCCCGTATCGTGTTCCAAATGCCGTTTTCCATTCGTCCCGTTCGAATATTCTGATATTGTGGTAGGCATCCTTGATGTCTAGTTTCGTATAGTATCGGGCTTTCCCCAATCTATCTAAGGCTTCGTCGATCAGTGGTAGTGGATATCCGTCCTCCTTGGTGACTGTATTCAGTCCTCGAAAATCCACGCATAGTCCGAGCTTTCCGTCTTTCTTGTTGACGAATAATATCAGTGCTTTTGCTACTGACGAGGATGGTCATATCCATCCTCTCACCAGGTTCTGCTGGAGGTAATCTCGTAGAGCTTTTAACTCTTCTTCTCTCCAGGAGTAAAGTTTGATGAATGGTGCTCTGCCCACTAGGTCGATCCTATGGTCCTCTTCTCTGTGTTCTGGCAAGTCTGTCCTTTCTCCTTCCTTGAACATGTCTAAGAAATTGTGGTATTCGCTTGGTACCAGCTGTCTTAGAGTCGCTTTCTTCTTTGTTGCTTCTCGTCGTACCGCTAGCCTGGTACTAATTGTCGAGGTTTCTGCAATCGTTGTTCCCTTTTTTTCTTGACCCCATTTGAGAACACCAGTTTGCTCTCCTTTCCGATATAGCTTTTCGAAGGTCCTGGCTGATATAAAGTCGATATAGACGCGTCGTTCTTCGGGTCCTTAGGGGGTGTTTTTTCCAGTGCTTCGAAATCTACGATCTTGTCTTCCTGTTCCGTCGAGGCCGTCTACTTCTCGTAGTCCTCTATTGTCGATATTTTCGACAATCAAATGCGCGATCCGATCTCCTCTCATGACTTCGCAGTCTTCTTCTTTCACGTTCATCAAGAGAACCTTGATTTCTCTGTAATAGTCTGCGCCTATCACCTACGCACCTGTGGTTAGGCCATACCTGGTCGCTAATCCACTTTGTGGGGCAATTCGTCCATACGTGCTATCCGGTAGTCCGATCACTATTGCTGTCTTTATCATTGCTTGCCCTTTGGCCTCGATGATTTCCTCTTGGATGCTTTACAGGTTATGTCCCGCCGCTCCCTTCGACCCTTTGGTCGGTATCTTTGCTTCGGGATCCAACCTTTGGATCTGGATATCTTCTTTTTCGCCTCTTGTCTCGGTGATCCGACTGCATTCGTTTTCCCATCTGGCCAGTCCAGTCGGGACTGCGTTGATTTTTGGTGATTTGTTTAAGCATACCTGGGTACACCTCTCGCTTCTGAAGTCGATCTGTCTCTTTTCCCAATCGATTTTCAGGTTGTGTTTCCTTAGCCATGGTATCCCCAGGATAGCAGTATTTTTGACCATATTTGCTGCCTGTAATATTATTGTTTCTTGATGAGATCCCATTTCCATGGCTACTTCGGGCACATGGGTAATGGGGCCCGCTTTGCTGTTTTCCCCATTAACTACATAGATGTTCCTTGGTTTGTCGATTTTCGTGAGGGGTATCCGGTACGTATTGCAGAACTTTCTGTCGATAAAGTCCTCTGTTGCTCCCAAGTCGACCATCGTGTTGGTTTCAGTAATTCCCTTTTTTGTCAGCATTTTGATTTTTATCATCAGCTGATCCGATTCGTCGTCGTTGTTATCCGTTGTGTTGATTTGTGCCTTGTAGTCTGTTGCCGTCAATATTCGTATAGTTTTAGAGGGTTTTTCTTGCTAGTCGTCCCTCAGACCACTCGTTACTGGGGACTGTTGTCGTTTAAAGCCTCCTCCATTTCTTCCAATTCCCAGCCCCCCATTTCTCATATTTTGGCATTCTTGTCTGGGCATTCGAGTACCCGATGTCATGCCTTTCCGCAGCGGAAGCATAAATTGCTGTCCCTGCATTTCCGAAATTCTTCCAGTGTGATCCTTGGGAGGTTTGGCTGTATTGGTCTCCAGGCTTGTCTAAACCTCTGTCCTGGTCTCTGCAATCGTTGCGTTGTTCCTCTCATTGCGTCAAGGTCCATTGCCTCTTCTCCCTGATTTGTCGTTAGGACCTTCGGTGGTCCATTCTGTTGTCGGGCCACTCTCTCCCGGTTGCTTTGTCCTTGGTTCTTCCTGTTCTCGAGCTCCGCAAACCACAGGGCTAGTTCTTCGTTCCAGTTGAATACTCGATCTGAGTTGGTCCATGCTTCGTGTAGCTCTTCGTGGACCCCCCTTAGAAGCTGTCGCCGTAGGGTATGCATGTCGTATTCGGCGTCCTGGGCTAAAAGTTGTATGTTGTGCCAGTATTTGATAAGCTTATTTTTTCCTTGTACCATTTTCTCGATCTGGTTCCTTGCTCGTTGTCACTTCTCTTTCCCCTCGAACTGAGCTCTGAGGTCTCTCTCCAATTCTTGCTATTCGTGCCACTCCTTGGGGGTGGTCTCTTCCATGATTGGAGTGATCCACTTCTCTGCTGTACCCCTGAGCAGAGTTTTTACAAATGTGATCTTCTTGTCATCGTGTTCGCGCGTCTATTTCTTGGCTTCATAGTAAAGTTTAAGTTGTATCAGGAATCCTCTGAGTCTGGTTGGTTCTCCATCGAAGACATTGGAGTTCCTTAATTTGAGTCCTGCCTACGTTCGTGCAGGTCTGAGTCCTACTACCATGTATTCCAGTTGTTCTCCCGTCATGCTCAGCACATTCAATGGTGCTGGTGGGGCCGGAGTCATCCCTGTCCCTTCCCCTGTCTGTTCTGCCTCTATGTTGCTGTTGGGTGTCGCTTTTTGAGACGCAACCAAATGTTAGGTATCCTACCTATCTCCTTATGTCAATATGTACTTCTGTGACAGGCAATAGCTCTCTGTTAGTCTCTTTGTAATAATGCAATACTTCTCTTCCTTAGTGCGCTGTTACTTCGTCCCTTCTCTTTACCAAGACCTTGATTATTATTCTTAGACCGTTGTCTACGTTCCTTCTTTGAACGCTAATAATCAAGTCATATCATGGTAGAATCCTCGAAGTGGTATAATAGAATCTATTCTTAATAGTATAGGTAAGAAAGTATAATAGGTGGTTGCGTGAAGAATTAACTACCAGGCTCTACCGGCTCCTTTTATAGTCCTTCACTCAACCTGCTTATAAATCAAAACAACTATGAGTCATAACCGTGACTCATGAAAAACATTATATGACCGCATCATTGGTCATATGTGTAAACCACCTGACCTCTTAATAGGTCATGTACGTGAAAGTAAATCAAACTGCGTAGCCCCCTTGGCCTCGTGCGCTGCCCCCTCATGACCTCTTAATAGGTCATGTGCGTGAAAGTAAATCAACTAAAACCTCATGATGAATATCTTTGTCATGGTTAAACGTCTCCTTCCACTACCTGCGACAAACGCCGCCTTCCACTACCTGCCACAAATGTCTCCTTCCACTATCTGCCACGTGACCGTGACACTGTATCTGATGTGCCTGTATTGTATCTCAACTGCTGTTGGATGTCATTTGCATCCTCTGCATCCTGTACGTCAGGACATTCATAGTATTTCCTAGTGTGTCAGGTATGTCCAGCTAGTACAGGAGACTTTACCCACATCCAGTGGCAACCGGAGATTTTAAAGACATCTGGTAGTAATAAGGGATGTCCGCAGTATCAGAAAGACAACCTAGGAGAGGACTTGCCAAGCCCCATTTCTGGATCTAGTTACTATCGCAAGGAGGTCATACTAGCACAGTTAAAATAATAAAGATCTGTTACTAGGCTAGCCTTAGTAAGTACTAGAACCAGCCTCTCTGCAAGAAATCTACCATCTATGTAGCTACAAAAATAGGAGACATAATAAGAAATCTATTTCAGGTTCTAGAGAAATGGTTGAGCGAAATTGCTCCAAGTACTTACTATAGAAGTGAGTGATAGTTGAGTTCTGCTAGTGGTAACTTGACCCAGGCTGGGTGTGGTTTATTTCCTGGTATATTCATTAGCTCTTACAACTACACAATATCTTCCCTTATCTGCATGATTGACTTAGTGCAGACTTTGACACCAGACTCCTATAGAAGGCTTTAGGTACAGTATGTGATACTTTGGCGCCTAGATATACTCAATGCTGGCCTTTCAATGGCGCAAAGAATGTCTACTTGGCACCAATATCCATGGGGTTAGAGCCTAGTAAGTCTTTGGTAGAGTTTTAACTGAGTGCTGATCTTGGTGCCAGATTCCTGCAGAACTCTTGGAGTGCAGCATGCGATATATTGGTACCTAGATCTACACGATGCCAGATTTCCAATTGTTGAAAGAAGGTCTGCTCGACGCCAATATCCATGGAGTTACAAGCTGGTGAGTCTTTAGTCAGAGTTTGACTAAGGGCAGACTTCGATGCCAGATCTCAGCAGGACCCTAAAGACACAAGTTTCGATGCCTTGGCACCTAGGCCTACCCGATGCCAGCTTTCCAATGGTGTAAGAAGCATCTACTCAGCACTGATGGCCATGGTGGTATGCGCTAGAAAATGTTTAGTGAGGTTTTGACTAAGTACTGATTTTGATACCAGATTTCTGCAAGGCCTTGGAGATGCAGGTTCTGATCTTTTGGTACCAGGACTCACTCGATGCCAGATTTCCAATGGTTCAACTTGAAGGCACCTCTATGCAGTGCGGGTATCCATGAAGTTATAGCGTGGTAAGGCTTTGGCAAGGTTTTGACTAAGTGCTGACTTTGATACCAGATACCTATATAGCACAAAACTTGCAATACTGAGCTATTAGGAGGTCATAGGAGCTATAGACAAGGTTAATGGAGCAGTACTGGAAGTTATATTATTTCAAGCACAGGACCGCTTTAGAGGTCAGGTGACTTATATACATGAATAATGATGAGATCATATAACTTTTATATTACTTGAGTATATGAAAAGTAGTTGCAAGTGATAAGTGATTTGATTTGTAATTGAGTTGTGGGAAAAACTATATAATAAAGCAGGTAGGGCTGAGTAGTTAGCTATCCTCCATCTCTGCTATTCTCCTCATACTTGAAATCAACCCTCAATGCAGGATTCTCACTATGACCTACCCCTCCCTCTCCTCCTATGATGGCTTTGACCTATGAGTGATGGCCATCCTCCTCCTCTCCTCGCTGTACTTCTTCGCTTTCTTTACACATTGAGGCTTTTTCTCAATCGAGTTCTGGTATGGCCTAATGCTGCGCATTCTCTGTCCTCACCTTGCTAAGCGAGGCCTGTCCTCACTATCAGTGACACTTCGCTTCCTATACTACAGATGGCTCGCAACATGGTTTGCTATATGCGAGAACTCCTCAAGAGGCCTACAGGTCAATCTCGCCCCTTTCTATGGTTGGCTTAAGTGGTGGTATCCCAACTACTAAGTGATACTATCTCTCTGAGAACAAGGAACTACATGAGAGATGTGGTAAAATCGCTTGTCTTCCTCCACTAGGGACTGCCTGGTAAGACACAAATACAATTACAAAGAGTTGATACAGTGACGTTCAATTTCCTTCCTGACTCGATGGTTGGATCAGCATGCACCCTACTGCTACACCCTTACCCTGGCTGGCATTCTACTGCCGATATCCTCTCCTGCTGTCCCCTATAGGCAGTTCCTCATTTAGGACATTTCTCCGTCTAGGGAGTCTACCTCCTGGTTGCTGGCTCATATTTCTGGCATTGTTGTTGTGGGAACTCGTACAATCTTTCATTTGTTTTTATGGGGATGTTTCAGGTGGTTTGTTTCTATGTTTTCCTGCTTTGCTGAGAGGTCTTTTCTTCTGTTCTCGAATAGATACGTAGAGGCTTTTGGGCTATGGATGTGCGGTTAGGCCTATACCCTAGAATCTTGGGTATACATTTGGACTAGGCAGAAGGCTGAATGGGGCTTGTTTTATGCCTTAGCTATCGCTACATGCAGATTCTTGTACCCTAAATAACAATGAAATATATGAAGATAAAAAAAGAAGGAAAAAAGCAAAAAAGTAATACCAAGGAGATGAGCCCTTCATGGGAGGACTTGTCGGCTAGTTTTCTAAGGATCCTCTACGAAATTCATGCTGGTCTCAGTAGGGACCTCCCAAGGATCCCCCATCTTCCCCCTCCTCTTTATTATTTACGTTTTTACACTTCGCTTCCCATTACTCAAGGGCCTTATATTGTCCTATGTTGACTATAATCGCAATAATTGTGGCCTCAAAAACATACTGCAAGAACGTCCAGTAGCTCCAAGGACTGGCGCGCTCCCTACAACGCAAAGCCAGGAGGATAGGCATGTCCATCTCTATTCCCAAGACTGAGCTTATGTGCTGGTCGACTCCCGCTCTGAAGACCCTCTCCTTGAAAATCCTAGTCCTACTTGATGGTCAACTCTTCCACATATCGCACCTCCTCCATTAGCTTGGCCACTGGTTCGAACCAACTACTATCTCCTATGCAAAAGGTGCTACTCCTCACCTCTCCTATTATCTGGCCCTAGTACAAGGTACCCTGGGTACTATAAGCTGACTTTCCAGGCTGGACAAGGGCTTAGCCCTCTTTCTCTGCTACCACCTTGCTATCTTATTAGTGGCACCCATCCTTCTCTATGGCTTAGACGTTTTCTTGCCCCACCTCACAATGCTCAACAGGATGATGATATTCTAAAGGACCTTCTAGAAATAGGTTAGCAACTGCTTCACATCAACACTCATAGGCATGCTCGCTTATGAGTCATCACTCCTACTCCTCCCCCTCATGATAACCTACTACCAGCATCTGGCAGCCATTAGGATAGTCTGCCTCCACCTAGAGGTCAACCCTTCAACAGCCCAGCTCTCTCCCACTTTCCCCACTAACTCTCCCTATCACTCCTAGGAGGAGCACTGGTTTTTCACTAAAAGACTGACATCAGTGTATGACTCGCTACTCTGGAAAACCTTTATCCCCTCATTGCCAATGAGGATACACCTTCTGCTGTAAGCTATAGCGTACAGAACTATTCCTTTCATCAAGATGGGTGACCCCCTTCTATGCCCGGACTAATCCCTCCTCTCTCATAACCAGCACTTCAAGTAAGGCACCCCAACTTACTCTAAACTCCTGTACACAGCGGTCCAGTCCCAGCTCCTGAGTGACTGAGTGATACAGTTCCTCCCACCCTCCGAGTACTCCTACAAACTATGTCTGTTCCCCCCCCCCTTCATGGGGCTTAGGAGGTTCACGGTGGGTAGGATCTACGAGATACACTCTGGCATGAGCTACCTTTTGGCGTACCCATCATGGTTTACCAAAGGTCCCTCTCCAGTCTGCCTCTTCCGCCAGGAAGATAAGGAGGACTTCCAACATACAATCCTCTACTGCCAGTCCCGCTCCCCTCACTGTGAGCATCTCCTCTCAACGCTCCAGAACTTAGGATAGAACAGCTCCCTTTGTTTTGATGTTACCCTGCTCTAGGTACTGGTAGTCTACATTGACAAAACAGTGACTGGCTTCTCCCTGGGTATTCTACCTGACTACTCCATACTCCTCCCAACGAGGGTACCCCCACTGCCTGAAATCTTTCTTCCTATTTTAGGTTTTAGGCCTGTAGGCCTCCGGTTACTGTAGCTCACTTTAGCTTTACTTTAGTGAATTTTCTGTTATAAGTATACCTTTTTTTAGTTTTATTTCCATAGAGATTTGGTGTCAGCTATCGGACACATTTGGAGTACTTTTATTAGAACTGGTATGATATTTCTTTTGTTACGTGATTTGGAATTAAGGTTTTCTTTATGTCATAGCTAGCCCTGCTTGCAAGTTCTTGTACCTTAACTAAGAATAGATGTAGATAAAAAAAAAAGGAAAAAAAAAGAAAAAGACCAAGGAGATGAGCCATGCTCTACTACCGCTATTTTCTCCCCTCTACATTTTTACCTTGCTTTTAATACTATTAGTGTCTGGTGTTCACTGCCCTCTACATTGTGCTCTTTCTTGCTTTACAGTTTTATCTACCCCTTCACGTGATTATAGCCTCAAACAAGCCATCCAGTTATAAGTCCCACCACTTATCAGTGGCCGACCTCCATTATCACATCCCTCTCCTTTCTGCCATTCAGGACCAGATGCTCCCGAACACCCGACTTTCCACAAATCTGTGTCTCTCCCCGAGTCATGGCAAACTCGATGACCACTTTGCTAGCATATCGCTCATTCTTCCTCTTCTCCACTACTCACTCCTAGGCCTAAAACACTCTCCACTCAGGTGGACGAGCTCACTGCAGAAACCTTCTACCTTATAGCCCAACTGGATGACTTTTCTTCTCATTGCCACAAGTTTACCCCTCCTACTCTGACAGATGCTAACCTCTCGGCTGCAATTTCTGCCATTCAGGTCTTACTGAAAAATCTCACATCCTGGATCTGCACCCCCTTCTCCCAAGCTGTGCACCACCAACTGCCCCCACTCCTACAACCTACACCCCCACAGAACACCTCCAATGTCCCCAAAACAGCCCCCTCCTGGGGGGGAAAGAAAAGGCATGCTCCGTCCTCACAGACAAGCTGACCTCTCTCTATGAGGACAAAGAAAACTTGGACATCCCCTGCTATAGTACTAAAGACCGAAAGTGGTATGGAAACTCTGGGGTATATGCTGCAAAATTCCGATACTCCTGGAAGGCCCAGACCTACTAAGAAGGTAAATACCCCCCCGTGTCATAATTCCACCCCAACCCCAGAACTGTCCAACTGGCCACTACTCCTATATATGCCCAAGCTGCTACCTCAGCTGGTATTGGTAAGAGTAAGAAGAAGTTCACCAAGAGCCCACCCTCTGCAGCCCAGGTTGCGTATGGGATGAACACATTTTCGACCCTACCCAAGGGTACATGGATTCTTCTCATAGCTAAGAGGAGGTTTTCGCCTCCTGCTCTGAGCCCCTGCTCCATCACCAGCCTGCTTTTATAGCAGCCTCATTCCCTGACACTGTAGCCTCGGTCCTCTCTGAAGTAAACTGCATACTTCCCCTCTCCTTCTCTGCTCGCACCAATGACAAACCTGTTGTCACCCTCTTAGTGCTCCCCCCATCAACTCCTGCTACTAGTTACGCCTCCTACTACATTGACCTTACTGCAAAACTCAACCAGAGTTTCCAAGTCAGCTTGGGCCCTTGGCGCCCTTTCTGCCCTGCTCCTACTGACGTACAACTGACAGTCCACTCGCTTCCAATCCCCTCTATTCTGGCAGACAATAATGACCTTCTCCCCTACCTGGAAAATACCATCTTGAATGTTAAAGGTGTACCGATCTTCTCTACCCACTACCTCAACCCAGACCACTTATCCAGAGTCCTCAAGTCTACCATGTCGATAGTGACAGTAGCTTCAAAAGATGAGGCCCAGATGCTGGGACATATCTTCCTTTACTCCAATCGACACAGAGTCAAAAGGGCTGACTCAGCTAATGGCCTCACTCAGTGACCTAACCTCTAGGACTACAGCCACCACTCGGTGAGATGCAAGATCGACTATCCAGTCTGTACCATTTGCTCACTATCTTACAGGAAACAGTCAAGCAGATGCCAAAACCTAACCTAACCAATGGAAGTCAACTGCAGAGCTGTCGTCACTTGCTACCCCACCTCCCATACCTGCTTTGCAATTTGCGACAGTGAACACCCCACATTGGTGAAGGAATGCCCCACAAGTCCTCCCCCCCCTCATATTTGTAGGGAACACCCTCTATTACAGGATGAAGAGAACATAGACATGTGGGATGACCCCAGTGAGGGGTATTCTGCTGCAACACTATCCCTTATTCTCTACTTTGATTCTACTATACCCCACCCTAGGAATCTTTCCTCCTGCTCAGTACATTCCACATTCCCACCCCAAAACTCCAAGGAGACTCCCTGCCTAATACTTTATAGCAGCAGACTTCTACTCCTACCCTGCAGCCTGAGACACTGCAAGGTGTGTAATAGCTAGTCCATCCTCCCCCTGGAGTACTGTACCAGACATGGCCTCTACTGACAGTTTATCCATTCTCTAATACAACTCCTTTGGAAGCTGAGATGTGTTCCTATTCTTATTTAATTCATTTTCTCTTTTGCTAGTTCCTCCTGTTGTTGTTGCTCTTCAGGACTCCTCTCTTTTTCGCAGCTGCCTCCCGTCTTTTGCAGGCTACCAGTTATTCACTCCCCCCTACCCTCCAAGTATTAAACTGAAGGTGGTAACTTATCTCTTTCTTCAAAATTCCTCCCACCTCTCTGTTTTCCCAGTCTACTCTCATTGCAATGACTGGATGGCAATGGACTTTTCCTTTCCCAGTGGCCTTTTTGACTGCTTCACCACTTCCTTAAGAATTATCAATATCTATAACACTTGGGGCGCCATCCCTTCGGTAAGGACAGTTCTTTCAGAGACCACCTTTCTCCATACATCAAGACCAATGATAGTAGTAGGTGTCTTCAACCTCTAATATTCCCTTTTAGACCTAAAAGGGTTTTCTCTATTGTGGAACTAGCTTCCTCCATCACATACTTTGAGGGAGTGGCCCAGAAAGGCTTCTCTCTCTTGAACAAGCCTGATTTCCTGACTTATTTCCCCTGTGATAGTTCACTAAGACTCTCGGTACTTGACTTTGCTTTTGCTAACGATACTCTTGCTTCCCACTCTGAAAGCTGGACCACCACGCTGACTCCCACAGGCTCAGACCATGTGCCAATTTGTATTGTCATCTCAGCCCTGCTCTAGAAACCTCCTCCTCACTCTTCTTCCTTGTCCAAACTGAACTGAGACAGAATCTCTCCTGAACTGAAAATGATGACCTTTGCCCTACTGCCTCCTCTCTTATCTACAATGAGCCTAGCTACCTGGTTCAACATGGCCTTGATCAGGCTCACTACAATGCTCCATACAAGTGGTCTACTGAAGAGGCCTTCCTACTGATCCAAACCTTTGTGGTTACCCAATCTGAATACATAAAGGGCAGTGTTCCACTCAATGGTCAGAACTGCGGGCAGGTTCCCCCTCCCTTCCTCCTCTGACGACATCCATACTGCCAGGAGGCTCTACTTCAAGGCTATCAAGAAAGCAAAAAATAACTACTGGAAAAACTTCCTTGAATCAGCCAACCCATAAATCCTCTGGACGGCAAAGAGATTTACCTGGCCAGACAGCCTAACAGATTCCCCCAGTTTCCTGATGCGAACTTACTATCTGAAATTAACACAGTTCTCCTTATCCACTTCTTTCCTCCAAAAACCTCCCACCACATCCATGCCATTTTCTGGAAATTCATGGATGTCCGCTAACTCTTAGTCGACAAGATCGCAGTGGAACTCAGGAAGCCCAGCCCCTCTTCCACTCCTGGACATGACACTATCCCTTATTCGGTTTAGAAAGGGGTCTCCAAGCTTAACCACTCTCTGCTCACCTATCTCCTTAGTCTACTGGTGTCCTTTGGGTTCCACCCACTATCTCTGAAAACAGTTATGGTGAACAGGCTGTCCACCCTGGCCTCCTGTCGGGCCTTCTCTTACCTCATCTATGAAGTTCTCTTTCTGGGCTTAGCACCTTCGACATATTTGCCATGCTCACTCACAAGGTCCAAACCTTCATGAGGCCCAAAATAAACATCTCGACCCTCTTCCTCAACATAATAGAAGACTTTGATAATGTGTCCTCTGACTACCTATGGGAAAGACTTGCCACCAAGGTGGTTAGCCCCTACACTACAGCCAAGATAGGTCATTCCTTCAGGGAAGGACATGCGAACTGGTTTTCCAGTGCTCCTCCAACAGGTTTATACCGGTCTTAGTGGGTATCCCCCAAGGATCACCTATCTCCCTCCTACTTTTTATCATTTATCTCTCAACACTCCACTTTCCTATTCACAAAGGCCTAATACTGTCCTATGTTAACGATTTCGATGTAACTGTGGCCTCCAAAACATACCGTAGGAACGTCCGGAGGCTCTAAGGCCTGGTAGACTCCCAGCAACACAAAGCAAGTAGGATAGCTGTGTTCTTCTCTATCCCCAAGACCGAGCTAATATACTGATCTACTCAGGTCCAGAAGACCCCACACCCCACAATCCTAGTCCTACTTGATGGATAGCTTTTCCACCCATTGAGTCTCCTCAGCTGCTTGAGCTACCAGTTTGAACCCACTACAACTTCCTGCATGAAAGGCACAACCTCCTACTTTTCCCAGCGTCTGGTCCTGACACAGAGTGCTCTCTACATGATAAGAAGACTCTCTAGGCCTGGCAAAGGCCTGGCTTCCTTCCTCTGCCACTGCCTTGCAATTTTCTTGGTGGCCTCCATCCTGTTCGACAGCTCAGGCCTCCTCTTGTCCAGTTTCACAAGGCTTGACAGGATGTCATTTTTTTGGAGAACTGTCGAGAGGTAGATAGCCAACTGTTTTACAACCACACCTAGAGACTCATTGGCCTACGAGTTGTCGCTCCCTCTCCTCTCTCTCCCCATTACCTACCGCCAATATCTGGTGGCTGTTAGGCTGGTCTACCTCCCCCTGGGAGTCAACCTGGCTACAGCTCACCTTCACCACACCTTCTCAACCAACTCTCCCTTCTGATTCTTGGAGGATCACATATCTTATACCAGAAAACTGACATCAGTATATGCCCTACTGGTATGGAAGACCCCCATCCCCTCATAATCAATAAGGAAATACCTCCTACTCGACACAATAGCACACAGGACTTCACCCTTTATTATGCCAGGTGGCCCCATCCTCTGCCCTGACCCATCTCTTCTCCCACACAACCAACTCCCTCTACTGAGAATTGTAGCATCCTATAAATCGATGCAAATGGTTGTCCATTCCTGACTCATCAATGAATATGTGACCCAGTTCCCTTTGCCCTCCAGCTATGCCTACAGCCTACACCTGTTCCCCACCCATTTATAGGGCTTGATAGATTAATAACAGGTAGGTTCCACCAAATATGCTCAGGCAAAAGCTACCTCGTAGCACACCCGTCCTGATTTACTGAAGACCTCTTCCCTCTCTGCCCCTTCCACCAGGAGGATTAGAATAACTTCCAGCACATAATCCTCTACTGCCCATCTCATTCTCCCCACCAAAATCATCTCCTCTCGACACTTACAAACATAGGATAGAACAGCCCTCTCTGGTCTAATAAGGCCTAGCTCAAGGCCTAAGCAACTTATATCAATGAGACGGCGATAGGCCTTTCTCTGGAAATGCCGCCTGCCCGCTCTATGCTCTGTCTAGTAAGGAGTACTCTGCTACCCATATTTGTTCTCCCTATTTTTGGTTTTAAGCCCTAGGGCCTCCAGTCACCGTAGCTTGCTTTGGCTTTGTCTTAGCTAATCTTTTGTTATCGGTTTGCATTTATTTGTTTTATTTCTCTAGCGATTTGGTGTCAGCTATTAGGTACACTTGGAAGACTTTTATTAGGCTTTGGTATGAGGTTTTATTTATTGATTGCATTTTGGAATTAAGGGTTTCTTTATACTATAGCTAGCGCTGTATGCAAGTTCTTGTACCTTAACTAAGAATATATGAAGATAAAAAAAAAAANAAAAAAAAAAAAAAAAAGGAGAAAATAGAAAAAAAAAAAGAAAAAAAAGACCAAGGAGATGAGCTCTTCATACTTCATTCTTAGTTGCTTTCATACTTATTACTTTATGCTTTGTGAATACAAAACCTTTACAGTCTTTAACAAGTTACTTTACGAATACAAATAATAATGAGGACTCTATTAAATGCATATAGTTGAAGAAAGAATACGATAGGCAATAAGGACTAGAGATAAGGGAATCTCTCTCCCCTTATCATAGACATAGGTCTAAGAACTATTGGGGAGAAGAAAGAGAAGTATTGGCTACTAGTTGCTGAGAACTGATACCGGTCAGGGATCATAATACTATGTCTTCTGTTTGTCTTTAGTTGGGTTTCTCCTATTCTCTGAGTTCACTTGCCCGGTAGGAATGGGGTTTTTTTTAGGCGAGATGTGCAGTTCAGCCTATACCAGTAGATTTTGAATATCTAGTTGGGCCTGACAGATAGAGGAATGAGAATTGTTTTATGCAATAGCTAGCGCTGTATGCTGATTTTTGTATTCTAAATAACAATAAAATATATGAGGATAAATAAAAAAACGAGAAAAAAAGAAAAAGTAGAGTACTAAGTCTCATCGTGGATAAACCTGGAAAGGCCTCCGATAATACTGTGTAGTCCTTTAGGATCATAGTTCTCCTAGAGACAAACTCCAAAATTTTGGAGAGGATCATGACGACCAGGCTGTCCACTATGGTCCATTGTCTAAACCTTTTCTCCCAACTCCAGTGTGGGTCCTTTCTAGGTTTAAGCATCTTTGATGCATGCATCACACTTTCCCATGAAGTGCAGACATTCTTTCATCCACGTATGAAGGCATTGATCCTCTTTCCAGATATAAACTCAGGTTTTAATAATATCTCCTTGGCCAATCTCTATACAAGACTTGGAATGGAAGCTGTCAACTAGTACATAGTATCTTGGATAAAATTGTTTCTCTACCGCAGGTCTTGTTACCTTATTTTTGCAGATGCCTTCAACGAATTCAAGCTGCTATCAATTGGCACACTTCAACATTCCGCTATCTCTTCCCTACTCTTTGTGATATACATATCAACCCTCCACTTTCCCATCCACTCGGCCCTCACTCTCTCATATGTGGATGACTTTACTGTGACCATTACCTCAAACTCATATAAAAACTATATCTAGAGGCTCCATGACCTGGTAGGCTTCTTCCAATACAGGACAAGAAGGATAGGTGTTTCCTTCTCGAGCTCCAAGACCGAGCTTATGCACAGCTCTATCTCAACCCAGAAGATCCACATACCCCACATTCTTGTCTTTCTTGACAATCTCTTATTCAACCCCTCACACCTCCTCAGGTGGCTAGAATACTGGTTTCAGCCAACAACTACTTTGTACTCAAAGGGTACAACCACCCACTTCTCCCACCGACTTACCCTAGTTCAAGAGGCATTTAGCACTTTGTTAAGGCTCTTTAGAACTGGGGAAGGCCTTACACCCTTCCTCTGCCCCTGATTGGCCATGTCACTAGTAACCTCTATTCTTTTCTATAAAGCTAACCTCTTCTCACTAAGCCTCACAATGCTGAACAGATTGTCAGTATTCTCACAGACGGTCCAGAGGTGTGTCATGAACTACTTCGCTGTTACCAATGTGAGTATCTTAGCCTATGAGTCAGTACTCCTACTACTCCCTCTACTCATAATCCATAGCTAGAGACTAGCGGCTCTGATGCTGGTCTGCCTTATACTGGAGGTCAACCCTGAAACAGCCTGGCTCCATTCTACCTTTCTCAACAATTTAACTTTCTACTCCCTAAAGAACCACAGGTCATATAGTAGGACCCTTACCTCAGTTTATATCCTACTGCTATAGAGGACTCCAGTCACATCTCCTCCCACAAGAAAACACCTCCCCTTGAATAAGATTGCCTACTATACACTACTCTTTATCAGTCTAAATGGCCTTCACCCCTGCTCTGACACTATCCTTTTCACCCATGATAAGGATTTCCAGAGGGTTCAGTTTTCTGCCTGCAAGGCAGCAAAAATGGCTGTCTATCTCAGGCTTCTCCACGACTGGAAGTCACAATGTCCTCTGCCTCCTACCTACCAATATGAACCACACCTGATCCTTCACTGCTCTAGAGGCGTGGGCAGATTTGTGGGAGGCAGAATTCACTAGATGAAGTCTGACAAGAGCTACCTCACTGTACATCCTTTCTGGTTCACAGAAGAATCTTCATCTCTGTGCTCGTTATGCCACAAGGATGAGGAAGACTTCACTCATATTGTGGTTTACCACTCATCGGTCATGAATCTGGCTTAGAGAGAAAGAGGTTTTCACATGACTCATAGTTATAACTCATAGGTATGTTATGTTTCGCACATGACCTCATTTAGACGTCATGGGTTTCGCACATATGACCACTTTGGTCATATAATATAGTTATAATGATGTGTTATGTTTCGCACATGACCTTGTTTAGAGGTCATGGGTTTTTCGCACGTGATCGCTTTGATCATATGACTAGTTTAGGATGTTTTAATATGAGTCACCGTTGTGAGTCATATGTGGCGCATGACTTGAGGAGTGGGTCGCAAGGGCGTAAAGGGTAACTATAAGAGGAGGTCATTAGAACTGAGTAGATAGGCTCTTCATGCTTCGTTCTAAGTTATTTCCTTACTTATTACTTTATGCTGTTACGAATATAAAACGTTTACACTCTTTACAAATACCGACATACGAGACTGGAACTCTACTATGCGAGTAGAGTTAGACAAAGAGTACGATAGGCGATAAGGCCTTGAGACACAAGTGTCTCTCCCACCTTATCGTAGGCATAGGCCTAAGAACTATCGTCCACTGAGAATAAGAGAAGTATCGTCTACCCATTGCTGAGAACTGATACCAGTTAGGGATTGTAACATTACGAATCTTCACTTATACTGACGCTTAGATGATATCAAGACGGACTACACCTGCGAAGATCAGTCACTTGAGCTACCAGAAGTAGAAGACGAATTAGCGTGAAAAGTATCGCAACTTAGATAAACACCAGGTCGGATAATACCAGAAGAACAAGCGGTTCACAAGGAATCCAGCTCCGAAGAAAACGAAGACAAGAGGTTGGAAGCATCGTGACCGACAGGTGGAGAAGAAGCAGGCCCAGAGCCAGGCCCAGCCCCAGAGCTCAGCCTAGAACAAATGGAATAAATCCTTCGAATGATAGGACAACATTGACCCAAAGTCAAGCAACCAGAAACCTATGGAGGAAATAGACACCAACTCAGAAATTGGCTTGCCGAGTTAATGATCTATTTTCAAGCCACAAGCTGGCAGGATGGATATGACTCGGAAAAGATCATTTATTTGTCAAGTCTCCTGTGAGGCGATGCAAGCAAATAGCTCACGCCATACATGGAAGGCAATAAACCAATGGAATAGTGAAGTTGGAATGACTTCAAAGAAGCTATCAAAAAGTAATTTGGAGAAGTGGACCCAAGGGGTGCTGCTAGGATCCATGTAATGAATATGGAACAGGGATCCCAATCCAGGCTAGAATATTGGAACGAGTTCTGACGCCACCAAACGGAAGCACTATTAGATGATGCAATGGCATCACAATATCTTTATATAGGCATGTCGGAAAAGCTACAAAGTGAATTCGAATACTATGACTCTACAACCAATACCGGCGAAGAACTAGCAGCTAGTGAAATTCAGAAAGAAACACAGCTGGCAATCTTGAGAAAAATAAAAAGGCAAAAACGCGGCAAAATGAAGGAAACTTCCACTCTACAAAATAGAGAGGGGATATTGAGACCGGCATCGCAGTCCTATGAAGGGAGTCTCAAATCCACAGTCGACTGAGAGGTGGAAATGAACAAGGCTCAGACACAATGACCTCTCAACTTGTCCAATGAATAATAGAAAAAGCGAAGGGATCAGAATCTCTGCTTAAGATGTGGCAGAAAAGGACATCGAATTCGGGAATGCTGAAACAGACCAGACAATAGGCAGAAATCGATGACGCCTTCTTAAGGCAATAACTGGATAAGACAATAAAAGAGACCCAACTGGAGAAAGATGACCACGGAGGAGGATCAAACAGAAAAAGAAGACAGTCCCCAGTAAGAGATGGTCTGCTGGATAAGAAGGGGAGCAAAACTATCGGGAAGAAAAGGACGGACACGAATAGAATGAAAATGATCACTATGGCAAACTAGTACAAGAAACTACGGGAAGAAGATGGAAATCATATCATGATCAAGACGACACTATACGACACGAAAAAGAAAGGAACTACGATACATGCGATGCTCGACTCAGGGGCAACGGAATATTACATCGACCAGGAAATCCGTGACAAATACAACTAGCCCCTGACACCGACACGAAAGAAGAGACTGGTTTATCTGGCGGACGGAAAACCCGGCACTATGAGACCAATAACCCCTACTGTGCAAGTCCCCATGGCCATAGGCAGTTATAGAGAAGAGGTAACCTTGCAGGTAGCAAACCTGAAGAACCACGAGCTCGTCCTAGGGATGCCATAGTTACGACAACACAACCCCACGATCGACTGGGACAACAACAAGATTACATTTGCTAGCGAACGATGCATGACAGGATGTCTCAACAGTTCGCCAATGGTGTATATGACAATAGAGAGAGAAGCAAAACAGGAGAACCAGAAAGCACGATTGGACCAACTCAGACAAGAACCGGATCAGAGAATCAGATACAAGAAGTTGCACCACAAGGCGCTGGCACCAACAATGAGTTCCAGACAAGTAGCCGGGCATGACCTATATGCCGACCAAGATAAGACGATCCAAGTAAGGGGTCAAGAGACAATATCAACAGGAATAGCGATAGGATTACCTCTCAGTACCTATGGTCAGGGAGCACTACACAGCGGACTGGCAGTCAATAAGAGACTGCTTACCAACACAGAGGTCATCGATGTCAACTATACTGGAGAGATCAAGGTGGTTCTGGTCAACCTGAGAGATACCGATCAGGAGATTCGACAAGGAGACTGGATTGCACTATTGATCATCGTGAAGATGAATACAGAAGAGGTGCATGAAGTATGAGAACTTCAGGATACCAAAAGAGGAACGAAGAGCTTTGCCAGCATGGATAGCGTAAAGACCAAGAAAGAGGAATCAACTCAGATTCAAGAAATATCAGCCCACACTTTTAGCCGATATTACAAGAGAGGAGACCTCACAGGAATACTCAAATGGAACGTACGAGAAGGAAAGATAGAACTGGCATGGATCAATATCAGCACCGAGCTGGCAATATGACAGAAATAACAACGAAAAGAAAAGGAGTGGTATGACATAATACCACATGAATATTATGAATTCAAGAACCTATTCCAGGAAAAGGAAGTGGATCGACCACCACCAAGGAGGCCAGGAGTGGACCACGACATCCACATCGAAAAGGACGAGAAAACGAAAGGAAAGAAAAAGATTCCTTATCAATGCCTTTACCCACTGGGGGAAAAAGACTTAGAGGAGTTATGTGGATATATTCAACAAAATATGAAGAGAGGATGGATACGTCACGGATTCGTATTGGCAGGATTACCCATCCTCTTCACTAAGAAAAAGGATGGCAAGATGAGGCTATGGATAGACTACCGATCACTCAACTCGGCAACAAAGAAGGACCGATACCCACTACCTCTGATTGGAGAAGTACTAGATCGATTAAGAATGGCAAAATATTTCTCCAAACTAGACATCAAGGACACCTACCACAATATATGGATAAAGGAAGAAGATGAATGGAAGACAACCTTTGCAACAAGATATGGAAAGTACAAATATTTGGTCATGCCATTTGGGCTAACCAATGCACCGGCATCATTCCAACGACGGATTAACTAAGTACGCGACAGGTTCCAGGATATATGCGGTATAGTCTACCTACATGATGTACTCCTATATTCGGAAAACCTGAGACAACATCGAAAGGACATCAGCAATATCATGAATGGGATTCAGAAATCAGGGATGAAGATCAAGCCATTTAAATGCGAATTCTAGAAAACAGAAATGCAATACCTTGGATTCATTATCAACGGAACAGGAGTCTAAGTGGACCCAGTCAAAATGGCAGCAAAATGGGACTGGGCAAAACCAAACAACAAAACTGACATCCTATACTTTATGGGATTCTACAACTTCTACTGAAGCTTCATTGAGGGGTTCAGCCAGATGGCAAAACCTCTATACAACCTCACAAAGAAGGATGTCAAATGGGAATAGGGAGAAAAGGAGCAGAAAGCCTGTGACGACATCAGAACTAAACTCACAATAGCACCAATACTGGTGCACTTCGAACTATGAAAGGAAACAACCATTGAAATGGATGCATCAAAGTATGTCTGTTTGCGAATTCTATCCCAGAAATGTGAAGGCGGAAAATGGTACCTGGTATGGTATTAGTCAAAGAAAATCATGCCGGCCGAATGCAACTACGATGTTGCAAACAAAGAACTATTGGCAATAGTTCCAGCACTCATGGAATACAGAAGATATATACAGAACAATGACCATCAGGTCAGAGTTCTAACAGATGCCAAGAATTTGAGGTCCTTCATGATGATGAAGGAGGTCAATGACAGACAAATCCGATGGATAGAGCGTCTGAGCAAATACAACTTCCAAATCAAATACTGACTTGAAAAAGAAAGAGGCTTTGACAAGAATTGCAAGCGACAAACCGCAAAACAAAGACGACGAAAAGATCAAGCAGAGAAATTGAATACGGCTACCAAAAGGATACTTTGAATCTGTGGAGTCGACAGAGATCCAGGACAAGGACGACGAAGAACTATGAAAAGCAAACGAAGAAGAAAAAGGGTTTTGCGAAATCAGGGAAAGCCTAGAAAGAGGAGAAAAAGAAAGAAAGGGGGTGGCCTTAGGCCTATACGAATGGAAGGACCACTATTTGTAGTATGACGGAAAGATATAGATAGCGGAACACAAATAGACAAGGACGAACCTTAACCGGAATCATCTCGACAATAAACTGGCAGGACACAGAGGAACAGCTAAAATGACGGAGCTGCTCACAAGGAAATATTATTGGCTAGGACTGAGGGAGTGAGTCAAATGACACGTCAAAAACTGCGACATATACCAGAAAACGAAGGTGGTATGACACGCACCATATGGACTATTAAAAATCAACAAAGCACCAGAAAAGCTCTGGGTATCCATATCTATGGATTTCATAACGGACTTACCCAAAGCCAATGGATATGACTCAATGTTGATTGTGGTAGATCGCCTGACCAAAATGAGCCATTTTATAGCAACCCGAATAGATATGACTCAATGTTGGTGGTGGTGGATCGCCTGACCAAGATGAGCCATTTTATAGCAACCCGAATAGATATGACGGCATGGCTGTTTGCAACAACGTTCATCAAAGAAATCTTTCACCTACATGGACTACCGCAAGACATCATCACCGATTGAGGATCCATATTCATGTCTGGAATATGGAAGGAAATAACGGAAAGACTTGGAATTAAGAGGCAGCTATCTACGGGCTTCCACCCACAAACAGATAGACAGACGGAATGAACGAAGGGCAAATTGGAACAATATCTACGAGCGTATATCAACTATCAGTAAGACAACTGGAATGAGCTATTACTAATAGCAGAGTTTACATACAACAACAGAAAAGAAGAAACGATTAAGACAACACTTTTCTATGCAAACTGTGATCTCGACCCAGAATATTAGGCCATAGGTCATACCACCAAAGGACTGATAACGGAAAAAGAAGATATGAGTCAATTACATGACACTCTACAAGCGGAAATGAGGACAGGACAACTGCGACGAAAAGAAAATTATGATCAACTCCGAAAACCCAATTCACAAATACAACTCGGCGATAAAGTGTGGTTAGTACCAAGAAATATACAGACGACGAGACCATCCAAGAAATTGGGCTAGGAGAAAATGGAAGTATTCTAGATATTAGAAAGGATAGGGAAATGAGCAAATAAACTTGACCTTCTGCCATCTATGAAGATACACAACACAGTCCACATCTCGCTTTTGGAACTCTATCAAGACAACAAGCTTCCTTCACAAATGATTAGACCTCCTCCACCTATCGAACCAGACAGGCAGTACAAATACGAACTTGACAAAACAATCGACTCCCGCTTGCACTACAGCAACCTTCAATACTATGCCAAGTACACTTGTTACTGTCCCGACCAGGATCAAGAGTGGTACCAAGCCACCAACTTCGCAAACGCTCAAGATGCCCTCATTTTCTTCCACCAATACTACCCGCGGAAGCCGTCAACCGAGCATCAAGGACGCTGCGAATGACTCCGAGCTTGTGGGTAGCCCCATGAGTCCTCCTCCTGATGCAGCCAAGTAGGCTTCTCCCGGAGAAGGAGTCTGAATCAAAAAAGAGTAAGAGGAGAAGACCATCGAGGCCGAGTAGGCCAAGGTGGTCAACAGCAATGAAGGAAACCATGCCATCTATTATGGGACGGCATGCACGGATGATGGGTGCCCTATACACCTAGATGGAAAACAAAGAAGCAACCTTTTCCCAAGCAAGAAGTCTGCAACAAAAAGGTTGCCACCAACCACTCCAATTCAGGCCGAATGGACAATGTAACTACAACCTCCACCTACAGGCCCCTCACACTACAAGATCGAATGACAGAGCTGCGTACGCAGGTACTGCCCCTATCACCGCAGACAACAATGGGAAGCAAGGCAGGCAACCCAAAAGGTTCCGAGGACGGAACCTAAGCAGTGGGGGGATACAAAAACCTTTATGTCCAAGGAAGAACTATGCTTAACAGACGAGCGATTGCGGCGATCAATTGATAGGCATGAAGGGGAGACGAAACAACAACAAGGAATGACCGGCCAATGGGAGATGGAGAAAAGGACCATGTAGTAAACAATCAATGGAGCGAGAAGGAGGATGGATATAGTCTGAGCCTCTTACAAAGAGAAGATAATGGTGGCAGGCAAAGCCACGCGGAAGGAAAGGCTCAAGCGGAGAGCCTACAGCAACGAAGTGCGTATATACGGCCCAGCAGCAACCGACAACGTCAAACGCTTTCTGAGGTTCGCGGATTGCCTCTATGATGAGAGATTCTATGCTTGAAGGGACTCGAACTTAGGGAGGGAGGAGCTAATGTCACGATTGTGGCTTAGCAAGGAAGAGGTTTTCACATGACTCATAGTTATGAGTCATAGGTATGTTATGTTTCGCACATGACCTCATTTAGACATCATGGGTTTCGCCCATATGACCACTTTGGTCATATGATATAGTTATGATGATATGTTATGTTTCGCACATGACTTTATTTACAGGTCATGGGTTTTCCGCATGTAATCGCATTGATTATATGACTAGTTTATGATGTTTTGATATGACTCACAGTTGTGAGTCATATGTGGCGCATGACTTAAGGAGTGAGTCACATGGACGTGAAGGGCAACTATAAGAGGAGGTGGTTAGGACTGGGTAGATATGCTCTTCACACTTCTTTCTAACTTATTTCCTTACTTATTACTTTATGCTTTTACAAATATAAATCCTTTACACTCTTTATGAATACCTACATACTAGATGAGAACTCTACTACATGAGTAGAGTTAGAGAAAGAGTATGATAGGCGATAAGGACTAGAGATACGCATATCTCTCCCACCTTATAGTTGGCATAGGTCTAAGAACTATTATCAAGCGAGAACAAGAGAAGTATTGTCTACCCGTTACTGAGAACTAATACTGGTTAGGGATCGTAACACCATCCCGGTATCTATATTATAAGCATCTGTTACGTATATGGAAATCTGAGACATGGTACACAGACCTCACAGTAGGGTGACTGTGCACAGACCCTCGATTTTCTGGAGTGCCAAGACCCCCTCCAGCTGCCTTATGGGGCCCGCACATTATTAGCGAGATTTTGAGAGTTGTATCCGATAACTAAAATATCACATCAAGGAAGGCAACTTTATAATACCATATACACCGCCATCATCCGTCCAACTACATGCTGTTCGTAGGTTATATGAGAGGGGCCCTTTGCCAATATCTGGCAAGTGAAACAGAAGAGGTCTGTCCAAGGCGCATTGAGATAGTTGGCTTCAAAGTTTGGCTTCCTATACTTTGGTCCAAAGGTGACCAGACGTTTTTGGCAAAAGACTTCAAAAGTATGTCCTAGTAGCAGAAGCCCTTAAGAAAATACCAAATTCACACATCCCCTTCTAGTATTAGCTGTATATTGGTTTGTCCTAGTAATCGGACCTCTTTACGGAGGCCGCCAGACCAAGGAAAAGTTTGCTCAGAATGAAGGACCTAGATAAGTCAGAGACCCTTAAGACATTGACATGTGGGGTGCGGACTTGCGATTGGCACTAGGTGGCCCCACATGAACCTGGTCACTTCATGACTGAAGGGACTACTGGAATGATAGTCATCGAGACTAAAGTAATATAATAGTCTATACGGACAACTAAGTTGAAGGCCACTGTTTAGAATAACAAATAGTATCATAATCTTGACAGAGGAATACTATTCTGCAACTGTGAAAGGATGTGATAAGTTCCAGGATCAAAGGGTGTTCGCACATATAAGATTCTAGACATTTGCGTATTGAAACCAGAGTTGCACTGTGAAGGGATAGTAGTTAGACATAGTCTGCGAATACTAAGACACATTATATAAATATTGAAGTACCTCCCAAGCTTTACAGACATCATCAAGTAATGGAGAAGAGATTATATCAATATAAAATCGCATACCATCTCCAAAACAATACTTCCTGTGCCATCTATGCTTCATCAGATTCCTCAAACGCTGGAGAGGAGATTGAGAATATTGGCACAAGGTACCAGACCCGGAACCCGACGACATAGTGTTAGGATTAAAGTTATCAGAAATGCTTTTCAACATGATAGCCGTGATTCCAAAACATCTACAAGGATCAAAACAGATTATCGAAGGAGAGCTGATAGATTCTCGGTCATATATCTCAGATGCTGGAAGCTTGGCCCAGTTTGTACACGTTCCCTCCACAAGTGATGTCCCTCATTTAAGTCAATCTCTGTCCCTCACACCAGGTTTTAGATGGGCAGATGTTTCCTCGCTGCCCCAATCTTCTAGAGTATCTAGTGCACATTGGATATCAAGATCAGGGATCTCTAAACCCCCAAAGGAGTATGAAGTCAACTTAAATATTCTGGCCAAACACTTAGGGATAACTCCCATATGAATTCGGCACGATATGGACACTTTCATTGCCTCTACCAACATTGCCTTCAATAGGCTGATAGGTGCAACTCACGAGAATGCACTGAAGTTGAAAGAAGTACAACAGAAACTGGAAGATGAACAGGACCTCCATGACAATGAGAGAGCTATCTTTTTGATACAGTTAACTGCAGTGGAATCTCTGGAGAAGGATACATAAGTGGCGATAATCCACTACGTGGCACCCAAACTAGCCAAACAAGATCAGTAGCAGCAAGCCCGCGAAAATGTAACTACCTAGTTATATAGTAGTCCAAGTCAACAGAGACAGAAAGCCCATGCACGAAACCAAACTCAGGGAAAATTAGTGTCAGAACTCCGCGGCGAGTTCAACTTCTTCTGCAACAAAACAGTGGACCGAGATAAATGCTTCACGGCATCGCTCATTGACATACATGATGGCTTGAAAAAACAATATACAAGCTTACACACGTTACAATGAGAGTAAAAGAAGAGGGCCAAAGAGATCATGGAAGCTGACAAATCTTTGGTAAAAGCCATAAATGATTTAGCGGAGATAACAAAGGAACCGATAAGACTGGTCACAGTACTGCTACATTCAGTCCCCGAAGAGACAAATGACCAAGAGTACTACTCCCAACCTACCAGTAGGGAAAAATGGAATGGCAAGGAAGCCGGTGATGCATCCTACTCAGGTACCCAGGGAGGTGACCCAGAGGATTTTGATGATGATGATAACGATGACGATGATGATAATAGAGGAATGAGAAGAGGAAATCATAGCCATAGTAGGTGAGGACAAATACCAGAACAGTCAGGTACAGCAGACACACTTGCTAATGTAATAGCGCTTAATGTGCAGTGTCCATCAGGAGCACCCCCATTCTTTGAGGACAAATCCAGACAAGACATATATATCTAGATTATATAATGCACAGATTATTTTGAGAGAAACTTATAGATCTGGTATAATGTGCAGGAACGAGTTATATATGCGCCAAACCATACAAAAGGAGACATAGTGCTTCCTTACATGATTTGATACAGGAAGGCTATGGATGGACTTCAAGAGGACTCTTAGCAGCCAGAGTTGCCTACATGGACTCGTTTCAAACAAGATATGATCAAATGATTTGACCTAGTAGAAGCCAAATGACTAGCGCTTCGAGTTATGAAGCTGGTCAAGTATGAGGGCAGTATTGAACATTACCTTGCGGTCATGCACAACCTAAATGTCCGAGCACATATGACTGGAGAATCCTGGCAGGAGGAAGTTGAAAACAAACTTATAAAATAAATTGTCTGCAGGTTGTTGCCCCTGCAATACACGACAGATCAAGAATGTGAAGAAGTGCTCAAGCTACGCGGTCGATCGGAATTGGTACATCTCGCAAGAGAAAGGTGGACAAGGGACAAACCGCCCAGGCTAAAATTAGTTACCGAAGTCAAAGGAGAAGACCGATGGGACCCTAAACTAAAAGGACAAAGGACGAACAAACCTTATCTCAAGAGAGGTGGAGCACCACCACGGAAATGAAAATGAGAGCATGAGCCAGAGTGGCCTAAAAAGAAGTTAGGAGGTGGGGCAAAGACAACCTACACAAACTTCAGCCAGGCTCATACCAGTATCCCACAGAGTGTAATAGATACTCAGAGAGTTGACGGAGATTGTACATATTGTGGAAAGAAAAACCACAATGATCACATGTGATGGAGAGATGTCTACATATTGGTGGTAACAGGCAGTTCAAAACTGATAAAAATGGGACCTGATCATGCAAGATCAGCTATTGTAAAGCCTCAATTAGTACGCAGAGTCACAACCATCCAGCAACTAGCCTGAACGAATATGATCTGGGAACTGGCGGATAATGAAGAACTGACATTGGTCAGTTCACCAGCACCAGCAGCGAAGGTATTTGAGTAGTCAGTGTCTATCTGAAGCTGGAATTGAAAGTGGGAACCCCCGTTGGCTCGGCTCTATTAGGTACCAACCACGATGGGGATCTGGTATTCTGTATGCAATTACAGGAGTCGAAACTCAAAATGATCAAAGCTGAGTGAAACAAGTCTCTCTCTTGTCAAGATCAAAGCTAGTAGGATCTAAGTGAAGGGACCCCACAAGGGACTTATGAGCTCGAAAGCAAGGAATCAATATATGGAGAGTCTTGATCGAAAGAGAGGACAATTAACATGCCCAGATGGCCCAGGAGTCAACAGTACGAAGTTTCTCGAGTCATCTGGGGGCTGCCTGCTACCCATATACAAGCAAGTTACTATACCGGAGAAATTGGGATATAGCAATGCAATATCTACCTGATAACAATATACAAGGGGAGGACAACAGATGCGGGCCATTCCACCTACCACATGAGTCTTGATCGTATTATACATATGTACTATCTTGCCTTCTGACTAGAGTGTGGGGTAGGGATGTACCGCTTTGGTACACAAGGCCCCTCTGAGGTAGCAGGACAGATAACCAAAATCCTAAGAGATAGGATCAGTAAAAGCTGGAACTCCACACCCAGAGAGTAAAGTGGCTAATGACCACCCAAAAATCTGCTATGAGCTTAGGTTTTGCTTGTCAGGAGAAGGCATCCAGCCTGAAAGCGGGTTGTGCGCAATTTTGTATTGGTTAAACGCTGCTTAGTATATAGACCTAGATTGTTAGAGCTAAAGCATTACTAGTTTGTCAGAGGAGACCTGAATGGTCGAAACTGTGCAGGTATGGTAACAAACATCTTATTACCTACACCCACCACACCAATGATGTCTAAGAGCAAGAACCAAGAAAATCTAATCCGCACTAAATATGTGGAATTAGATGCTCCAAAACTAAATTATACAACCCTCCAGAGAGGATCACTTACCTCCATATACACACTATGCGATACAAAGTTAAAGTCTTATTAGACTCAGGATCCTCAGTGTTCCTTATCAATAAGGACCTAATTGAAGACCTTCGTATTCCTATAGTAGAACGCAACAATGCAGTTGATATCTTATGCTTTGGTGGATCATCTGCTGCCTCAGGAGGCAAGTGATACACTCTACCTATAAAATTGGAGATAGGAAAAAAGTGACACATTTCAGAGGTGTCATTTGAAGTTGCTAAAGCAGATCATTATAGAATGATAATTCAGTTTAGTTCGAGGCATCGTGAACACCCAGTATCACATATAGAAGATGGGGAAAATTGGACTTTCACCGCAAAAAGTTGTGAAAACTGTGTGGAACAAGATGAAGGAATAGCGGATATGTTCAAATATGATGAAAAGGTCACTTGTGACCTAAATGCCTATCGCATCGCAAGGATCAAAACCTTTAAGGATATTGTTGAACTCGAATCGCTACACAGGGAAAACTAGCATTACAAACATTTGTTTGAAGTACAGATGCTAGAAAAATTAGTCCCAAGAAAAACATTCGATCCAGGGAGTAAGTTGATTTCAGGATCAACTCCCCCCCTGGGACTGATATATCTACTATTAGAAAAACAGCTCCCAGCTTTATCCGAAAACTTGAAAACCATGATCAAACATGGAAAGATGACCTGGAGTCAATCACCAGCAGGAGTACTCATATTATTTGTGCCTGATCAAGGTGACAGATTATGCCTAGTTGTGGATTACTGAAATCTAAATACCATTATTATCCTCAACAGACATCCCCTGCCATTAATGTCTGAACTCCGAGACTGAGTAGCTTGTGCAAAGATCTTTACCAAGTTAGACCTTGAAGATAGCTACCACTTGATTTGGATTGAGGAAGGAGATGAATGGAAAACAGCATTCCATACGAGATATGGATACTACGAATAGAATGTCATGACTTTTGGATTAGTTAATGCCATGGCAACTTTCCAAGATATGATGAACTAAGTACTTAAAGAATACCTGGAGGTTAAATTCGTATATTACCTGGACACCATTCTCATCTATGCAAAGGACAAAAAGGAATACAGTGAAGCTGTCAAAAGGGTTTTACAAAGACTATCAGACTTTTAATTAGCAGTATCACTAAAGAAATCGAGTTTCCACGCCAAAGAGGTAGAATTCTGTGGCTATATTGTGGTGGTCAATGGGATGTATATAAGCACCGGCAAGTTGGAATCAATAACGGTTTGGAAAACACCTTAGTAGATTAAAAAAGTGCAAGTCTTTGTTGGATTTACTAACTTCTACCCACGATTGATTAAAAACTTCTCCGCTATTTGCATGCCAACAACTGAGACATTATATGGAAATCCAGGGAATTTCAAATGGTGAGTCCGGTAGGATACGGCTTTCAAAAAACTAAAGCAGTGATTCACCGCAGCTCCCATACTCCTCAACCTTCTTCCAGAAAGAGAAACAGTTGTGGAAACCGACACTAGCGATTTCACACTTGGTTGCGTCCTTTCCCACTACTTTGAGAAAAAGCTACATCCAGTAGCATTCCATGCAAGAAAATTAAACTCCACAGAGCGCAATTACAAAATTGATAAGAAAGAACTTCTTGCCATCTGCAAACAATTTAAAGAATAGAGACACTACTTGAATGAGATGGAAACACTGCTTACAGTCTCTACCGACCATCAAAACCTACAATACTTTATCACCTCAAAAGTCTGGAGTAGCCGTCAAATTTGATAGGTTCAGAAGTTGGTAGAATACAATTTTCGCATTGTATACCAATCAGGGACCAAGGGTGAAAAGCTAGATGAGTTGAGCAGATGGCCTGAGTACTATCCTGAGGAGGGAGCTATGCATCACAAACAGAAAACTTCGAAAGCAAAAGGTTTATTGGTATCACTAGTAGTGCGGGTGGGTGATGAGGCAGAAGACTGGGATAGGGATAAGGATTTAGATGTAGAGCCTCGAAGAGGTGGAAAGGAACCTGTAATTTGGATCAATAGATTGAGCAAAATAGCATACTTGCTGACAAAGGACTCAAGAATGGCAGCAGAACATAACCTGTACACTATAGAAAATGACATTGTCGCGAAATGTGTACCAGCATTAATGAGGACAGGTATAGCTGTAGCACTCCCGGAAGGAACTGACAGAAGAGTTCCTCCAAGACACGAATTAGTGGTTTGTGTTGAAATTTTGTCTTATTCGTTTCATAAGTATATTTCTTTTAAATAACTTGTATTCCTCTCCTTAGTTATATTTCTGGTTTACCTATAGATCACGAACATTACTACAGCAAGAGTATATACATTGGATATTTCATTTATATTTCATGATAACGATGGGATAATTGGATATATATTTTCTTATTGCATGTGCGGGATATCTCGGTTATTCTCACTTATGTACTGCGACCTTTTTGGAAGGTGCATTGCATGTTAGTTTTCCGTTTAAAATCTCTCACACCATTACAAGTTATATATATTTTATTTGGAATTTCCTTGGCAGTTTTTCGGGGTCAAACATGTTCGCACTGATGTTTTTACAAGATTTTCCAGATTATTTCTTTTCTTCGCTTAAGTATGCGCACCTGTATATATAGCTGGTTACCACTCTGAGTGTTAGAAAGAATTTAAGGACAAGCACTACTACCAATCAGCCTTCCTACTACCAGCGTCTTCGCCTAAGTGTGCCTACAGTATACCTTCAAAACTGTATCGTATGCTCGTACTCAAGCTATTAAGATTGTGCCACTACATACAAATTCAATAGTTTGAAGCGAAATCTCCACAGGAGTAGAAGTAATTAATGCTAATTACACTGGGGAACTCAAAGTCGTACTATTGAACCATACAGATCTGGACTGCTAAATAAGAATTGGCGAACCCATAGCTCAGTAGGTGGTAGAAAAAGTCAATACCTCAGACATGATGGAAGTAGACGACTTGCGAGAAATACAATGAGAGACAGCCGTATTCGGAAGCACCAATATAATGATGTGATCCTTCATTGTGAAAGAAGAACCTAGCATCAGGTACCTGACGGGATCAGCTAAAGAAAACGAATCCCAGTACGATATTTCAGAAGTATCTGAAAAAGTTCCTAGGTCAAATGCTATAATCCTACGAAATGGGATGAAGTAGTTTAAGCCTGAACTCTTAAACGAGATATAGGCCACTATCAAGGCGGACGCAGTTTGGAGGCAGCAGAGGCAAGAACTCATTAGGTTGCGAGACAAAGAAAAAGATTTCCCCAAGGATTAGACCCTAACCGATGATCTACTATATTATAAACAAAATTATTTATACCAAATAGTCAGGCACTATATACCAAAATCACAGAAGTATATCACAATGTGAAGGTTGCAGGACATTACAGACAAGAGAAGCCCTTGGGGATTATTAGGCGGGACATCTACGGGAAAGGAAGTGTGGAATGGGACAATGACTACGTATGATCCTGCGATGAATGCCAGCGTAACAAATCGCCTAGATACGCTAAGTACAGATTATAGCAACTATTGTAAATAGTCTATGCAGCATGGCCATCCATCCCAGTGCACTTTATCATACAATTATCAGAGTCGGAAGTATGTATTCCCATAATGGTAGTAGTGGATTGATCAACAAATATGGTACATATCATCGGACTACAGACATCAGCAACTGCTAAGCATGTTGCCAACACATACCTGAATGAAGTATGGAGGCTGCATGGCCTACCCACCAAAATTGTCGCGGGTATGGACTCAAAGTTCCCTGGAGAATTCTGGGAATCCAGTGGCAAAGTGCTGGAAATTAAGCGAAGAATGTCAGGCGAATACCACACTTAAACTGATGGACAAAGTGAATGTACCAATCAAGTGCTGGAAGGATACCTTCGAAGTTTCATCAACTATGATCAGCAAGATTGATATCAGCTACTACCACTTGATGAACATGCCTATAACAAGTCCGTAACCAATACTCATGAAATGTCACCATTCTATATGAACTACGCACTCCATCGACAGACAGAGTAGATGATGGAGCAAGAAGCTCAAAACCCAGGAGCAACGCTCTACGTGAATAGGATTAAGATGATATATGAACAAGTACGAGGGTCTTTAGAAAAGACAAGGAAAGGAGATTCAAAATATTCTGACAGCAAAGCTCGACAACACCCAGACTTCAAGATCGTGGACAAAGTAATGTTACAAGCGCCAGACATTCGCACCCTACTGAAACTGCAAAAGCCAAGTCAAAAGCTTTAGAGTCCTTTTCAAATAATGGAAAACCTGGGATCTTGAGTGTTTAAGCTCAACATATCTGATCGATAGAACATTTATCCGGTATTCCTCGTCACACTATTGGAACCCTGTCACAAATCAGTTTATACCAATCACTAACAAACCCCCTGTAGAGCCGGAAGACATTGACTGCGATCTACAATATGAGGTTGAAAAAATAGTAAGAAGTCAGATTCACTCTCACAGAAAACAGGTACGCGGCTGCTACCAAGAGAGGCGGGCAACGTTGTACTTTGTCAAATGGCAAGGGCGTTTAGAAGATGAGAACATATGGGAGCCAGCTACCAGTGATTACGATTCCTAACCGGTATCAGTTCTCAGCAATGGGTAGAAGATACTTTACTTGTTCTCTCTCCGTAATAGTTCTTAGGCCTATGCCTATGACAAGGTGGGAGAGATTCACATATCCCTGATCCTTATCGCCTATCGTACTCTTTCTTCAACTTGAGTGTTATCGAAGAGTCTGTATCTCATGTGTAAGTATTCGTAAAGAGCGTAACGGTTTTATATTCGTAAAAGCGTAAAGTAATAAGTAAAGAAATAACTTAACAAAGCGTGAAGAGCCTATCTATGGGGCCTGTTTTCTTTGTTTTCTTTTTTTTCTTTTTTTTATCTTCATATATTCGTTGTTATTTAGGGTACAAGAACTTACATGCAGCGCTAGCTATGGCATAAACAATCCCCATTCCTCCTTACGCCCAGCCCGACCGTATCCCCAGGACCCTCTGGTATGGGCCTAACCGCACATCTTGCCCTAAAGAAAAACCCATCCCTACATTGCAAGCAAACTCAGAGAATAGGGGAAGCCTAATTAAGAAGAAAGCAGGAAAACATAGGAAGGTAACCACCCAGGAACATCTGAAAAGCAAAACAAAAGAAAAAACAACACAGAAGATCGCACAACAACCATGTCAGGTATACGCGCTGGCAGCAGAAACCATAGAAGTTATCACGGAACACGACGCAACCGAGAAAATGGACCACCTGGGGGGGACAGCAAAAGAGGGTAGATCAGTAGGGTACAAGCTGAGTAAGGGTGTAGCAGTAGGGTGCAAGCCTATCCAACCGCCAGAACAGGGCAGAAACTGAACGCGACCCGTTTAACTCTCAGTAATCGTGTTCGTGTCTGACTAGGCGGTCCCTAGTAGCAGAAGGCAAGTGTTTTACCGCATCTCTCACATAGTCCCTTGTTCTCAGAGAGATAGTGTCACTTAGTGGGTGGGATACCACTGCGTAAATCGACCGTGGGGAGAAGCGAGATGGAGCCATGGGCCTATTGAGAAGTTCTCACGCACCGCAAACCGTGTTCCCAGCCATCTGAAGCATGGGAATTTAACAGTTGCCGACCGCATGGAGGGGCCTCGCTAAGCCAGGAAGGGGGCAAGAACAGGCAGCGTGAGAGGCATACCGGCACCCACAGGAAGGAAAGCCCTGACGTCTTGAGAAAGCAGAAGAGGGCAGTGTGGGGAGGCGGGGAAGTGGCCCCCACTCCTAGGCTGCAGCCATTGTGGGAGGAGAGGGGGGGGTGGGTGGTTCGTGAACTCCAAGCGTTAAGGGTCAATTTCAAGGGCAAGGAAAATAGAGGAGATGGAGGA
>JACCEG010000070.1:375882-510436 GCA_014065205.1 Tuber brumale | reverse complement strand
TCTAAATGAGGTCATGTGCGAAACATAACATACCTATGACTCATAACTATGAGTCATGTGAAAACCTTTCCTTGCTAAGCCACATTCGTGACAGCTATGCTGCATGGAAGAGAGAGGGAGAAAAAAATACCCAACGCCCCTCACGGCAGGGAAAGTCTGCCTTGCACAGCGAAGGCCACAGCATATGGAGGCCTTGGAAGGAGACAAGTGGAGCTGAGTTAAAAATCTGGTTCGGGCTTGTGATCAAAATGGGACTCCACCGGGAGCCATTGGTAGAACTACACTAGAATCGGCGAGTAAAGCAGCAGTGGAGACTTGTCTCTCTAAAGCTACTGGTACATTCATGTATACAGCAGCAGCGGAAGCAACAGTCTTATAGAATGCCTCGGAACTGTCTTTCACTCCTGCGGTTTCAGCAAATTAAGAAATACCTAAACTTATCTGATCCTTATATTCCTCTGAAGAAGAGTGAATGGTACTGCAAGCTTGAGCCTCTCGCTAGTACTCTTAAGGAGCGTTTTCAAAAGTACTATTTTCCTAGTAGTAAATTTGCTATAGATGAAGCAATGGTTAGGTTTTTTGGCTGCAGTTTTCACACTCTTCAGGCCAAAAATAAGCCAATCCAACAGGAATATAAGGTTTTTTGTCTCTGTTCCCATGGCTATACCTATAGTTTGATATGGTATTCACCTTCAGAAGAAATTGCTGGTCTTCAAAATGTTAGCAATTTGTTACCTACCTCTTCCTGTGTTCTACAGCTGGCCAAAACCCTTCCTGTAGGCTATCGATGGGACCTATTACTCGATAACTACTTCACAAATATTGGGTTATTTGCGGAGCTTAGGAGAATTGGTATTGGGGCAGCAGGGACTACTCGGGTAGACACTCTAGGATTTCCACCACAGCTGAAGATAGAGAAGAGCGAAGCCAAAAAGAAGCTGGTATGGAGGCATTTGTCTGGCTATATAGTGCAGAATACCTGCTACTTAGTCTGGCAAGACAATAATACGGTATTTTTTATGACTACCTATCATGATATATATGAGAAGGTAGTTTGGAATTGTCGTCGTACAAAGAAAACTAGTACTAATGCAGCTCTTGTTCATCAAGTCTTTGGAGAAGACTCACAAAGGGCATTCCCAATTCCGGCATTTATAGATGATTACAACTTTCATATGGGAGCAGTTGATATAAGTGATCAATTGCGAGGCTACTACTCAACACAGTTACGATGTCGCCGGAATTGGCTTCCTCTATTCTTCTACCTACTCTATACAACAATAATCAACTCCTATCGTATTTTCCCAACTCTCCATCCGAATCTTAAGACATGGAGTTCACACTTTTTCTTCCGTGATGATCTTGCCAATAAGCTTATCGAGATTGGCATTCAAGAGAGCCTTCACCTTCAGTCTGAGGATTCAGAACCCTCACCTATAGTGTTCTCTTCTGTCGCTTCTTCCTCTTCCTCTAGTCAAGCTTCAATCTCCTTAGACCAAGCCCGGACTCCACTTCAGGCAGAGGTTTCAAGGAAGAATAATAGTAGGCAATTAATCAGATTCCACAAACTTCAGAAAACTAACAATTGAATACCAGATTACCAGAATAACCTTACATATTATGCCTGACGCAACACTCCTTGCCCACTCTCGGTCCAATTTCCTTCCCCCAATCTACACCGCTATGAACAAAAACCTACACGTACACACTGTCTTCTCTGTTGATGGAAAAAATCTGCTGGTACCATCAGTATTCGTTCTCCTAGGCAGGTTTATATGGGTTGTCGTGAGTGTAATTATACACTTTGTAGGGCATGCCTTTCTGAGTTGCATTGCTAGATTGAAATAGTTACTTTCTTCTTCGGCTACTTCCAGGCTTCTTGATATCACGTGCATTGGCACGATACTTAAATGCGTTAGTGCTCGACATTTCAATCTGGACCGAATGTCTCAACAGCTTAAGGGATAGTGCGGTATCTACGGCCTACAATACACCAACCAACCTACTGTGTTTTTCGAAGATCAGGAGGTTTCGTGAAAACTAAGCGCGAAAAAGATGATCAGGAGAAGAAGGAGCGAATTTCCAATGGAGAGGCACAGAAAGAGATAGGCTAGTGAGTGATTCCAAAGAGCATGGGAATTTAGCCCCCACTTCTCGCACGCCATTCTGACTGATCCAAAAGGAATCCCTCATCACTATAGGACATCCTTTGTTAACTCAGTACCATACTACTAACTGAAAGCGGCAACCTGGATCCCAAACCTTGTGGATCGAGAACCCCCATCTAGCCAGCCGACTTCGATCCCCATTCTTACGAACAACTATTCCTCAGCTTTTCCCGACGCGCCCACAAGAGCTGCCTTAAGCTTGAGCGGTAGATGTTCCGACGGGTACCAAGACATAGCGCAGAAGGTAATTGTCCAACCCAGAACCACAATGATTCTAGCGCTAGTAAAGACGCTAGAATGTGGGGGAGTCTGGCTATGAGTCCTTCAGGCATCGGACTCAAGATGGTTGAGCGAAGGGAGGCGGGTGGGGTCACGGATGGATGGGGTAACACCGGGGGACACTAGAGAGGCTGCTGGTCTTGTTGTCTCTCTTAGGAATGCTCGGATTATTGCTGATAATGATATTTGTATTATTATTACGGAGGAAGACCTCTACTGATACACAAGGGATAGTGCATAAAAAAGTTGAAGGTCTATAATTGAAGTGAAAAAAGGAAATACAAGCGTTATAGAGACAATATTACAAAATACACTGAATCTAACCAACAATGAAACACCCATCACCGCGAGATAGCGTGCAACAATTCACAAGAATCTTCATAACCCATAGTATGCCAAAAGCGCGAAAAAGGTGAGAGTGAACAGAAATGAACTGAGAATGGAAAAAGGAAATCCTAGGCGAGGGTAGTTGGGCTGAGCAGCATATGATATGGTTGTTTGGCCATTGCGATTCGGATTTGCACCCCCACGTTCCAGAAGCAGCTTCACTACACCTTCGTGTCCTCCCGAGGTAGCAAACAAGAGGGGTGTTTGGCCATTGGTATCCGGTGAATCTAGATTGACATCCCCGCGTTCCAAAAGTAACTTCACTACGCCTTCGTGCCCCCCTGACGCAGCAAATGATAGGGGTGTTCGGCCGTTGCTGTCCGATGAATTGGGATTGAGATCCGTGCACTCCAGAAGGAGTTTCACTACACCTTCATGTCCTTTCTCGGCAGCAAATGATAGAGGTCTTCGCCCGTTGCTATCCGATGAATCTGGATTCACATCCCCGCACCCCAGCAGTAGCTTAGCTGCGCCTTCATTCCCCGACTCTGCAGCAAACGAGACCACGGTGCGACCGTCCCGAACAATTATGTCGGGTTCGAGATCTCCCCGCTTTAGAAAAAGCTCTACTATCCTGTCATTTCCATATTCAACAGCCCACATTAATGGCGTGTCACCCCTCGAATCACGCCCATTCAGGTCCCATCTTTTGGTCTCCAGCATGGGAATCGCAATTGCTGTAATCCCCAGAAATGCGATGTAGTGCAGTCCACTAATTCCCCGAAAATCATCCACAAAATCCCACTTATGAACCTCCTTTCGCCAGAGAACTGCAGCAGATACATGGTTCTCGTACTCGTCAAGAAATAGCAGAGCCAGAGATTTTACTGATTCCGTCATCCCACTGGCTGCATGGGTTCCCCAGAAACAAGTAGCATATTCAAGAAACGGTTGTTTCGCCAGGGCCATATCAAGGTTTGGTGGCAGCGCACGGACTGACTGGCTGTTCAAAAAAGTTAGGCATTTTTCGGCCATGATCGAGTGGGCAGATCCAAATATAGTGGGATGTTGTCTGAGATACTCTTGAAGTGTGAAATGTAGGAGATGGACCGTTAAATTGTCTTCGTCGATTGTGACAAGTCCTAAAGTGCACCCCAGTATGGTCTGTATTGAAGGTACGTTGTGGGCGTTGAGGTCTTCCGCTCCTAATTGTATCCCAAGCGCGTGGCGTAACTCCTCTGATTTCAGCGGTCGCTCACACCAGGAAACCCACATCAGCGCCCCCATTCCAAGTGTTGCTTTGCTCCCGCCCTGCTGTTTTATCCGCTTCAACGTTGTGTTGTATGCATCGTGTAAGCCAAAGCCATTGGTAATTTTGTCTAGTGCTTGTGTCCTCTGGTGAATCGTCGCCTCGGCAAGGATTGCGTCCATGCTGAGAGAGGCGAGGAGAAATCTAGGGGCCACTATTAGTTCAACTCCCAGCACCCAACACATCGGGAGAATACATACATTCCTGAGATTCTTTCTGGAATAATTGTCAGAATATCGGTTCGCAATTGCTCGGTCATCGCGTCTAGTTCCATGTCTTGACTCAACCTCATCTTAAGATATAAGTCAATGTCACGCTCGCTAGGACTCAACTGTAACATTTTGGTTACTCCCGGGAAATATTCCCGCACTTCGCCTCGTATGTGTGGCCTCCCAGTAAGGAATAGCCGTGTGTTTGGGCACTGCCGAACAACGCGCTGCAAAGATTTCCAAAGTTCGGGCCGGTACCTCAAAGGAAACTCGTCCAAAGAGTCGATACATATGTAGCCCCGTTCGAAGATGGATAGACACGTGATAAGCATCTCGAGGATTTCATGAAGCAGGAGTCCCAACCCCCCAACCTGCCTTTTCGCGCGCTCAAACGCTTGCTCGACCGTGTCCGGGATATGTGCCAATGCCCCGACAACCTGCCTCAACACTGACCCCAATACAGTGCTCGGAGATTGCACGTTCTCAGCGCTGAAGTCGCAGTATACACAAGTGACGACCACATGGTTTCCACTGATCTCACTGCAAAGGGAATCTATCACGAGAGAGCTGTACTGCTTTTAGAACCGCACTCAATTCGGGCTACGGCAGCGCATACCTGATATAAGTTTTCCCAACTCCTGGGCCTCCGTAACATAGTAGGACAGGCTTCGCTGCGCGGTCCTCTAATGTATGCCATGCAGAAAACATCTCTGTGCGAAGCAGCCAGTCTCCCACTCCATCTGCTCGGGTGCCACGAACATCCTGGTGTCTTACCCGCGATTCGAACGGAGATAACCACTCTAGAATCTGGCGCTTCTGATCGTGATCGTGTGAGTTGTTATTGTAACTATTTATCACAGTGCCAAAGCCGCTATTCACGACGCCAAAGCCGCTATTCACGACGCCAAAGCCGCTATTCACGACGCCAAAGCCGCTATTCACGACGCCAAGGCGGCTATTTTCACCAAAGAGGGCATTACCAGAGTTGTAGCCGACTGGACTCTGACGTGCTACCTGATCCATTCTCCGACGTGCTACCTGATCCATTTTGTCTAGCGTATTGGTTTTGCTGTTCCAGTTTGTTGCAGAATCTTTTCCGGTGTTTAAGCGAAGAGGTGGGCATGGGGGGGTACAGTACGGTAACAGACTGATGCTGCCGGAGGCACTTTGGAAAGGTGGGGAATCTGTTGCCAAGTCGGGTCCGCACATGCTTTCTGAGCCAAGAGAAAGTATGCTCGGCCTATTAGTAAGGCAACTCAGAGGCAAAAGTTCCTGAGAAAGATTAGTGTTTTTTCCTAACATGGTATAGCTTGAGTCCTTTGGCAATATCGGATCCCATTAATTGGTTTCACAATTCCAGTAACTTGCCAAGCCAAACCCATCATTGCCTAATGCCACCATCTACAGGGATTAAGATATCCGGAAAGGGGATATCAGGGGCCCTCAAAGAAGAATGGTAATGGTAATTCCTTGGTTCAGCTGAGCTTGGGTCTAGGTACCCCCTCAAAGGATGTTGAGTGATTCTCCTGGCAAGTAGCCAAAAAAACAACTGGTGGTTATGCAGTATCCCTTGCGTTCCAGATGGCGTACAGTAGTAAACTCTCGTTAAATCCACCATCGTTGATCTGAGACAAAACACCTCGTGAAGGAATAGCGTTTTCTCGATAAGGTATAGCTTGGGTAGGCTAAACTTGATAGATCTCGTTAACTCGTATTTGGAATTTTATTAACCTACTCCGCTAAGTCTATTGTAGCTTGGTACCGGTATGGTGATTCCTGTTGCGCATACCCCCCTACAAGCGCGCCAAGCCCCAGATCCTAGATGATGGATTTATCGAGAGTTTACGGTAGTGATCATGATACTGGTAGTTTTACAGTACGGGGACAGAGATTCGTCCAACACAGGGTTTTACACCAAAAATAGACAATTCTCCATGCTGCTTATATGGAAACACTTCAAATCATTTCATTAGCAAGGGGATGACTATCTATTCCAACAACTACAAGTAGAAGTATAGGGAATCAAAGCTGTCTTTATTGTTCATTATTGCATCAACTAGTGTGAATTTGACCTAAATTTTTATATGAGACTTTATACAAAAAAGTACAGTACTCGTATTATAGGTGGCACACTCTCATAGAGTTCCTCACTGCTAAGCGATATTAACAGCTTAACAATACCGGTAGATTTACCGAATTACATGCGCTCTTGCTACATTGGGCCTTCTGCACTTGCTTTCTGAAAGCTCTCTGGCTCTTTCTATAGAACCAGCAATCTAGATTTTTAGGTACATAATATATTATGATAATGTTATTATTAAAATGGAATAAACACATGAAACGAATTTCCACAGTCTACCGGTGTGGGATCTGTGTTTCGCCTTCTTCCAGGGGGGATGGTCTGTCGACCACACTGCGGCTGTGTGTGTGAAAAGACTCGGTGTGGCCTAACCGTGCCAAGGTTCCTGCCGATTATGTAACAGCGAGGGTTGCGAATCTTGCAGCCTCTACGGCACAGTTACCGGCAGCGGATACCAGTAGCATCCGTACTTTTGCTCTCCCCCTGGTACTAGCAGAAAATAAAAATAAAAATAAAAAAAACACTTGGAATTCTCTATTTCCGTTAGGTCTCTTATCTTGGGATTAAAAGACAAAGGTCCTTAAGAGGGATAAGTGCCTTCCTAACGTAGGATAACCTGAGTCATAGACTGCGCTGGATCTCATTAACCGGTCCCCGCAATTCGGTTAACTTGCTAAGCTAAACCTATCTTGGCTTGATGTCGCGATTTACAGGGATATTCGTGACAGGGCGGGGACAGCGAATTCCAAGAGTTTTTACGGTATGTGACCAGTAAGTGCGACTTTGGGAGCATACGCAGGATTGATCTTTTGTCAAGACACAGCCCCGCTTTTGACGAAAACTGACAACCCCCGTCAACATCCCTCCGGCTCTGTTCAGCGTTTTCTCACTTCGAAGAGAAGATATCGTCACAGATACACCAGCCTGCGTTCGGAGGTCATGAATAATAGTCACAACCAAACCTTGTTCAACAATAACAGTAATAGTTTTAATGTCATAAACTCGGGTAACACTACCTACAATTACAAAACTATCAGTGATGAAGGACCCCGAATTTTGTCATGGATATCACCATTGGAATCATTGAAGAGGCATTATGATGTGGCTAGTGCTCGTGTCAAGGGTGTAGGAGAGTGGGTACTGCAAACTAGTCAATTTCTGGCATGGCGGGATAAGGGAAATGACCAGTCGGTTGGCGCAATTCTGCTTTGTCTCGGGGCCCAGGGGGTAGGAAAGACATTTGTTTGGTAGGGTTTGCAAGCCCATAATCACCCGAATCCTACTCACGCAATGATAGCTCCTTAGTTATAGATACGCTTTGGGACGGGGCTTCTCGACCAAATGTTTCAGTTGGCTATGTGTACTGCGATTACCGGGGGCAGAAAGAGCAAACGCTGAACGTTATGGTTAGAAGTCTCCTGAGGCAGTTTGTGACGCGGTTGCCTGAAATCCCCGAGGCGATTACACAAGCCTTCCGAGAGGCAAAGACTCATCTTGGAGAACGGGCTCCAGAGCTTGCGAAGATTATTGGACTATTCCCGGCGGTGTTAGAACGCTTCCAGCAAGCATTCATCTGTGTCGATGGACTGGATGAACTTGCGGCGCATCACAGATCCCTGTTTCTACGCTCTCTGCACCAGATCTTGGATGAATCGCCGAATACTAGATTATTTCTTACCGCAAGGGCACATACCGGTATCGAGTCAGACCTAGAGAGAAATATCCCACTGAACACGAGCATCATCACTATACGGCCTCGCCCCAGGGATATCGAAGAGTACTTGGTGACAAAACTGAATGCCGATCTACATCCTAGAGAGATGGATGATACCCTTAGATTGGAAATTATGACAACGATTCCTAAGAAAGCTTCGGAAATGTGGGTGTGGCTCAATATCGTTGTGAAATTATAGCTGACGATGGGTTAAAGCTTCCTTATAGCTACATTGCAAATTGATTCGATATTGAGAGAGATCACTGTTGGCAGAAGGGAGGAGAAGCTCAGGGAGATGACAAATGACTTGGGCGATGCCTATGCCTCTACTCTAGGGAGAATAAGAGGCCAGGATGAGGTTCTTGCGAGGTGTGGAATTTTTTCGTTGATGTGGATTTCATTGGCAGAACGACCTGTGCTCATTGATGAGCTATGCCATGCTCTAGCGATGGGGGGGGCTGGATCTTCGAATATCGATATAGCAATGGTTCCTCCGATAGACACTGTTGTATCATCCTGTATGGGACTAGTCACCATTGACCATGAATCGCCAACAGTCCGTCTAGTACATGCTACTTTAGAGGAATACCTGCGCGACTATCAGGACGATGTCTTCCAGAATCCCCATGCCACTATCGCTGAGGTTTGCTTGAACTATCTCGGGATTCAATCGGTTCGGGAGCTCCCATCTGATCTTGAAACTGGAGCACCCGCATTCCCGCTTCTTGATTATGCTTCCTGTCATTGGGGGACTCATGCCCGGAGAGGGCTAACGGCTCCTATGAGGGATCTTGCACTCCGTATTTTGGACCAATACCCGCAGCATGCAGCTGCAAACATCTTTTTGTTGAACGGAGGAGCCCCACGGCACCCCTGGCGCGGCTCTACGTTGTTTAGTGGATTGCATTATGTTGCATATTTTGGAATCGATGAACTTCTGGAGAAACTATTGAGTATGGAAGGGGTGAATTTGAACCAACCTGATGAGTGGGGCCGCACACCTTTAATTTTGGCTGCTGAAAAGGGGAACGAAGGTGTGGTAGAGGCTCTACTAAGCCGCGACGATGTCGACCCCAACTTAGCAGATTTGGATGACCAAACGCCACTCTTCCGAGCCTCTGTAAATGGCCATAAGGGAGCCGTAAGGATCCTATTAAGCAGAACCGATGTGAACCCCAACTCAACAGACCTGTACGGCCGAACACCGCTCTTGCTAGCTTCTATAGCTGGAGATGAAGAAATAACAAAGATTTTACTAAGTCATGCAGATGTTAACCCCAACTTAACAGATCTGTATGTCAGAACACCACTCTTTCTAGCTTCTTCCAATGGCCATGAAGAAGTGGTAAGGGTCCTGCTGGGCCGCCCTGATGCCAACCCCAACTTAGCAGATCGGGATGACCAAACACCACTCTTCCGAGCTTCTGCAAACGGCCACGAAGGAGTGGTAAGGGCCCTACTTAGTCGCAGCGATACCAACCCCAGCGCAGCAGATTGGAGTGATCAAACACCACTCTCCCAAGCATCTGCAAATGGCCATAAAGGAGTAGTAAGGATCCTACTAAACCATTCTAATGCCAACCCAGCGCTTCGGGGTGGCTAAACACCACTCTTTCGGCTTCTCTAAAAGGCCATAAAGGAGCTGTAAGGACGATTCTAAGCTGCGGCGATCTTAACCCCAACTTAGCAAGTGTGTTTGGCCACACCGCATAATAGCTGCCTTATATCAACACCACAGAATAGTAATTTACTACAGACCCGGCGCCAAATTCCCCAACCGCATCGACCGTCATCCCGTCCCTGCTTCCTCTGTCTCCCCTTTCAAACCTCACCGCTACGATCGCCACCCTCCTCATCTCACCTTTCCCCTCCCCTTCCGACACTCTATTGGACCTTCTCTTAGCTCTGTCATCTATAGCTCCAGTTTCATATTCCATTTCAGTGTTGTTGCGGGGGGGGGGTCATTTGCTCAGTCTCCTTTGGTATTTTTTTCTCTCTCGGAAAGTCTTCTTCGGCAGGTTTTTTGAGCACACCTTAGTTAAAGGCGCTTTTGGCGGGGGCACTTTTCCTTTTCTCCCTTGCCAATTTTATGCATAGGTGTTTCGGATGTAGATAAGCTATTCGATATGTACGATATCCTCCCATGGGACTCGACATAGGGGGAGTGGGGGCAGCAAGTGGTTGATTTTCTTTTTGCAACTGCTTAGGCGTCCAGTAATAATATATAATATATTATGTCCCACTCCGGTCTTCAAGGAATTCACTTGGTCAAGTGACTGTCCCCCTGACCAGGTAGAAGATCCACCTAGTAGAATCACCGGGTGAATATTCTATTCTTTTCTTCAACTAGTTTAACGCACGCTTTTGCTGTTTCTGGTGAGTGAGTTCTCTCCCCTCAGCCCACTCCAATACGTTTTACCGCCAACCTTTCCTTCTCCCCAGCAATTCCCCACTTTGTTTACTCTTTCTTCACTATGGCGTCCAACCTGTCCCATTTACGTTGGAGAGATCAGGAATTCACCATATAGCTTTGGTTCCCTCGGAGTCAAAATAACTTGCATGATTTCCGAGCACGCTTATGTTCAGCATGATGGTGGGGACTCGTAAGCGATTCCCTAGAGAGCACGGCCTAAACGAGCTCGCGATATTAGCCCGATGACAAAAGAGATCTATGACTGCTTGCACATGGATTCACTCCTTTGTTTTCTCCAAAATCCAATGCTGAAGTGTAAGGTGCAACGTAATTTGAAACCGTTCGTTGATTTTTCACGCGCATTAGAAGCCCCTAAGTCAGAAGTGGGGGTAGGGAAACTCTTGTCTCAATTCTCGTCACCTCACAACGAGGGGCAAAATAGGCAGCCTTGAGTACATGAATCTGAAACCTCTCGTGTTCCTTCTTCTTCCAGCTTCATCATCGCTTCTCCTTTGATAACAGTGATCGTGCTCCTTCTCTTCTTCTTCTTTCACCTCCCCTAAATCCTTCACTTTTCTCCTCTTCGCTTCTCTTCCTTCCCCTTCCTCCCAACTTCTGTACCTTCTCCCCTCCATTCCACATTCCATGCTACTCATTCCCAGCATTGAAGCTACTGCGGCAACCGCCTCCTTACTTCCGGAGAAGGCGGCCGAGGTACTACCGGCCAAAGCTCCACATCTCTCGAGCACAAAGAATATGCCTCCGGTTGTAGTTGCCACTCCTATTCACCCGGATCATTGGCCGTTTGATGAGTAAGGTTAGGGTTTAGTAGATTAAAAAACTGGCTTGAGAAATGATTTGAGGGAGGTTCTCTGGGGTGTTGAAGGGAGGTGGAGTCTTACGCAGTTCTATTGAAGCGGCTAGGCTTCATTCCGCCTAGACCCCTGGGTACCTCCGTATGCTGTTTTCCTCGGGCATAGTAGTAGGAAGACAGAAATGGCTGGCTTCGCAGCCGTTTTTGTACCAGTGCTCGGTGATGTTCGGAAGGCTGTTAGTGGCCGTCAAACACGTAAACTCACTGCTGGTTTCAGAATATTTAGTCTATGAAGAGAAACCATTCATCAAAGAGGAGAGGGGGGGAATGGGGTTTGTTGATCGGAAATCCAAAATGCACGACCTTCTTACTAATCTTACAGGGATTTCAACTCTTCAGGCTGCTCTTGACTCTGATCTATCAAGATCCAGAGCGAATTCACTTCCATATATATGATATTAGACCTGGCTCAATCGATACTTTGAGATGGAGAAGGCATACAGCTGGTTTCTGCGGTTAATAGCCTGCGCGCTGAAAAGCTATCAGTCGAAACCATATCGAACTAGCGGTCTAGAGCTCTGGGAAATACACCCCATGCCGCGGGTTGTTTGCTATATTGAATGAGGGGAGGAAATTGGTCCCTGCTATTCCACCTACACGATGACATGATATAATAAAAATTGTTGAAAATCCACGTTATGAAAGCACAATTGATGAGATGCAGGTGATGATATTTTTGTGCTTAAGAAGAGAAGAAAGAGACTAAGCTGAAGAGACAGAAAAAGCCTTATGAAAGGTAAGCGGGAATCGTCATTCCACAAACAACCCAAGCCAGCGCTTTCATGAGGACTTAATCCTCGATGCACAGTTCTCGCCCGATATGTAAGCGACATCGGACTACCCACCATACGACTCCAAGTCCACACAATCTCAATTTCAATTTTGCATGCCTATCAGCTTTTCTGGCAAAAATACTAGCACCACTGTTCTAAGAAAATACCATCAGTCGCCTTCCCAGGAAAGACACCGACCGCCCGCCTACTGATCTCTGGCAACGGCTCCCCTCCACCGCAATAGCTTACTCTACCTCGCCCTCTGACTACCTACCCAGCATCATCACCTTTTCGCCCCCGCCCTCCAGAACTCCATTCATTGGCCCCTCCACAAACGCTGGCGGAACTGAGCCCTTCCCGAAATTCCCCCATAGTCCCACACCTGGATGTGTGCTGGAGGGCGTGATCTCGGCAGCAATGGAGATATAGTACGGATCAGGGTTAGGTCATGCTGGGCTATGACTACTTTCCATATTATGATTCCATTTGAGAGGCTTAGTGGGGGATGCGAGGTACCATTTGGTATGTTGTCCAAGTGCATCATACCAGTGATGGTCGGGCCCACCAGAGGGGCTCCCGGAGAGGCCATGGTTGGTAGAGCGTTTCAAAAAGAGCTGGGATTTCAGGTTCGGAAGTTGTAAATGGGGCAAAATATTGCATTACAATACACCTCCGACAGCTACACCAGCGCTGGGAAGTGATAGGTGATAGATTGGTATATAATGGAAACAAATCATAGTACAGATAAGATTACAAAAAGAGAGCACCGAATCCACCCAAAGTTGAAATATCTACCGCCACCCAACGCCGGGGATCGCTTGAAATGATTTACTAGAATCTCCTTACTAATGAGAAATGAGCAGCGGGATTAGGGCCGGGAGGCGCAGGTTTGGTGCTAAACTGGAATTAAGAATCGGGGTGGCTGAGGCTGGGTCTGATTGATCTAGTGGAGGCTGTTCACACTGTAAAGGTTCCCGAGGAAGCCCAGACATGGCGGGAAGAGAGTTAGGGGTCGAATGGAAGGTCATCTGATGCGCGGGGAATAACACCCCCCAGTATCGGTAGCGGATCTGTTGTTTCTTGGTCCGGGGTGTCCTGGCCATGGGCAGCGGCTGTCGTCCGGCCACGGGTCCAATGATCCACGATCGGGAGTGCTATTTTCCGATAATAGTTTTAGAACCCGGCGATACTAGTATCTAGCAACCCGTGACAGGGGTGATTGGCCCTTGTTATCTGGTGAATTGGGATTGACGTTCCTGCGTTCCAGAAATGGCTTCACTAGATCCTCTCGCCCCCACTGAGCAGCAAAGGAGAGGGGTGCTCGACTGTTCCTATCCGATGGATCGGGGTCGACACCCCCGTCTTCCAGAAGTACCTTCAATGCACCCTCTAGCCCCCCCATCGCAGCATATGATAGGGTGTCAGGCCATTACGATCTCGTGAATTGGGACCGACATTCCCGTTTTGGAGGGATAGCTTGACTATACCTTTATTCCGCTACTGAGCAGTAGAGGAGGGTATCGTGTGACTACCCGAAAGAACTTCGGGGTCCACTTCTCCCTGCTCTATAAGTGGCTGCACCGACCGGCCATTTCCGTATTTCACAGCCCACATCAAAGGTGTGTCGCCCTCAGTCGCCGCGACCCGTGTCCCATCTATTCGCTTCTAGCATGGCAGTTGTGATATCCGCAATCCCCCAAAATACGATGTAGTGCAGGCCACTAATTCCCCGAATATCCTTGGGGGGATACCACCTCCGTATCTTCTTTCGCCAGAGAATTGAGGCAGATACATGGTTCTCATATCCGTCGAGAAGTTTTAATGCCAGGGGCTTCACCTGTTCAGTCACCTCCATGGCTTCATGGGATCCCCAGAAACATGTCGCATATTCAAGAAATGGTGTTACCATCGGACCCGCATCGAGACAGGCTGGCAGCCCCCGGACTAACCGGCTGTTTAAATAGGTGAGGTAGATTTCGGCCGTTATTGAGTGGGTAGTCGCAAATAGGGTGGGGGTTGTCCAAGATACTCCTGAAGTGTAGGGTGGAGAAGATGAACCTTTGGTGTTGCTTAGTCAATTGTGACAAGTCCTGATGTATAGCCCAGTACGGTCCGTATCGAAGGTACATTGTGGTGCTAAAGTATTCCACCCTAATTCTACCCCCGGCCCGCAGCACAACTCCTCGGATTTTAAGGACCGCTCGCAGCGGGGAATCCACATCAGGGCTTCTATTCCAAACTTCCCTTTCTCTCACCCTGCTGCCTTATCTGATCCATTGTTGTGTAGTACGCATTGCTTAGACCAGGGCCATTGGCCATTTCTCCCAGCGCCTGTCTCCTCTTGTGAATCGTGACCTCTCCAAGGATTGTATCCACCTTGAGAGCAACAAGGAGAAACTTAAATGTCTCTGTTAGCTCAATCTCCCGAATTCAGCACCTCGAGACAATACGTACATCCTAGGGAGCCTTTCCGGAATGATTCGGAGAATATCGGCGCGCAATTCCTCGTCCACTTCATCCGGCGTTAGATCCTCTTCTAACCCATGCTCAATATAACCTGTCATACCGACTATGGTTGGGTTTATCGAAACCATCTCGGCATTTCTAGGAAAATATCCCATCGCCTCTTCTCGAATTTGAGGCCTCCCGATAGGAAATAGCCTGGTATTTGGGCACTCTCGGACAATGCACCGTAAAGAGTCCCATAGCTGAGCCCGCTGCTTTGTACGAAACTCATCTAGAGCGTCGTTACAGATGAAGAACTTGTTCTATGGTGATATAGACTCGATGAGCCTCTTAAGGATCTCGTGAAGCCGGAGTTTGAAACCCTCAACATGCTTTTCTACCATTTCAAACGCGCAATTTAATTTACCGCTGATGGAGGGTATTCTCCCGAGAGCCCGGTTCAACACCGATGACAATACACTGCTCACAGATTGCTCATTCTGAGCACGGAAGTCGCAGTACACATAAGCGATGACCTTATCATATAATCCAATTTTACTGCCAAGTGTATCTATAACAAGGGAGCTGTTCTGCCTTTTTAGCAATGAATTCGCCTGGGGCTATGACATCCCATACCTTATAAACGTCTTCCCAACCCCTGGTCCCCCATGACATAATAGAACAGGCTTCGCCACTTTATTTGCCGGGTTATCCCATGTAGAAAACGTTTCTGCGCAAAGCAGCCAGTCTCCCACTCCATCCGCCCGGGAATCACGAACGCCTTGTGCCTTTCCCGAGATGGGAGTGGGGGTAACCACTCTAGAATCCGGTGCTTCATATCGGGTGTGGAGCAGAAGGACATTCGGGAAGTGGTTCTTGAGGGGATTGATAGCGGATTCTAGTAGTTGGTACCTCGTAGCTAAGGAGCAAAATACTTGCGCGGGGGGGAGAATGGATGTGTTCGACGGACAACTCGGAAAAAGGTCTTGATTGTAGGGTGGAGATGCTATTATGCATCCAGAAATACCGTAAGATGCCTGCCAAGAGGCAATACACACACAAACTAGTAGCGCAATGCCCTGTAACATATTGCTCTGGGGATTATTCCACCAGGCATTCGGTTTGCGCCTACGGTCCTCATACTATACAATTGCTGGTCAGCTTCGTCTTCCGTATTGACTTGAGTGTCGGATGTTGTTCCTGGGGGGAAATTAGGGGGGTATCGAAGCGATGTTGTGAGAGGGGATAAGGGATGGATAAAAGCACAACTGTACAGTACTCTAGTACAACCAAATTATTTCTCCCTAGAGCCATCACATGCACCTACTCAAGATGGTGCGACCTACCTGGTTGAAACCGGGCAGGTGTGGTCAAAAGGCCAGAGGCTCTAGCCATGGCGCAGTGTTGCAGCGGAGTCCTGGCCTTTGTAAATATGAGTATCGGCATAGAGATATTGGGAACCGAGGCTAGGGAAAATGAGCGCAACCAGAGAAATTACCGGTACCCCCGGGTCGGTAAATCTAGACTACAGGCTGCTTTTCTCGGCCCAAAAAACCGGTCCTCTGGAGGCAGGAGAAGGATCGGTGATTAGAGAGAACCAAAAAGGATAATCACAAGGTTTAAAAAATACCGTGTTCTACTCCTCTCGAGCGAGGGCCTTAGGAGGAGTTCGTACGGTACTTTTTTTAACATCCCACCGGGGATCTGCTGGTGCATGGTGTGGTATGATAATTTGGACACCAAGAATGTCTGGTTACCCTTAACCTTTGCGTTCTCACCTTTCAATTTCAATGTTGGCTGGGGCCGGCCCGAGCCGGCCCATGTGGTCGTCTGGGTTTTCAGGTTGTTGTCCGGGCGGCCCTAATTAACTGTAGTCAGCCAAGTTCCTAATGGAGTAATCCCATCGTGAGATGGTATTGGTATTAGGTTGGGGCACTATGAGGTCTGATGCCCTGGGAGACTAGCTATGGATAACGCACACTGGTGGGTGTTGGCCACCTGAACATGTATTTAAGCAGAGCTCCGTTCTTTCCTTTCTTCTGAACCTGTCATTGAATAACGAACACACTCTCTACTCCGATCGTTCTCCACTTCCTGTTGCGTCCTCGCAAGTTCCCACCGCCACTAGGTGACCATTCCACCTGCGCTACGCCAACTCCTCCATCAGTTCCAACGCTACACTTTTTAGGCAGCCCGCCGTTGAACCGGTTTTAACCGTACCAGGTTAGGCATGTTCTTTATTTACATGGTATTTGCAACTCCTTGGAGGGTGCTTGGCAAACGCGATGGTGCTTTCAAATTGTGGTTTTGCGATTTGAAAATCACATGCTTAAACTCTTAAATTAGGTCCCCTTCGTATTCACGACTTGAAACGGATTTGTGTAACTGCACTTCCTTCTTCTTCTGCGAGTAAAATCCCTAGGAAAAGGTGGTAGTAAATCTGTTTAGTTAGACGTCCTATAATACTTTTTAAAGAAAGCTTTTGCCTGGGGACTGTATTTTACTTTCGATTAAGGTATTCTTGGCTCAACCAAAAACAGTTAATACCTGTTCGGGGGAAATAATTTAGAAATGTTGCAATATTTTTAGAATGACAACATACCGTGAAAGTCGAAATAATTGGGAATGGCTCTAGGGTGTCCAGAATTTCTACCTCTAGATTAGAGGAGAAGAGCACCTCGAATAGATTATGTATTAGCCTTAGCTGATATAAATAAGAAGATATGATAGATTATATAAGGAGAGGCAGCCCTAGCATCCTAGCGAAATTATCAAATTATTTTGGTTTGTTGCGGTATTTGCATGACCCAAAGCAGGCAAGTCCCAAAGGAAATTCGATATCATAGTAAGATAGCCGATAATTCTTTGCATGTCCCATGTGAATGGAAAAGCAGCAAGATCTTTGTATATGGTATCTCCTAGAGTTATGAAGGTTGCTGTTGCGACGTGTTTCATCTGTTATCCTGTAGTGGTTCGCGGCAAAACTATTTTCCTCACTCCTCAACACGTGATCTTGGGTCGCCTCATCTCCCGAGAAGAACAAGTACTCGGAGAGGGGTATCTGCTATCTAATATTCTAACTAGGATATTAGGTTTCTCTTTAGAATTAGCTTGCTTTTGGCATACAGAAATATTTTGTTTTCAAAATGCCGCAATATTTCTTAATTTTGCCTGTCAAACAGTTTTTAATTTTTTTTAACATACAAAGATCCTCAAACAACCGAAAAAATGAACACCGGAGAACACTATGACTAGGTGAGGGAAACGTATGGAAGCTGATTGCTTTTTTAGGTATGGTTTGAATATTTTCGTCATTAAAGATGAGTTTTATGAGTTTCCTGACTTCTACAGGGGGAGGGGTCCCTAAGACGCCCAGAATGGCCCGCAAAATTGTACAGCGGTGAGCAAAAAATTCCAATTGTTTGCCTGATAATCAAGTTGAACAATGGAAACTTGAGCAGGCTTATATCATGGCCGGAAATACATTTCGCAGGGGGGTATTACTTGAGGATGCCTTACAAAATTCCCCAACTTCGGGCTCGGAGATCGTAGTCTTCTAGTTCGTTTCAGTAGAAATTAGGATCATAGATCGACTCAGCAGGCGTCTAGCTACATCTGCATGATCTCAAAATCGGAGCAGGTTTATAGCGACCGTGATGGAGTATTCCCCAGAGCAATATATTAGAGGGCATTGCCCTACCTTTTTGTATGCGCATTCCCTCTTGACATGCACCTTGTTTCTGTATATTATATTATAGTATGAATAGACCATCTCCACTCTACAATCAATCCGCCTCTAGCCTTTTTCCCAGTTATCTGTTGAGCATATCCGCTCTCTCCTCCATACAAGAGGTTTCTTCCTTTACGACGAAGTATCCGCTACCGGCATTCGCCATCAGACCGGAACCATATGTCATTGGAGTTGCCTCCTCTGATTAGGTCAGGTGGGTTTTTTATTTATTTCCTACTTCAATTGGGGGGACTGGGCAGCCCTTTCTCTCTCTCTTTTTTTTTTTTTGCGGTGGTTGTGGTTTTCGCCCCCTTTCCAAGGTAGGGAATTCTCGACTACATGGCAAACGGTTCCACTATTTGAGATTCCGCGGTGGTCTGGTTAGTAGCTGTTGGTCCAATAGCATTTAGTTCAGCATTCTACCCGGACTAGCCCATGATAAGGGCCTAACCTGATTTCATCAATTTTTATTCGTGATACCTGTAGCCGGGTAAAACAGTACTGTTAGGTCTTCCCTTGCATCCTGGTGGTGCTCTAGGTAGCTCTTATCTATCTCCTTATCTATCTGGATAGTCTCTCGAGAGTACGGGCGCGTCCCTGGGGTTCCCGCACCTTTTCTTGCACCTCGATAACAGTACTGTACTTACTAAGAACAATAGAACCGCAAGAGCCTCTTTCAATAAATGGTTTCGGATATTCTGCTAGCATCATTACGAATCTTTATCGCAATTTGTTTTACTGAATAGTAGGAAAACAGGGCTAGAAAAGCGTTTCCAAGGGTTACAGTGGGGGGGTGCAAAAAGACTTTTACATTAAAACTTTTGTAAGCCTGAACACAAAGAACGTATTTTTGCCCCCCGCTGTACCCTGCTGGATCAATGTCACCTGATATCAGATTTTTTAGTTTTTACTAAATGCTATCATCTCATACTATTGTGGGAGGACTCTTGTGTAAGGTGTTGAGGGGAGCGTCCCTTCTTCTCAGGAGTTCAAACCGTCGGACCTAAATACATGACAGAGACCCACTCCCCGCCTCTCATATTGAGGTTGCGTCCTCCGGTCGTAATTGACTACATGGCGATTCTCGTATCCGACACTATGGTATCAAATTAGACAACGAAAAATACACCTACTAACATTTTTTTTCCGATAATATAGATTCAGTTCTACTTTCTTTTTGGGCTTTTTATATATATGTTAGTTGACATAAGATTGACAGATAACCGTTTGGCACTGGCATCATATTTTTTTGAAATGTAATCATATTTTTAGCTTATACGAGTTGAATCTGACCCAGGGGTGTAGTAGTGCTTGTGCTGTACCTGGAAGGGTGCAAGTTCCGGTATGGGAACCTTGCCGATGCGGCTGTAGTGCAGGCACTGCAAGTGGGTTGGCGAATTTGGTGATAAGTTCCGGAACACAGGGATTGTGCTGTACTCGTACTCGAGTACTTGTAAGTGCGAGTACGAGTACTGTACCGTATAAGCATCAGGGATATAATAATGGCAGGAAACAGGGGTGTTGATGTCAAAATCAGTAGACTCCACAACCTACTGGCCCGAAAACACAAGCCTTTCATCGTTCAACAAGGGCCTGGAGAGAGGTCATTTTGTGTAGGGCTATCCTATTAAAGACAGGGAACCCGAAAAATCAATCATATTTCTTCAAAGCTGACTAGGACAAGAGGAAATAGAGATCCTCTCAGGGCCATGTTTGGCCCTCTATTGGATATTTTTTTTTAAAGTTAGCTGGGTGGGAGATGAATAAGAGATTCACTTACTGTAGGTACTCAGATAGGAGAAAAATGTGCGAGGACGCTGGAATTCCCCTTCTCGGCTAAGCGAGGGGAAAACATCGCAAACCCAGCCCTCACCTGAGACAAAAAAGGAAAATACACAGCGCAATACCGTACTAGGAGAGGCAAGTACAACGTCATAGCACATTTTTCTTCTACGGTATTCGAGTTTTTACGGTATGACATAATTGATGGCTCGGCGGAACTATAGATTTTTGCGGGAACAAACATGGCTTGGGCCATGGACACGAAACCCATATTCTGGGGACTTTGAAGAACGTTGGCTACGGTACCGGTACTGTACAGCTCTTACTGGAATTTTAGTCATGCACCATACAAGTCCTTTATGCTTGGCTATTGCAATCACATGCACAATACGGTAACTTACTGTAGCATTACAGTTGCACCTGGCTATAATGAACGCCAAGAACCAGCACTTCAGACCGCGTTCACTAATTTTTACTATGGGGGGTTCACTATAGCAGGTTATTTTCCGGTGTGGATTGACATTTGTGCTCCCAGGAACTGGTCTGAGACACTAATTATTGGCGTTCATTATAGCCAGATGCAACTGTAGTGCTAACGGGTAAAGGTGCTTGTGTATGATACTCGTACGGAGGTATACCTCCGCATGGCTCGGCCGTTTGTGGGCCTAGTGTAGCGCACGTCCCCTTCGCTAGTTGGGGGGAGGATCAGAAGTCCCGTGCAGCTCCTCCTGGTTTTTTTGTCCCGTTTGTTTCCAGGTGAGGCTGGCTACCCCGCCCTGGAGCAGCGGGTACAAGCAACACCAGGGCGATGATTGGGAGGAGAATCCGCGGGACCTTTTGTAGTGATAAAGTATTGTATGACTCTGGGCGCTGCGGAGTATGACAGCACTTGTGCTGATACGAATAGACTTACCGAGCGGGTGAACGTTTCCTAATCCGGTGTGGGAACAGGCGAGAATACTGCTCAGGTGTTGCTTGTTACTCCCGGCCGAGCGCCTGTTGATTGGGTCTGCTCCCCATACAAGTTCAGGATCTGCGTAGGTTCTGCTCAGGTTGGTATTCTCAAAATTCCTTCCCCAAATGCGGCTAACCGAATACCGTCACAGAAGATTGTAAATGGGGAGATTGTGGTTGTTCAACTATACTGGTTTATGGTTGGTGGTATTCTAGGTTGGCAGAGGTGTTGACTTGCGTTCCCTGGAATTATTGCAGTATAATATAAAATCGATATCCGAGTTGAGTTCATCGGAGATCATAAAGAAGTCGAGTTCCTAGCGCGGTAAACACCAGCAACCAAGAAGGGTTAGCCCAAACTTCTCTTCCGCCTAAGGAGCATACAGCACTCTATCGTAGTACTCTAGTATGGCACTTTCAAAATTCTGCCATCAGTGTTTGGGTAAAATTCACAAACAAAACCCCTTACTTCTATATCTGACCGACTCCGCAGTTCCATCGGTTGTGTTACTACACTAATATTCAATTACCACCAACCCTCAAAGAAAGAGCTAAAAGCAGTCAACTCCCTCCACGTGCAACCACCGGCACAGGGAAGCCGAATGTCCGTTCCTGGACCCGGTGTGGGTGCCTAGATGCACACGGGCAATTCGCCATACAAATTTTTGCCCCCCATGGCCAGGTTATTTTGCCGGGTACGGGCGCAGATCTTCGCGCTGTGCCCCCTGGGATTCGGGTTGTACGACATGCAACATGGCAGTTTTGTGGTAGGACAATTCACTATTACTATTCTGTGATGTCAGTTGGGTCTTCAGGTTCTGTTACTGTAAAACCTGGAATAATTGGCCTTCACGCTAGTCGTTAGAGTTGCCTCTCCTCGTAACACGCGGTGTGAATTCCTTTTTATTTGCCTGAGCGGAGCGCTGAACAGCTCCTTCCCTATGATTTTCTCCCTTTAATCCAAAGGAGGAAATTCTGGACGACTAGCGCAAGAGCCAATCACCGGTTTTTACGGTACATTTAATAGTTCTGATTATCATACGTACGGTCTACACTCTCCCCATAAAGATACATGTAGTGAACAGTTAATTCAGGTTAACCTACAAACTAATTCCTGTCTTGCTCGGAGACTTCTCCCGTAACACTTGTACAGTACACCAAATCACCCAATGAATCCGAGTTGAGAAAATACCGCAAGGTCTCCTGAAATCCGCTATCGGATTATCAGTGGAAGTCACTACATCAGCCAATGATAGCGTGCTAGTCTGATGGGTTCACAGAATTTCGGATACGGGTTGGTGAGACCCAATACACCCAGAGGGCTCAGACTGTGCCGTTTCAAGAATGCACCTATCCGCTGAAGAGGTACAGTCCACCAATCAAAAGATTGGAGGCCCGCCGATGATGATCGCGAACTACAAGGGACCGAATGGTCAAACGGGAATTCCTCTTGAATAAGCGGGGCCATCGACCTGTCCGAGATTGTCTCCCCATTGTTGTAGAATGACAGGATGGTACGATTTGTGAGAATAATACCGGTAGTCCAGGTGCTTCCAGGCCTGTGAAAGACTTTAGCCTGATATATCAAGGGAACACAAGAGAATTTATTAAGAATCTGAGGTTACAGTTTGGCCTGAAGTATCTTAACCGCTCAGTAGCCTATTTCTCAAATTCAAGGCTTTTTTTTTTAGAGCCGACGGACCCCGCTGCCAAGGCCACCCTCTCCGACAGCCTTCGGCGCCCCTGATCTCAACCCCACGAGGGTAAGAGGGCTATCAAAGGACCACTCCTATTAGATTTCAACATCAAAACTCTTTCTCCGTGACCTCTAACCCGCACCTAGTATGAGGATAATACAAGCGCCCTACGCTTTTATTCGACGTTGATGACTTTATTCAGTAAGATTTAGAAATTCTCTACGTCACTTTACTACATGGCTTCCGCAGATTACGAGGTAGAAAGCTAGCATCTGCAGCAGCACATGCTACAAAAACTTCTGGCAAGTTGAGAATACTGTGCCCTATTTGTTAAAAAGCTGGCCCTGGTTAACGAACTATAATGTCTTAATCGATATATGACAGTCCCTCGGAGACATTTCCGACTAGTATCCACTTCCGCACTTGTAGTGATTCCAAAAAAAAAATACAACCTCCATCCTGGAACGCCCTTCTCGTATTCCTGAGGGGTGGTCAAGATCTCTTGTGCACTTCCGGTTTTGGCCAAAAAAAAGACTGACAGCATCCCCTTGCTGATGTGTTAGAGTCTTGTTATCACATTGCTTTTCCTTAACCACCAATTCATGGTGAATCACTCGGGTGTCCTACCCCAAAGTTTTTCTGGTTTTCACCCGTTCTGAGTAGGCGTTTCCGATACAGATATACATTTAGAGATCCAGAACCTGCTTAATAGATCAGGAAATACGAGATGGCTCGTACTGGAAGTGATGGTGGTAGATGGACTGAAGATGGGTTAATCGGTAGATAGTTTTGAGGATAACGATGTCGGGCCGACGGAAAGCGCTAGAGACGATCTTCCCATGACCCCATGGCCTATCCTCTTTGAGCTTACAATCTACGCACTGACCTGCCTGGGTGCCCCCATTACCGAATTACTAGACAAATGTTCGGAAAGTATTGGATTAAAGAATGAGAAGAGTGGGCCTGATAGTTGGGGGAAGAAAGGTGATGAAACCTACAACACGCCAATGAGGAATGGGAGAAGATAGAATCTACGTATCAGCACTGTGTTTTTCGCCTAGCTTATGGTTTGTTTGTTAATATTACCTCCAAGGGGAAGTCAGCTACGCCGATTTGATAGCGTGAATATCGTCACCCACGTTGCATTGATGAATACGAGACGCACCTCTATACCCATGCACTAGATGTTCTAGAGGAGACTACAATGATTCAGAGATTCCCGAAATACTTCTAATCTTCGTATCAGGATCCGCAGGGCTATCTGTGGTAACCAGTATGGTGCCCGAGAACCTGTTGCTCCCACGAAGTGACCCCGCACTCCACAACCTCACTAGAACAAGAGCCATCAACACGGCCCTATTGATTCAACGCAAAGATAAAAGCATAAATACCAGTCGTATTCCCCTACAACCTTCCTTCCCTCACCATCGGCCTCTCACTGCCCCGATCTGATCCAGAACTTCAAAACAGACCAACACTCAAAGTAGATAATTCCCCCTCACTCACTCACTCATTCACCATCACTCAGAAATCAGAAGCTAACAACGATTACCAGCACAAACTATCACAATCAAATCACTAGTAATATTCCCCTCTTTTCCCTCCCCCCCTCTAATCCACTAAACCGACACTAACTAAAAACCCCTCAGTGCTTCTAAAGCCCCTTCCAGTTCTCGCGCTGTTCCTCACGCTCACTCACGCCGCTGCGGTCGCGAATCCCTTCGCCGAACCCGACACCAGCGATCTCGTAAAGCGCGATTGCAAATATGACGGCTGCAAGTGTGTATCCTCGACTCGCCCCGGGCTCTACTGTGGGTACTGCGGGGTGTTGACGAACTGTGGGTCGAGTGGTGGACCTTGCTCGAGCAACGTGTACCAGTGCGGTACCGGTGGGAGCTGCTGTAACTACGGGACTAGAACTAGCTGCAAGAACTTCAATGGTCCTTGTGGATAAAATATGGCCTTTTCTATCACAGGGAATCTATTGGCGAAGATTGGGGGGGAAAGTCTTCTGATAAGGGGGGTTTTTTTTTCCTTCTTCGGCTTGTTTGTAGGGGGAAGTTTTCACTCTTTTTTCTTTCGACTTTTTCTCGAGATTTGATTTATGCAGGACTCTGGTTTCCTGTGCAGTACGCGGTGCTCTTTGTTTGTTGTAGTCACGCTCTCTCACTCGAGAACTTTTTATGCGCTCTCTGATTATGAATGGAATATGAGTCTGATTCTTCTAAACTGATCTACGCTCAACGTGACGCGCTAGTGCCAATATACAAAGGTAAAAGGGAACAAGTTAGTGGGGGCCATTCGATTAAGTCAAAAGGCGGAAATGGTTTGTATCCCTTCTCCGGTGCGGTGGCAGTACTTATCTAGATTGAAAAAAGAAAAGAAAAAAACACCGGTTTGCCGAGATTATTCTTAAACCAGCTAAGCTAATAGAGGGGGACACGAACTATACCAGGATCCTCAAGTATAGTCCCGATATAACTTGACCAGTTAGCGTGGCGTGACCACTGAGAAATTTTAGTTACTCCCAATCCTACTAAGCCTTTGGCCCTCTAAACTAGCAGAATTCGCAGCCAGGTACACTTAATCTGGATCAAATCAGCAAGTAGTTATTTCTGTTGGTCAATTCCGCCATTCCTAGTGTTTGAACGAATCGACATCTCAGCTACGGCTAGTTGGAAAACAAATCACAAAACAGGATTAGAGTGTGTTGGCGACGAATTTCACTGCTCTGGACCGCCCAAGGGATACTAGCCGGCGATGTTCATTGAGGTACAGACCACTTGATATAGCGCCGGGAGCGATCGGGTTGCGAGAACCAACAGGTACCTCCCCTGGAGGAGATATGGTCTGGTAAGGTAGAAACTGAAATAATTGGGCTTCACGCTAGGGCGTTGGAATTGCCGTCTCCGACTAAGGTGGATTGAATAAAGCTTTTCTCTTTATTTGCCCTAGCTGAAGGCCGAAAGCCAGTTTTTTTTCTCGTTGTGTGTTTCTCCCTCTATTCCAATTTCTACCGTTCTCAACTTGAATCGAAAAGGCTGACTCATCCGAGAGAATGGTGGGGGGGGGGTTAATTCTCGCTACTCTATTATTCTCGGTGCTTGTGAAGTAGTGCTACTAATCCCAGGAGGGAAGCACCCGGGAAAATATAGTAGGAACAGTATCATCGCATGCAACCATCCGTGGCCATTGCGCGGAATATGGGGTCAACAGCCAGGTCCCATTCTGGCCATAGTTTTGGAAGAAAAAAAAAGAAAAAAAAACATCGCTCAATTGCGTGGAAATGATCAGCAGCCGCGAAAACCCGCCGGTGCCAAGGCAACTTCATGCACGAATCTTGCAACAAAGCCCAAGTCGGGGCCACCGGATGCCAATGCTGACCGAACATAATCTATGAACAGGCTGCATGCTTTTTCCACTTTTAATCACTCGGAATAGTAAAATAGGAGAATCATGCTCCTGGTGTTATAGATTTCTCTTGGGGGAAAAATCTATGTCATCTACAGGTCAACTATATACCACAATACCCACATGTTTATGCTGTCCTGCCCCAAGACAATCTATACTTTGCACAACTCTATAACCACCCCGGGTGAATATATATTAATCGAATGATTTTGTTATGAACAATTGGTTCAGTTGAATGAAGGTACGAAACAGAAGTGATCGCTTGAAACTTCGGCCTGCAGGTGACCTATGCCGTGTACGGCTTTGGTTTTGAAAAATCCGCTTTCCCACAGCCCGACCCTGCCGCCCCTGAAAAAATCCTGGGTCAGTCTGGCCGTACTCAAAGCCGGACGAACTGGCCGCTCGGGTTCACCTGGTCGCTTCTGGCTTTATTTTTGAACAGGAGTTTCAACTCTTTATCATTCTCTGCACCCGATTAATCAAGCTCAAGAGTGAACCGACTTCCTGCGTCACTAGAAAGAGCGAAATCCTTCCACCGCCTTAGAAAAAAAACATCACTTATTTCTCTGGCTCGTTGTCTACGGGCTAAAAATGCTAGTTGAATCCATGCCGCACCAGCTATATGGCACTACCGGACGCGCACGCTATCCCTCGTGAGGACGTATAGCATAAGATGATGAATCAATTCCTACTCGTTTATGGCCCTGCGTCGTGACGCGATATAACCAACATACCCTCATTGCCACCAATCTAGGAAATGCCACCCGTCCCCCTTTCCGGCAACGACATCAACCATTGGCCTTCCCACCTCTGATAAACTCCCCCGCAACGGTTCACTTTACCTTGCACATCTGACTGCCAACCTAGCCGCATCTTTTCGTCCTCATTCTCTAGATCTCTACTCATCCGCTCTTCAAAAACGGGGGGGGGAGCCGACACTATTCAGAAAGTCACCAATGGTCCTGGATCAGGAAGTGTGCTGGAGGGCGGCAAACTTGTGGGCGGTGGAAGTGCAGTACGGGTGAGGGCCGACTCGTGTTAGTATACGACTACTCTCCATGTAATGGTTCCACTCGAGACGTGTAGTGCGAAGCGCGGGGTACCCTTGTTTGCGGCCCATGTGTTCCTGTAGTAGATGTGCTATCAGAGGGGCTCCTGGAGGGGCTATGGCGGTAGAGTGTTTCAAAGAAAGTTTGTATTTCCGGATACTGCGCTTGGGCAGGTGGGATTTTATGTTCGGACGTTAGTGGTAAATCGGGTAAAATCTTGTACTACAATACATCTCCGACAGCGACACCAGCAAGGGAAAGTTGCGAGTGATATACTAGCCAACAGTGGAAACAAATCAAAGCATAGATGACATGAGGAAAAAATCACTAAATCTACTCAAAATTGAAATATCTATCACGACCTAGGCCCAGGTGTCACGTGACAATATTTACGAGAATTCCCTTAGTAGTGGAAACAAGAAACAAATTAAAGCTAGAAGGATCAAGTTTAATGATAACGAAGTGAGAATCGAGGTGGAGGTGGATGGGGCAGCGGTGGAGTCTGATTGATCTGGCGGAGGCTGTTTACACGGTAGAGATTGCTCCTGGGGAGCCTCGGACAGCGCGGGATGAGAGTTAGAGGTGTCGAGCGGAAAGTCATCAGTTGCGTGGGAAGTAACACCCTCCGGTGACGGCGGAGGGTTTGTTGTCTCCTGTCTCGGAGGATTCTGGCTAGTGGCGAGGGCTGTCGTTCCACCACCGGCTTCCGGTGATCCGCCCTCGGGGTTTCCGTGTTCCGGTAGCAGTTTTGGGACACCCTGGTGCTGGGGCTCGGCAGCCAGTGGTGAGGGTAATCGTCCCATGTTGTCCGATGAATTGGGATTGGCATTCCCGCATTCCGGAAGCGGCTTCAATTGGTCCTCCTGGACCAGCTCGCCAGCGGAGGGAGGGGGTGTTCGGCCATTGTTGTCCGATGGATCTGGGTTGACATCCCCGCTCCCCAGAAGTACCTTCACGGCACTCTTAAGCCCCTCCATCACAACGTATGATTGGGTGGCTCTGCGATTACTATCATGTGAGTTGGGATTGATATCCCCGTTTTCCGGAATTAGCTTCGCTTGACCTTTATTCTGCCCCTGGGTAGTTGGCGAGGGTTTTGCTTGACCGCATGGGGCGACCTCGTTAGATTCGGTATCTCCGTGCTCCCGAAGTAGCTCCACCAACCTCCCGTTTCCATATTTCACAGCCCACATTAAAGGTGTGTTACCCTCGGAATCGCGGCGATCCACATCCCATCTTCTCATTTCCAGTATGGAAATAGCAATTTCTGCAATACCCCAAAATGCGATGCAGTGTAGTCCACTAATTCCATGAACATGCTCCGCGGGGCTCTGCTTACGGATCTTCCTTTGCCATAGGACTGAGGCAGATATATGGATCTCGTATCCGTCAAGAAGTCGCAACGCCAGAGACTTTACCTGTTTAGTCATCCCCATCGCTGCGTGGACTCCCCAGAAACATGTAGCATATTCAAGAAATGGTGTTGTCGCTAGGACTGTATCGGGAGAGAGTGGCAGTGCCCGGACTGTCCGACAGTTCAAATAGGTGAGGCAGATTTCGGCCATCATTGAGTGGGCAGTCGCAAATAGGGTGGGATGTTGTTCAAGATATTCCTGTAGTGTAGGGTGGACAAGATGGACCGTTGATGCCGTTTCTTCAATTGTGGCAAGTCCTAGAGTATAGGCTAGGATGGTCTGTATCGAAGGTACATTTTGGACGTTGAAGTCTTCCTCCCCTAATTCTACCCCCAGCGCCCAGCACAACTCCTCGGATTTCAAGGGCCGCTGAGAGCGGGAAATCCACATCAATGCTTCCATTCCAAGCTTCCCTTGGCTTCTATCCTGCTGTCTTATCCGGTCCAATGTTTTCTCGTATGCATATTTTAAATCAAGGTCATCGGTAATTCTACCCAGTGCTTGTCTCCTCTTGTGAACTGTCACCTCTCGAAGGATTGCATCCATCTTGAGAGCTACAAGGAGAAACCTGAAAATCTCTATTAGCTCAATCTCTTAATTTCAACACCTCGTGACAATACGTACATCCCAGAAAGTTTTTCTGGAACAATTCGGAGAATTTCGGCTCGAAATTCCTCGTCTACCCCATCTGGCGCTAGGTCCTGTTCTAACCTATGCTCAATATAACTGGTTACATTGTCCATGGTTGGGGTTATCGAAACCATATCAGCATTTGTAGGAAAATATTTCCCAACCTCTTCTCGAATTTGAGGCCTTCCGGTAAGAAATAGCCGAGCGCCTGGGCACTCCCGAACAATGCGCCGCAAAGATTCCCAGAGCTGAGCCCGCTGCTTNTTCTCGAATTTGAGGCCTTCCGGTAAGAAATAGCCGAGCGCCTGGGCACTCCCGAACAATGCGCCGCAAAGATTCCCAGAGCTGAGCCCGCTGCTTGGCAGGAAACTCATCTAACGCGTCGATACAGATGAAGAAGCTGTTCCATAGTGGTATGGACTCGATGAGCATCTCAAGGATCTCGTGAAACCGGAACTTGAAACCCTCAACCTGTCTTTCTGCCGTTTGGAACGCCCTATATGACTTACCGCCGAGAGAACTTATTTCTCCGAGAGCCCTACCCAACACTGACCCCAATACACTGCTTACGGATTGTTCATCCTGAGCACAAAAGTCGCAGTACACATAAGAAACCATATCACGTTTACCGATCTTACTGCAAAGTGTATCTATCACAAGAGAGCTGTGGTGCTGTTTTAGCATTAAATTCACCTAGGTCTACGGCAGCCCATACCTCATAAACGTCTTACCAACACCAGGGCCCCCATAGGATAATAGGACAGGCTTCTCTATCCTGCCCTCTGAGGTATGCCACGTTGAAAACTTTTCTCCGCGAAGCAGCCAGTCTCCCACGCCATGCACCCGGGAGTCACTGAAAGCGTTGTGCCATTCCCGAGGCGGCAGTGGGGGCAGCCACTCGAGAGCCCGGCGCCTCATATCGGGTGTGAAGTAGCCGGGCACTTGAGAAATGGAGGTCGAGGGCATTAGGTTAAGATTGTAGCTGCTATACTCTAGACTTGTAGGTCGTTTCGCCTCCCGTATCGGCTTTAGTGTTGACGATTGCTCCTGGGGAAGATTAGGGGGTATCGGGGTGATATTGTGAGAGGGGATAAGGATGGAAAATAGCAGAATAAATGACCTGTTGGCGTTGCACAACTGTACAGTACCCGAGTACGGTAAACTAGTACAACCAAATCATTTCTCTGCCTGGACCATTCACACACACCTGCTCAAGATGGTGCATCCTCGATTGTGCTTCACTTCCAGTGGACCCGGCTGCTTGAACAGGGGCGGATGTTGTCAACAGACTAAAAGGCCTGGCCTGGCCTTGCGTGCTGCGCAGTTAAAACCAGTTCGACGGCGGGGGGAAGGAGTCCTAAAAGCGTAGCGTTGGAACCTTTCCCTTTGTACCGCACTCGAGTAGAATAAATACGCACATCGGGTAATGGAGATACCGATACTGTTAGGGGGAAAGGTCAGATTCACATATTATCTGATGTGGACAACTCTATTTGTGTTATGGTGGGAAATTTTAAGGCCTTGTCTAGGTTGATGTTTTCTCAAAAGTGTTTGTTCGAAAGTTTAAGGAGGAAATTTTTCTTCTGTGTGCAAGGAGGCCTTCTCCATCTTTTCTTCTTTAGCTAGGAACAACCAACACGAACAGCGAATGTGAACACGAGATTTTCCTACAAATGAATGAACACAACTGAACTGAACGGAAACACGAACAAACTTACAACTGCAGAAGTGGGAATCAGCCAAAGGACTGAGCTATTCCAAATTGTTGAGAACCATCGTTTGATTTTACTTTCTTTTCTCTCTGTTTGTTCCCCCCACTCCTACGAATCTTCATCGACCATCTGCCTTTACATTCTCTTCCACGGACCCGAAATTGCTCTTTCAGTACCAAGCTCCATTCTTGCACAGTACCTTCAATTTTTCCTCACTCCGCTACCAACCCCCCCTGTTTAGGAAGGCGAATGTAGGGCAAAACACCAGACAGTCTATCATGATCCTCCCCAAGCCGAACTCCAAGCCCAAAGGCTTGGGCCGGAAGAACAAAAGATTTTCTTCGAGTTGGCATCGGCTGCGAATATCATATAAAGCTTCTTGGTCCTCAAAATAAGAGAAGGGCCGCCCTGTTCTACCACCACAGGAACAGTTGTCGGTGCAATCCCCTTCTTTTTCTCGTTTTGGTGTCTACCGGTGGTGTCTTTCTTTTCCACCCGGACCTCTGATCCCAAGGGAGGATGTGCATTTGGGCAGGGTTGGGATGTTTTCTTTGGTTAGTACAGCTTTTTGGACTTTTATGCCATAACATACCGGTAGGTTGAATGCAGCGGATGAACCCCGGCCTTGCACTGTTCCCAAATGAATCCATTGACTTGGTAAGAGAAGGAAAGAAAACCGGGGCATGGGGATACTGGGTTCCAAGGCTATGGAAAATGAGAACAACCGAGGCAATCAATGGTACTCCAAGTCTGTAAACTTTGATAAATTTAGACAAGCAGTTTGGCCACATGCTACTTATCATGGCCTAAGAATTTTGGGTTGCCTGAAGGCGGGGAAAAAAAAAGATAGACAATAATATAAAAAGGAAAAGGAAAATTATAAGGCTCAAAGAAGTAAAGTGATCTGCTCCTCTCATCCCAAGGCCTTAAGAAGAGGCTGTGCTGGATTTATTAGAACCCCACGAGGATCCTCACGTGTATAGTAGTATAGATGCCAAGCAGGTCTGGTAATTCGCAGTTACCAGGCAAGAAGTACTTCACTATGCCCGAAAACTGCCAGCAGGGTTGTGAATTTGTATGGGCGCTCAGGTACGGGCGGATTTTTTCCCGTAGTATCTTTTGCGGATCCCACTTGTCGGGCATTTCTTGCCGGCTACGAGTAGCATTAACCCTTGTACTCTATCCTTTCAATTTTCCCATCAACTGTCGTCGGCCTACGCTAGTCCGCAGAGCCTTCGGACTTTCCAGGCCTGGTTGACTGGACGGGGGGCTAGGGTATTAGTCTGGATAACGGTCAATGACTGATCGCACAGCGGTAAATAGAAGACCCAATGAATATGTGGAGAACTAAGGCAGTGTGGGAATAAGGGTGAGAGGTCCGGTAAAACAACTCCGTTCGTTCTTACTCTAAACTAACAGCAAAAAACAACAGCATAAGTAAAACATAAACAATGAAACCTGATGCTTCCATCGATCACCACACCTATCTCCATCTCTCTATGCATGCCTTCCTTTCCTCCATGCATTCCCATGATAAGAAAGGAAAGACATGTCTAGAGAATATACTCTCTCAATCTGTGAACCACCACACTGATCTGTAGAACTTCTGAACCCTTCGACAGACTCCTGTAACTTCCACAATCTACCACGATCGATCAACATCCATCTAGAACCTTCAACATGGGGGAGGCAGGCTACCGTACTGCAATCAATTGCAGTCAGCCTGCCCACTGGGAGCACTAAGCCCGGTTCCAACATTACTCGTACAGGTACACTTTTTAGGCCTCCTGGTGCTCGCAGTCGTACCCATTTTAACTAGGCCGGCCCAGGCCTTCTCATCCCTTGACCCGCTTGTCTGTTTTTGAGAAGCCGGGCCCACTGGAAATTCTGTCCAGGATACCGGCATCATCTCAAAGAGGATCGCAGGCAGTGACTGGATGCAAGAAAGGTTTGCACAAAGCCATGTCATTTGCTGAGTCGCTCACTGAGGCAGTCGCTTAGAGGGTGCTTAGCAAACGCGATTATGATTTCAAATCGTGGTTTCGAAATTCGAAATCACACATTTTAAAAATTTAAATCCGATGCAATTTGGCTTTTGATTTAGGCAAGGATTTGTGTAACTGCATGTTTTTTCTTCCACAGTTCCCAAGCAAAAGCGATGGTGGATCTACCTTTACGATATACATACTCACTAAAAATGTTGCTCTTGAGATGTAATCCTCTTCACTTATTAGAGCTCAGTATAAACTGCTATCATACCTGCTTAGAGTGTTGGCCTACTGGGAAGTTTTGGATCAAATTGGGTAATGTGGGACCCATGGTGAAGGAAGGTTGCGGGAGAGTATGGCCGGTATTGATGCTTGTCCTCGCACTGAGTGATGAGGGGCCAAGTTGGTGGCCTCTGTTCCGGGAGCTAAGAAAATTGTGGGCCGAGTCGCGGGTCACCTTGTGGGAGTAGTGGGCTGTCTTTGCCACACTCATTACCGCAGGTACCCAGGCAGCTCCTGGTATGGCAATTGGAAGGCACTGTGTTCCGGAAATCTTCCGGTTATCATGGTCTCCTTTGGAAAATCCAGTGCATGGGATAGGGGCGCGTCTCCTATTCATTGATACGAGGTGGGGAACGATATTCCAGCAATCAAATCACTTTACCTTACTTCCGCGCAGAGCTCATATCCACAGCCCAAAAAGAAACTGGACGAATGAAGGTATAGTAGATTCCATTATGCTCTCCCATTCTCCATCGAAGTGTTGTAGATTTTATCACCCTTATTCACTACGCCATCGCGGCTGTTCCTGTTCTGTCCAATACCCCCCATATATTTGTTTAGTAATTCTTTAGTGAAGGTGTCCAAGTGGGTCAGTAAATTAAGTCATAAGCTCAAAAAAAAATGTTGTGACCATGGTGTTATAAACCAATAGTCTTGAACACTTTCAGTTGGCCCCTACTCCGTTATCTGGATGACTATCTGCCGAATAACCCATCTTTAGTCCATTTGCAACCATCTCCTCCACTAAGAACTATCACACAGTGGAATTTCGATCTGGAAACGTATAGTTGTGTTAGAGTCGCCGGCTTAGGGCTCGTGGAGCCAGAGAAGCTATGGGGGGTGATCCGAGTGATCACCTATGAACGGTGTTGTTAAATAATGAGCCTTGGGAACACAAGCCTCTAGAAGGACACCGAGAAAATACCATCTACCCTTTCTTGCTAAAGCCGGAAGTGTATGGGAGATCTTTACTACCTAGTAGGAACACGAAGAGGGTATTCTAGGACACAGATTGTACGTTTTAGGCACACCAACAGTTAGGGAGGGGGAACGCTAGTTGGAGGAGTCCACGAGGAACTATCATATATCGAACAAGAGATATTATAGTATATCGACTACGGTTTGCTCTTACTGAATAGGGTACAGTATTCTTAAGAACTTAGCAGAAGCGTTTGTAGGCTAAATCCGATAGCGCGCACGGAGCACAAGATTATGGACAGGCAGGTCGGCTAGGGCTGTAGTAGGTATAGCGGAGAGAGTTATTTTATAGCAACCTGTTGTGATGGCATTGTGTTAACCAGCGATCGAGCACGCAAGAGCTCTCGTGAACAAGCGGTGAACAAGTAAACCCTCGTGGCGATCCGGCCTTTAATCGGAGTGTGTGGATAAGTCTATAAGACATGAGTTTTCTCATGGCTCACCCAGCTCTGAGGATGTCGTCGTTTTATCTAGAAATTTACTGCAAGTCATATAACGGAGTGACGTGGGCAGTCTCAGAGGACGGGCGAACAGAGTTATCTATACTTCTTCGAATAAAAGCGTAGGGGGATTGTGAAGTCCTTATATAAAGTGCAGTCTAGTGGTGCCGGCGGAAAGGGTTTGACTTCGGAATCTATCATAGCACAAACAGTCCTACGATAGCCCTGTTACCCCAATGAAGTTGGAACCATGGACACCAAAAACTATGATATGATACCCCCCCCCGGTTCACCCGAAGCACCGACCTTTTAATAAGCAGGGTTAGGGTTTAATTGATTCAAAAAATTTGCCTTGTGGAATGATTTGAGGGAGGTTCCCTGGGATGGCTAAGGGAGGTGGAGCCCCTTGCGCAGTCTACCGAAGCGAATGGGCTTCATTACACCTAGACCACCGGGTACCTCAGCCAGCTGTTTTCCTGAAATATATTAGTGGGAAGTCAGAGAGAACTGGTTTTGCGGCTGCTTTTGTACAGTTCGGGGGGGCTACTGAGGGCCGTTCAACATGTAAATTCATTGCTAGCTAGCTCTAGAATATTTATAAAGAGGCTCCATCTATGAAAGAGAGGAGCGGTGAGTGGAGTTCGTCAATCGGGGTTCCAAAATGCACGATTTCCTTACTAATCTTCCCACGTGTTTTAACTCTTTGGGCCGCTCTTGACTTGATCTATCAACATCCGGAGCGAATTCGCTTCCTCTATGATGTTGGATCAAGCGATGTCAACCCTTCTGGAAGGCAAAGGCACACTGTTGGTTTCTCCGGCTAGTGCCCTACCAACTAAAAGCCAGTCGTTGAAACCACGCTGAGCCGGCGGTCTAGAACTCCGATATATTTACTCTACCCCTTGTGTTGTGGTATTGAATGAGGGAGGAATTAATTCATGCTATCCCTTACGCCGTGTCATGATATAACCAACACGCTCTGGAAGCTATCCTAGAAATTCCATCCACCACCTTTCCAAAAAAGACATCAACCTCTCGCCTCCCCATCTTGTACGAACACCCTCGCAACAGCATACTCTGTCTCGCGCGTCTGACTGCCAACCGAGCAGCATGTTTTCGTGCCCACCCTCCAGAACGCCGTCCACCAACCCTCCAAAAACACCTGCGGAACCCACCCAGCCCTGAAAGCCACCGATGGTCCATGGCCTAGGTTTGTGCTGGGAGGCGGCAAACCTATGAGCGATGGAGGTATCATACAATACGGATTAAGATCAAGTTGCGTTAGGCTGGGACCGCTTTCTATGTTATGGTTCTATTCAAGAGGCGCTGTGCGGAGGGTGGGGTACCCTTCCGTCAGCTGTCCAAGTATACCTGTAATAGGTAAATAGGAAAGCCCACCAGGGAGGCTGGAGGAGGGGCAACTGCTAGTAGAGTGTTTTAAAGGGAGCCAGTATTCCGGTGGGATTTCCAGTGGGGAAACAGTAAATGGGGTAAAATATTGCATTAAAGTATGATACATCCCCGCCAGCTGTACCAGCACTTGGAAGTGAGGGTGCATTAGCTAATAGTGGAAACAAATAAAAATACAGATGACATGAGAAAAGAAGCACTAAATGTACTCAGAATTGAAATATCTATCACTACCTAGGCCCAGATTTCACGTGACAGGATTTACGAGAATTCCCTTACCAGTGAAAACAAGAAACAGATTAAAGCTAGAAGGATCAAGTCCAATGATAAGCCGGAACTAAGAATCGAGATGGAGGTGGATGGGGCAGAGACGGAGTCTGATTGGTCTGGCGGAGACTGTTTACACCGTAAAGATTGTTCCTGGGGAGCCTCGGACAGCGTGGAATGAGAGTTAGAGGCATCGAGCGGAAAGTCATCAGTTGCGTGGGAAGTAACACCCTCCGGTGACGGCGGAGGGTTTGTTGTCTCCTGTCCAGGAGGATTGTGGCTAGTGGCGAGGGCTGTCGTTCCACCACCGGCTTCCGGTGATCCGCCCTCGGGGTTTCCGTGTTCCGGTAGTAGTTTCGGGACACCCTGGTGCTGGGGCTCGGCAGCCAGTGGTGAGGGTAATCGGCCCATGTTGTCCGATGAATTGGGATTGGCATTCCCGCATTCCGGAAGCGGCTTCAATTGGTCCTCCTGGACCAGCTCGCCAGCGGAGGGAGGGGGTGTTCGGCCATTGTTGTCCGATGGATCTGGGTTGACATCCCCGCTCCCCAGAAGTACCTTCACGGCACTCTTAAGCCCCTCCATCACAACGTATGATTGGGTGGCTCTGCGATTACTATCAGGTGAGTTGGGATTGATATCCCCGTTTTCCGGAAGTAGCTTCGCTAGACCTTTATTCTGCCCCTGGGTAGTTGGCGAGGGTATTGCGTGACCGCAAGGGGCGACCACGTGAGATTCGGTATCTCCGTGCTCCCGAAGTAGCTCCACCAACCTCCCGTTTCCATATTTCACAGCCCACATTAAAGGTGTGTTACCCTCGGAATCGCGGCGATCCACATCCCATCTTCTCATTTCCAGCATGGAAATAGCAATTTCTGCAATACCCCAAAATGCGATGCAGTGTAGTCCACTAATCCCATGAACATGCTCCGCGGGGCTCTGCTTACGGATCTTCCTTTGCCAAAGGACTGAGGCAGATATATGGATCTCGTATCCGTCAAGAAGTCGCAACGCCAGAGACTTCACCTGCTTAGTCATCCCCATCGCAGCGTGGACTCCCCAGAAACATGTAGCATATTCAAGAAATGGTGTTGTCGCTAGGACTGTATCGGGAGAGAGTGGCAGTGCCCGGACAGACCGACAGTTCAAATAGGTGAGGCAGATTTCGGCCATCATTGAGTGGGCAGTCGCAAATAGGGTGGGATGTTGTTCAAGATATTCCTGAAGTGTAGGGTGGACAAGATGGACCGTTAATGCAGTTTCGTCAATTGTGACAAGTCCTAATGTGCAGGCCAGTATGGTCCGTATCGAAAGGACATTGTGGGTGTTAAAGTCTTCCGCCCCTGTTTCTACCTCCAGCGCATAACACAACTCCTCCGAATTCAAGGGCCGCTCAGAGCGGGAAATCCACATCAATGCTTCCATTCCAAGCTTCCCTTGGCTTCTATCCTGCTGTCTTATCCGGTCCAATGTTTTCTCGTATGCATATCTTAAATCAAGGTCATCGGTAATTCTACCCAGTGCTTGTCTCCTCTTGTGAACTGTCACCTCTCGAAGGATTGCATCCATCTTGAGAGCGACAAGGAGAAACCTGAAAATCTCTATTAGCTCAATCCCTTAAGTTCAACACCTCGGGACAATACGTACATCCCAGAAAGCCTTTCTGGAACAATTCGGAGAATATCGGCTCGAAATTCCTCGTCTACCCCATCAGGCGCTAGGTCCTGTTCTAACCTATGCTCAATATAACTGGTTACATTGTCCATGGTTGGGGTTATCGAAACCATATCAGCATCTGTAGGAAAATATTTCCCAACCTCTTCTCGAATTTGAGGCCTTCCGGTAAGAAATAGCCGAGCGCCTGGGCACTCCCGAACAATGCGCCGCAAAGATTCCCAGAGCTGAGCCCGCTGCTTTGTAGGAAACTCATCTAAAGCGTCGATACAGATGAAGAACCTGTTCCATAGTGATATGGACTCGATGAGCATCTCAAGGATCTCGTGAAGCCGGAACTTGAAACCCTCAACCTGTCTTTCTGCCATTTCGAACGCCTCACATGATTTACTTTTGAGCGAATTTTTTTCTCCTAGAGCCTTAAACAACACCGATCCCAATACACTGCTCACGGATTGTTCATGCTGAGTACCAAACTCGCAGTATACATAAGAGACCACCATATCACGTTTAACGATCTTACTGCAAAGTGTATCTATCACAAGAGAGCTGTGCTGCCTTTTTAGCATTGGGTTCACCTGGGGCTACGGCATCCCATACCTCATAAACGTCTTACCAACACCAGGGCCTCCATAGAATAATAGGACAGGCTTCGCCATCCTGCCCTCTGAGGTATGCCATGTAGAAAACGTTTCGTCGAGAAGCAGCCAGTCTCCCACGCCATCAACCCGGGTGTCACTAAATGCGTTGTGCCTTTCCCGAGGCGGCAGTGAGGGTAGCCACTCGAGAGCCCGGCGCTTCATATCGGGTGTGAGCTTCATATCGGGTGCGTAGCCGGACACTTAGGAAACGGAGATCAAGGGCGTTCGGGTTAAGGTTGTAGCCGCTATACCATAGACTTGTTGGTCGTTTCGTCTCCCGTATCAGCTTTAGTGTTGAAGATTTCTCCTGGGGAAAATTAGGGGGTATCAGGGTGATATTGTGAGAAGGGATGAGGATGGAAAATAGCAGAATAAATAACCTGTTGGCGTTGCACAACTGTCCTCGAGTACAGTGAACCAGTACAACCAAACCGTTTCTCTGCCTGGAGCATTCACACGCATCTGCTCAAGATGGTGCATCCTCGATTGTGCTTTACCGGTACTTCCAGTGGACCCGGCTACTTGAACAGGGGTGGATGTTGTCAACAGACCAAAAAGCCTGGCCTGGCCTTGCGTGCTGCGCGGTTAAAACCGGCTCGACGGCGGGGGCCAGGGGTCCTAAAAAGTGTAGCGTTGGAACCTTTCCCCTTGTACTGTACCGCACTCGAGTAGAATAAATACTCGAGTATGCACACCGGGGAATGGGGGTACCGGTGCTGTTGGGGGGGGGTCGGGTTCGCGTATTGTCTGGTGTGGGTGGCTCTGTTTGTGTTGTGGTGGGAACTTTTAGGGATTTGCTTAGGTTGGTGTTTTCTCGAAGGGGTCCTTTTTTAGCTTGGAACAACCAACACAGACGGCGAGTATGAACACGAGACTTTCCTACGAATGAATGAACACAACTAAGCTAAACGTAAACACAAACGAACTTACAACTGCAGAAGTGGGAATCAGCCAAAGGACCGAGCTATTCCAAATTATTGAGAACTATCGTTTGATTTTACTTTCCTTTCTCTCTGTTTGTTGTTTTTACTTTTACGAATCTTTATCGACCATCCACCTTTACATTTTATTCCACGGACCGGAAATTGTTCTTTCAGTATCATACCAAGCTCCATTCTTGTACAGTACCGTACCTAAATGAATCCACTCACTTGGTAAGAAAGGAAAAGAAAAACGGGGCACGGAGATACTGGGTTCCAAGGCTGTGGAAAATGGGATCAATTTAGACAAGCGGTTTGGCCACATGCTACTTATCATGGCCAAAAAATTTTGGGCTGCCTGAAGGCAGGAAAGAAAAAAATATAGACAATAATATAAAAATAAAAAGGAAAATTATAAGGTTTAAAGAAATAAAGTGATCCGCTCCTCTCATTCCAAAGCCTTAAGAAGAGGCTGTGCTGGATTCATTAAAACCCCACGAGGACCCACTTGTACATAGTAATTTAGATGCCAAGCAGGTCTGGAAACTCGCAATTAGTGGGCAAGAAGTACTCGAGTACTTCGCTATACCCAAAAACTGCCGCCAGAGTTGTGAATTTGGACACCCAGGCACGGGCGGATTTTTTGCCGTAGTATCCTTTGTGGATCCCACTTGTCGAGCACTTCTTGCCGGCTACGAGTAGCATTATTAACCCTTGTACTAGTACAGTATAGTACTCTAGCCTTTCAATTTTGCCGTTAACCGTTGTTGGCCCACGCTAGCCCGCGGAGCCTTCGGACTTTTCAGGCCCTCTTGCCTGGACGGGGGGCCGGGGGGGGGCTACCGTACCGCAATCAATTGCAGTCAGCCTGCCCACTAGGAGCACTAGGCCCGGTACCAACATTACTCGTACAGGTACTAGTACACTTTTTAGGCCTCCTGGTGCCCGTGGTCGTACCGATTTTAACTAGGCCGGCCCAGGCCTTCTCATCTTTTGACCCGCTTTCCTGTTTTTGAGCAGCCGGGCCCACTGGAAGCACTGTCCAGAATACCGGTATCATCTCAAAGGGGATCGCAGGCGGTGACTGAATGAAAGGAAGGTTTGCACAAAGCAATGTCATTTGCTCTGAGTCGTTTATTAACGCAGTCGCTTAGACGGTGCTTGGCAAACGCGATTATGATTTCAAATCGTGATTTCACAATACGAAATCACACATTTTAAAAATTTAGATCTGATGCAATTCGGCTTTTGATTTAGGCAAAGATTTGTGTAACTGCATGTTTTTTCTTCCACAGTTCCCAAGCAAAAGCGATGGTGGATCTACCTTTATGATATACATACTCACGAAAACCCTTGCTTTTGGGGTGTAATCCTCTTCGCTTATTAGAGCTCAACATAAACAGTTATCATACCTGCTTAGAGTATTGGTCTACCGGGAAGTTTTGGATCAAATCGGGTAATGTAGGACCCATGGCGAAGGAAGGTTGCGGGGGGGTATGGCCGGTATTTATGCTTGTCTTTGCACTGAGTGACGAGGGGCCAAGTTAGTGGGTTCTCTTCCGGTGAGCTACTATAGGAAAATTGTGGGCCGGGTGGCGGGTCACCTTGTGGGAGTAGTGGGCTGTCTTCGTCACACTCGTTACCGCAGGTACCCCGGCAGCTCCTGGTATGGCAATTAGAAGGTACTGTGTTCCGGAAATCTTCCGGTTATCATGGTCTCCTTTGGAAAATCCAGTGCATGGGATATGGGCGCGTCTCCTATTCATTGATACGAGGTGGGGAACGATACTCCAGCAATCAAATCACTTCACCTTACTTCCGCGCAGAGCTCAGATTCGTAGGCCAAAAAGAAACTAGACGAATGAAGGTATAGTAGATTCCATCTAAGTGTTGTAGATTTTATCACCCTTATTCACCTCGCCATCGCGGCTGTTTCTGTTCTATCCAGTACTTTCCATATATTTCTCTAGTAATTATTTAGTGAAGGAGTCCAAGTGGGTCAGTAAATAAGTCGTAAGCTCAAAAAAATGTTGTGACCATGGTGTTATAAACTAATAGTCTTGAACACTTTCAGTTTGCCCCTACAATGTTATCCTGATGACTATCTGCCGAATAATCCATCTTTAGTCCATCTGCAACCATCCCCTCCACTAAGAACTACTACAAAGCGGAATTCCAATCTGGAAACGTATATTTGGGTCGGCTTAGGGCTCGTGGAGCCAGGGGAGCTCTGGCGGAGGTGATCCGAGTGATTACCCATGAGTGGAGTTGTTAAGTAATGGGCCTTGGGAACACGGGCCTCTAGAAGGACAGCGATAAAATACCATCTACCATCTCTTGCTAAAGCCGGAAGTGTATGGGAGATCTTTACTACCTAGCAGGAACACGAAGAGGGTATTCCAGGACGTAGATTGTGCGTTTTAGGCATATTCGTAGTTAGGGAGGGGGACGCTAGTTGGAAGAGTCCACTAGGAACTATTATATATCAAATGAGAGATATTATAGTTTATCGAATATAGTTTACTTTTACTGAATAGGGCACAGTATTCTCAATAACTTGCCGGAAGCCTTTGTAGGCTAAATCCGATAGGGCGCACAGAGTACAAGAATGAAGACGGGTAGGTCGGCTAGGGCTGTAGTAGGTGTAGTGGAGAGAGTTACTTTATAGCGACCTGTTGTGATGGCATTGTGTTAACCGGCGATCGAGCACGGAAGAGCTCCCATGAACAGGCGGTGAACAAGTAAACCCTCGTGGCGACGGGGCCTTTAATCGGAGTGTGTGGATGAGCCTACAAGACATGATTTTCCTCATGGCTCACCCAGCTCTGAGGATGTCGTTGTTTTAACTAGAAATTTACTGCAAGTCATATAACGGAGTGATGTGGGCAGTCTCAGTGGACGGGCGGACAGAGTTACTTCTTCGAATAGAAGTGTAGGGGGATTGTGCAGTTTAGTGGTGCCTGCGGAAGAGCTTTGGCTTCGGAATCTAGCACAAATAGTCCAGCGATGGCCCTGTTACCCCAATGAACTTGGAACCATGGACACCAAAAACTATGATATGATACCCCCCCGGTTCACCAGAATCACCGAACCTTTAATGAACAGGATTAGGGTTTAGTTGATCCAAAAATTTGCCTTGTGGAATGATTTGAGGGAGGTTCCTTGGGATGCTGAAGGTAGCTGGAGCCCCTTGCGCAGTCTGCTGGAGCGACTGGGCTTCATCGCACCTAGACCACCGGGTGCCGCAGTCAGCTGCTTTCCTGAAATATATTAGTAGGAAGTCAGAGAGAGCTGGTTTCGCAGCCGCTTTTTTACAGTTAGGAGGGGCTACTGAGGGCCATTCAAGATGTAAATTCATTGCTAACTAACTTCAGAATATTTATAAAAAGGCACCATCTATGAAAGAGAGGAGCGGTGAGTGGAGTTCGTTAATCGGGGTTCCAAAATGCACAGTTTCCTTACTAATCTTCCACGGGTTTCGGCTCTTTGGGCCGCTCTTGGCTTTGTCTATCAACGTCCGGAGCGAATTTGCTTCCTCTATGATATTGGATTGAGTGACGTCAACCCTTCTGGACCGCAAGGCACACTGTTGGTTTCTCCGGTTAGTGACCTACTAACTAAAAATTAGTCATTGAAACCACGCTCAACTGGCGGTCTAGAACTCCGATATATTTACTCTATCCTTCGTGGTGTGGTATTGAATGAGGGAGGAATTAATTCATGCTGTCACCTACGCCGTGACATGATGTAACCAACACACTCTGGCAGCTATTCTAGAAATGCCATCTACAGCCTTCCCAACAAAGACATCAACCACTCGCCTCCCAATCTTGTGCAAACCCCCCCACATCATACTGTCTCGCGCGTCTGAATGCCGACCCAGAGGCACCTTTTTGTCCCCACCCTCCAGGACTCCGTTCATCAACCCTCCAAAAGCACCGGCGGAACCGACCCGGCACCGAAAGTCACCGATGGTCCCAGGCCTAAGTATGTGCTAGGAAGCGGCAAAATCATGAGCGATGGAGGTATAGTACGGATTAAGATCAAGTTGTGTTAGGTTGGGACCACTATCCATTTTATGGTTCTATTCAAGAGGTGCTGTGCGGAGGGTGGGGTGCCCTTCCGTCAGCTGTCCAAGTATACCTGTAATATGTATATGTAAACAGGAAAGCCCACCAGAGGGGCTCGAGGAGGGGTAACTGCTGGTAGAGTGTTTCAAAAGGAGCCAGTATTCCCGTGGGATTTCTAATCCGGAAATAGTAAATGGGGTAAAATATTTCACTAAAGTACATCCCCGACAGCTGCACCAGCACTTGGAAGTAAGTGGTGCATTCGCTAAAAGTGGAAACAAATAAAAATACAGATGACATGACAAAAAAAAACACTAAATCTGCGCGGAATTTAAATATCTGTCACTGCCTAGGCCCTGGGATCGCCAAAAAGAAATTATGAGAGCCATATTACCCGGGAAAATGAGCCATAGCATTAAAGATAGAAGGATCAGTTTTAATGCTAAACCGTGACTAACGATCGGGATCGAGGTAGATAAGGCTAATACGGGGTCCCGTTGATCCGGTGAAGATTGTTTACACGCTAAAGGTTGTTCCTGAGGAGGCCTAGATATAGCGGGAGGAGAGTCGGAAACATCGAGTGGGAGATCATCTGTTGCGTGGGGGGCAGCCCCTTCCGGTACCGGTAGCGGATCTGTTGCTTCTTGGCCCGAGGTATCCCGACCGGGGGTAGTGGCTGTCGCTCGAACACGGGCTTCCGATGATCCACGATCGCGATTTCCATATTCCGTTAACAGTTTTAGAACACTGTGATACCGGTATCCGGCAACCAATGATAGGGGTGATCGGCCCTTATTATCAGGTAGATTGGGATTGACGTTCCCGCGTTCCAGAAATGGCTTCACTAGATCATCTCGCCCCCACTCAACGGCGAAGGAGAGGGGTGTTCGACCATTGATATCGGATGGATCGGGATCGACATCCCCGCATTCCAAGAGTAGCTTCGCTGCACCCTCTAGCCCCCCCATCGCAGCATATGATAGGGGCGTTCGGCCGTTACGATCTTGTGAATTGGGATTAACGCCCCCGTGTTCGAGGAGCAGCTTCATTACCCCTTCATTCCTCCACTGAGCAATAGGCGAGGATATTGCATGGCTGGGGGAAAGAACCACTTCAGGTTCAGTATCTCCTTGCTTTAGAAGTAGCTCCATCAACCGGTCATTACCGTATTTCACAGCCCACATCAAAGGTGTGTCGCCCTCGGAATCGCCGCAATCCGTGTCCCATCTATTCGCTTCTAGCATGGCAGTCACGATTTCTGCAATCCCCCAAAATGCGATGCAGTGCAGCCCGGTAATTCCCGTAACAACCTTTGGGAGATACCGCTTCCACATCTTCTTTTGCCAGAGAATTGAGGCGGATACATGGTCCTCATATCCGTCGAGGAGTTTCAATGCTAGGTTCTTCACCTCCTCAGTCACCTCCACGGCTGCATGGGCTCCCCAGAAACATGTAGAATATTCAAGAAACGGTGTTATAACCGGACCTGTATGGAGGCAGAGTGGCAGTTCCCGGACTGACCGACAGTTCAAATAGGTGAGGCAGATTTCCGCCATCCTTGAGTGGGCAGTCGTAAATAGGGTAGGATGTTGTCCAAGATATTCCTGAAGTGTAGGGTGGAGAAGATGGACCGTTAATGTCGTTTCGTTAATTTTGACAAGTCCTAATGTGCAGGCCAGTATGGTCCGTATCGAAGGGATATTGTTGGTGTTAAAATCTTCCTCCCCTAATTCTACCCCCAGCGCATAACACAACTCCTCCGAATTCAAGGGCCGCTCAGAGCGGGAGATCCACATCAATGCTTCTATTCCAAGCTTCCCTTTTCTTCCATCCTGCTGTCTTATCCGATCCAATGTTTCCTCGTATGCATATTTTAAATCAAGACCGTTGGTCATTTCTCCTAGTACTTGTCTCCTCTTGTGGACGGTCACCTCTCCAATGATTGCGTCCATCTTGAGAGCGACGAGGAGAAACCTAAAGATACTTATTAGCTCAAGCTCTTGAATTCCACACCCCGAGACGATACGCACATCCCCGAGAGCCTCTCTGGTATAGTTTGGAGAATATCGGCTCGCAATTCCCTGCAAACTCCATCGGGTACTAGATCGCCTCCTAATCTATCCTCAATATAACTGGTTATATCGTCCATATTTGGTTTCACCGAAACCATATTAACCTTTTCAGGAAAATATTTCCCAACCTCCTCTCGAATTTGAGGCCTTCCAGTAAGAAATAGCCGAGCATTTGGGCATTTCTGGACAATGCGCTGTAAAGATTCCCAGAGCCGAACCCGCTTCTGCGTGGGAAACTCATCTAAAGCGTCGATACAGATAAAGAACCTGTCCCAACCGTATATAGAATAAATAAGCATATTGAGAATCTCCTGAAGCTGGAGTTTGCGACCCTCAGACGACTCCTGTCCATAGATAAGCGCCCCAAGTGCTTGGCCAAGGACAGATTGCTGTCTCTCAGGAGCCTGATTCAGCACCGATCCCAATACACTGCTCACAGATAGCGCATTCTGAGAGCGGAAGTCGCAGTACACATGAGTGACGACCCTATCACATCTAGCCATCTTTCTGCAAAGTGTATCTATCACAAGAGAGCTGTGCTGCTTTTTTAGCGCTGCATTCACTTGGGGCTACTGCGGTCTATACCTGATAAACGTCTTACCAGCACCTGGATCTCCATAACACAATAAGACAGGCTTCACTGCGCTCTCCTCTGAGTTATGCCACCTAGAAAACTCTTGTGTGCGAAGCAGCCAGTCTCCCACTCCATCCACACGGGCGTCACAAACAACCTGTTGTCTTTCCTCGGAGGGTAGTGGAGGGAGCCATCCTGGAAGCTTGCGCTTCGTATTATGATCGAGAAGCTGGTCATTGTAAGAACGCATGTCACCACTATTAGAGCAGAGGCTGCAGCCGGTATACTCACCATATACTTGTTGGTTCGTTCGTTCTTGCGTATCAGTTATGGTGTTGGGGATTGTTCTTGGGGAAAAATCGGGGAGTATCGAAGTGATATTGTGAAAGGGAATAAGGGCGTGGGCATAAAAAATAGGATAATAAATGCTATTTCGGCGTTGCGCAACTATACAGTATAGTACAGCCAAATCGCTTCCCTCCCTAGAGCAGTCGCACTCACCTACTTAATATAATGCCTCCTGGATAGTTCCTCCCGAGGGCCCGGCCTGCCTGAAACCAGGCTAGTGTGGCCAAAAGACTATAAGGCCCCCCGGTCATGTGCTGTTTAAAATTGGTTCGACGGTGAGCGGCCCGAAAAGCGTAACGTTGGAACACTGCACTGTATAAATTTGCACTCCCGGTGTCCAGGGGCTAGGAAAAATGAGAACCAAAGTAACCAATGGTATCGTGCCCCAAGTCTGTAAACTTTGGTACATTTGGACAAGGGATCTGGCTACATTCTACTTTTCCCGGCCTGAAAAAAAATTGTTGCCAGAAGGTAAAAAAAGAGTATTGAATAATCGGTTTAAAAATAAAAAGGATGGTTATTAGGTTTAAAAAACTAACGTGTTCGGCTTCCCTCATGCTAGAGCTCTAGGAGGAGCATGCTCCGGATTTACCCAACATCCCACCGAGGATCAATGATACTAGTGCATAGTAATTCAGACACTGAGCAGGTTAGGTTACCCTGAATCTTTGCGCTATCACCTTTCAAATTTGCCGTCAACCGTGGCTGGCCCACGCTGGTCGGTGTATAGTGCCGGTAAATCAAACCAGCCCTCGCGGCCAACTTGATCGAAAAATCTCAAATTGGTAATAGCTAGATAGAGTAGGATCTCCTCTAGTAGAGCCATTTAAATAGCAGATTAGAACCAGTCTATGGTTTTCGCTTTCATCTGGGATTATGCTGAAAGTTCTTGTGATTTAAGTCGGGATTGAAGTTGTTACATATCCTTACAAGTATCAAAGAGTCTACTGCAACATCATGGCAAATGCCCCTTCTGAGTATTAGTATAGCACACCAATAAAATAAAAATAAATAAAAACCAAGGCTCCCGAAAAGGGGTTCTTTGCAAAACTGCCGGAGGAATTGTTTTTAAAGGGTTTTCTTGATTGTTGATAATTTAGTATGGGTAGATTTTCAAAGAAAATTGTATGGTGGGCTGGTTTTGGTTGTCCGGCACCACATGATAGACTTCTTACTTTTTAGGCCTGGTTTCTTGGCAGCCGGGCAAAGCACAGGCCAGGTAGGCCTTAATTAGCTATGGTCGGCTAGGCCCACTGGACCCACTGGGCCTGATTCCGATGCTACACTTTCGGGCCGCCCGCCGCCAAAGCGGCCTTAACCGCACCAGGCCAGGCCAGGCATTCGGGCTTTGATCACACTAGCCCGGTTTCAAGCAGCCTAGCCCACTGGAGGCGCTATCGAGGATATCATCTTGAAGGGGATCGTGAGCAGTGACCGAATGCAAGTGTGAAAGATTTGCACAAAGCCCTTTCATTTACCGGTACTCTGAGTCGCCTATTTATGTAGCATATTGTGTAGTTATTTAGAGGGTTCTGGGAAAATCTTAATTTCTTAATGTGAAATTAGGCGAAATCATGATTTACTTACAAATGGGGTCTAGAAATCATAACCACGTTCGCGAGACACCCCCTTAGAGGATTACTGGAGGTATGTCAAGGGTGGTGCACCCAGGACCCCGGGCCCTCTTATTAGCCTGCCGGTTTATCACGGGGGTTAATCAGATAAGGAGGGATGCTTCTCAAATTGCAATACCCCAAGCACAGAAAGCGGTGAGATAACACCACCTAAGATGGCTAACGCAGTGGAGTGGTGCACGGACGGGTGGGCACAGTGAACAATAAACCAGAAATCTGGGGGCAAGTGCCAAACCCATTAAGGCTATTAACTTAGCTGTCTCCTCTCCCACCTCGCCAGGATACTATTGTGATACCTCGTCAAGTTGAGTATCTCCCAACCGGTTCCGGTGTCCGCCTCAAGACTAAAGGTCCTTACAAAGCTTAGTACTCAAGCAAAATGGAACCTGGGATTATACTAACACCAGTTAAGTAGCCTCAGCTCTAGCTAACCTCTAATTGGTTGCACTTGAATCAATCCTTGCAAAGGTGCTATCCCATTTAACAAATTAAGGCGGTATCCGGAAAGGCTGGAAACGCTGATAGATAGCTACAGAATCTAGTAGAAATTAGTGAACTGTAACATTTAAGCCCTTTGCGGTGGTAGCCCACCTACCAGTGACGAATGAAAACTTATTCTCAGTACAAGATTGAAAAAGGTAAGGGGTAAGAAATCCTGGGAAAGTTTCGGGAGGATGGGCTGGGCGGCTCTTGACCTCTTGGGGTATTTGGGGCTCTACTCATCGGGGGAGTAATTTTTTTTTCGGGGGGTGAGTTGCTTGAAAGGGTTGAGAAAGGAGATTGGGAAGAATAAGATGAGGAGGAGCAAAGCACTCAGTGTGGCTCACTGCTTGCTGTGGCCTTGCCCCCGCCCGATGGAGGCCTTGTGGGGATCTATTGCCGGGCTGCATTATCGGTGCTGGCGCTAGGCATGGTGGTAATGAGAAAAAATTACCAGATTTAATCCAGAGAATTATCTTCCAAAATACTCTTACAATTGAAGGGCAGCTATTCCTAGAGCAACACTGCTGCCGGAAGGGAGTCTAGACACATCCATCTCTGTGTCCTAGCTGCCTGAGTTCTATCTTATTCAGACATGCGGTATGAACTTTTCTTGGTACTTGTATGGCAGTTACAGCAGTAACACTCTGCAGGCATTGTGGTGTGATAGAAATCACTTGGTGAGAAAGCCCGGAAGCGGGTGTCTCACGGGATTTGACCCGTGAATCCTCTACGAGCATTACTCATCTGCCGCGGGGCATGTAGTATTTCTTTTTCTGGGAATGATCAATTGCTGGAATATAGCTGGGAAACGAGATTAGGGAGGTTTAGCGATGGGAATAGATTCCTCTATATAAGCACACTTCACCGACCTTTCGTTAGATAGAATTTAAGCTAAAAAATCGTTGCTCAATGCCAATTTAGTATATCCCCTCTATATGGCCCCCCAAGTTGAGCATCATAATTCCACATCCTGCGCTCCCGGGTTACCACAGTCACAGGGTATCACTCAGTGAGAGGGAGAGTTAGAATTGTTGAGTAGAATCACAGAGATAGAGACCGAATGAGCAAACGTAGGGTTGAGGCTGAGGTTTTGATTGGTCCCAAAGAATATGGTTGAGATTAAGGAAGGAAAGTGGAAAACAAGGGAAGAGCGAAGCCGATGCCTAGAGGTAGGCCTATGGGCAGGAGAGTGACGCAAGCAGTGAAACGGTGTCACCCGAGGCGGAAGTTTTTGGTAAGAGCACAAAGACAATCCTTAACAAGAATGGTAAGTGTACATAGGCTACGATACCTTACCATACGATACAATACAGTATCATACTTAAAGTAGGAGGCTGCCGGCATTCCGCGGTATCTATACGAAAAGGATTGGTAAAGTAGGATTTGAGCGCTTATCGTTTAATTCACAGCAGTGAAAGAAACTTGTTGAAAAATCGGGAGTTCAGAAAGATCCGCGTAGTACGGTTGATGTTTCGGAAGCAATTTGGAGGGTGTTATAATAATAAAAGGAAGTGAATTTTGTTTATATTATAACGGCTGCTACTCCTATCTATTGTTGCATGTACAGCCCAGTTCGCCTTATTCTCTGAAAGATTTCCCTCTTATGATATCACTTGCCATTTTAACTTTCTTTATGAGTGGTGTTTATTTGAATTACTGCTAGAATATCCCAGTCGCAAAATGACCGATGGCATATCCCGATTTTGCCCAAGTAGAATACTTGGCGACTGGGATGGAGCATATCCCACAGCACCAGATACAATTTTCCGGCGTTAAAACAGTAATTTGCGGTACAGTACAGTACCAGTTGCTTACAACATAGTAACATAGGGTATCACTTGACCACTATGACATAACATGAAACTCCGCGAAAAGAAAAATATTTAGTCAGGGGATGAAAAGAGCGAATTTCCAAGAAGGAATAAGCTAGTAAAAGCATGAGAACCTAGTGCCCACCACATCCTCGTATTCGGACTGGTCAAAGGCGATTCTTCATCACTTCGATGCGTCCTTTGTTAAACCAGTATTGTACCTCTGATTGAAAGCGATAACAAAACTTACATTCCCGACTTTGGGGATCACGAATCCTAATCTAACCAGCTTCGACTGCCCATCCTTACGGGAGCCGTTCCTCAACCTCCCTGACACGCTCATAAGAGCCGCCTTATGTTCGGACATTTTTTAAAAAAAATCCGGAACCGGTTATGTGCATAAAAGGTGATAAACCAACGAGCAATGAAGACACAGACGAGCGCTGAGACAGGGCGGGGAAGACGATTATCCGTCTTCATTTTGCCACGGTTCCAGTGTCAGTAGAGAATGTAGAACGTGAGAGAATTAAGCTATGAGTCCTCAAGGGGTAGTCTGTAATGGAAGAAAAAAGAGAAACATGAGTATCGTACAGAAAAGATTAAAAAATACGCAGGATCTAACAAAGACTGAAATGTTATTCACTGCCAAGCGCCGTGGATACAGTGAAATAATTCGCAAGAATCTCATAGCCCTAGTATGTCAATGGACAAAAGCATGAGGGAAAACAACGGGATTGAAATAAGAAGGAAAAAAGAAAGCCTATCAAGGGAATAGTTGGGCTGGGCGGCATATGATAGGGATATTCGGTTGTTGTTTGATAGATTGGGGTTAACATCCACGAGTTCGAGAAGTAGCTTTACTACACCCAGGTGTCCCCCTCTGACGGCAAATGATAGGGGCGTTAGGCCATCGCGATCCGGTAAATTGGGGTCGAGATCCGCGCGTTCTAAAAGTAGCTCCACTACACCTCTATGTCCTCCCGAGGCAGCGAATGATAGGGGTGTTCGGTCATTGTCATCTGATGAATTGGGGTCGACGCCCCCGCGGCTCGGGTGTACGATCACTACACTTGCATGCCCGCCCGGCTGTGCAGAGGACATGGGGCTTCGGCGCGGCCCAAACGATAAATAGGAATTTATATCGTCACGGTACAGTAGTCGCTTCACCGCACGCTCGTGTCCCCCAGATGCAGCAAATGATAGAGGAGTTCGCCCACAGCTATCCGATGGATCGGGATTGACACCCCCGCGTTCCAGAAGTAGCTTCAATACACCTTCGTGTCCTCCAATGGCAGCAAATGATAGGGGTGTTCGGCCGTCGTCATCCGATGAATTGGGATTGATACTGCTCCGTTCCAGAAGCAGCTTCACCACACCCTCATTCCCCCCTGAGGCTGCGAATGATAGGGGTGTTCGGCCGTCGTTATCAGATAAATCGGGGCTAACGTACCTACATTTCAAAAGTAGCTCCACGACACCCCAATGTCCATCTGCGGCAGCAAATGATAGAGGTGTTCGGCCGCCGTTGTCCAGCGAGTTGGGATTGAGATCCCTGTGTTGCAGAAGTAGCTTTATTGCACTCCCATGGCCTCCGGCGGCTGCAAATGAGAGGGGCGTTCGGCCACTGCTATTAGGTGAATTGGGATTGACTTCCACGAGTTCCAGAAGGAGCTTCACTACACCTCCATAGCCCCCCGAGGCTGCAAATGATAGGGATGTTCGGCCATAATTACTCATTGAATTGGGATCAACATCCTTGCGCTCGAGTAGTAGCTTCACCACATCTTCGGCTGGTCTCGCGGCAGCATATGATAACGGGGTTCGGCCATTATTATCCGATAAATTGGGGTCGACACCCCCGCGCTCCAGAAGTAGTTTCACTACACCTCCATGCCCCTCCCAGGCTGCATATGATAGGGGTGTTCGGCCATCGCTATTCAATGAATTGGGATTGACATCACCATGTTCCAGAAGTAGCTTCATTACACCTCCGTGTCCTCCTGGGGCAGCAAATGATAGGGGTGTTCGGCCAGTTCTATCCGGTAGATCGGGGTTGACATCCATATGTTCCAGAAGTAGCTTCAATACACCTTCGTGTCCTCCGGAGGCAGAAAATGATAGGGGTGTCCGGCCGTCGTTATCCGGTGAATTGGAATTGACACCGCCCCGCTCCAGAAGTAGCTTTACCACACCTTCACCTCCCGAGGCTGCGAATGATAGGGGCGTTCGGCCATCATTATCCGATGAATTGGGATCAACATCCTTGCGTTCCAGAAGTAACTTCACCGCAGCTTCATTCCCAAACTCAGCAGCAAATGAGAACACTGTGCGACCGGGGTGCATAACTACGTTGGGTTCGATATTTTCCTGCTCTAAAAGCAGCTCCACCACCCTGTCATTTCTATATTTCACCGCCCACATCAACGGTGTCTGGCCCTTCACATCACACCCATTCACGTCCCATCTTTTTAACTTCAGCATGGCAATCATAATTTCTGCAATCCCCCAAAATGCGATGCAGTGTAGTCCACTAATCCCGCCAACATCTTCCCTAGAGTTCCACTCACGCATTCTCTTTCACCAGAGAATACCGGCAGATATGTGGCGCTCATACCCGTCGAGGAGCTGCAACGCCAGAGATTCCACCGGCTTAGACACCCCCTTGGCTGCGTGGGTTCCCCAGAAGCATGTAGCATATTCAAGAAAGGGTGCACTTTCCAGGGCCGTATCGGTTTTTAGCGGCAACGCCCGGACCATCCGGCAGTTCAAATAGGTAAGGCAGATATCAGCCACCATGGAGTGAGCAGTTACAAATAGGGTGCGATGTTGTCCAAAATACTCATGTAGTGTGAAATGAAGGAGACGGACCGTTGAACGCTTTTCGTCAATCGTAACAAGCCCTAAGGTGCAGCCCAGTACAGTCTGGATCGGAGGCACGTTGTGGGTGCTAAAGTCTTCCGCTCCTGGTTCTATCTCATAAACACCAATGGCTCTGGAGCTATATTGACCACCTCGCAGTCACAGTATATCACTCGTACCGGGCCGGGTGCCAAGACTGGGCAGAGTTGAAATGCGGGGTAAGAAAAAAAAATTTCACTCTTCTTTTCTCTCCAAAGCAACACTCTCTCTTGCTCGCCAAAACACTGTCTTTCTTCTTGCTTTCTTTCTTAACTTACTTGCTAACGAACAGGAGATAACAGGAGTATAAATAAACGATCAAAAGAAATTTCCCCGGTCGCTCCACCATCCTCCACATCCATCCATCGCCTTCCTAAATCCACCACGCAAGTCCCCATTCCTTGTGCCCGTTCCCTAGCTAACAAAAGAAAGACAAAACCAGAAAAACTCCCGCTGCTGAGCAGCATCCCTACAATCCCCGTCTCCGCTCCTACTGCCCTATCCCTCCTCCTTCAATCCCGGGCATGCGATACGGCGGCGAACATGGAAAACAAACCAACGGCGAACGATAAACGGCGAACGACAAATAAAGCAACGGATACGGGAACGGGTGAGGGTGGAAGGATGCAAGCATGCCGAGCATGTTCCGAGCATGTCTGGCATGTTCAATACATGTCAGACAGGTTCTGAGGATGTTGGGTAGTGTGAGCATGCCGAGCAGCATCTCCGGCTTTCCGTGGTTTCCAATACTATCCCCAGAGCGTGGCGCAACTCCTCCGCTTTCAAGGGCCGCTCGCAGTGGGAAATCCACATCAGCGCTTCCACCCCAAGCTTTGCTTTGCCTCCACCCTGCTGCCTTATCCGATCCAATGTCGTGTCGTATGCATCCTGCAAACGGAGGCCATTGGTCATCCTATAGAGTGATTGTCTCCTCTGGTGAATGGTCGCCTCTGCAAGGATTGCATCCATATTAAGGCTAACAAGAAGAAATCTCGAAATCCCTGTTAGCCCAGCCTGCGGAACTCAACATCTCAAGATAATACGTACATCCCTAAGACCCTTTCTGGAATAACTCTAAGAATATCTGCTCGCAATGCGTTGTCCATTGCATTGAGTTCTAGGTCCTTGCTCAATCTCTTCTCAATATATGTTCCTATATCCCCCGAGGTTGGTTCCACCGTAGCCGTTTCGGCATCCTCTCGAAAATAGCGCCCCACTTCCACTACAACCTAAGGCCTTCCAGTAAGGAATAGCCGCGTATTTGGGCACTCTCGGACAACGCGCTGTAAAGAGCCCCAGAGTTGAGCACGGTGCTTTGCAGCAAACCCATCTAACGCATCGATGCAGATAAATGCCTCCTGCAAACGAGGAAGTGACATGATGAGCATCTCGAGAATTTGGGGAAGCCGGAGTCCGCAACTGCCAACCTGTCTTTTTGCATGTTCAAACGCCTTCCGTGCTTCTTCCGGGACCTCGGCCAATGCTCCCACAACCTGCCTCAAGACTAATCCCAGCACAGTACTCGCGGATTGCACATTCCGAGCGCTGAAGTCGCAGTACACATAAGCGACAGCCACATCTTTATCAATCTCATCGGAAAGTGTATCTATCACAAGAGAGCTGTCTGTCTTCTTAGCATCGCAGCCATATTAGGGGCTACCGCGGTTCACACCTGATATATGTCTTACCAACCCCCGGACCCCCGGAACAAAATAGAACAGGCTTGGCAGCCTGGTCTTCTAATGTGCGCCAGGTAGAAAATCTGCGGGTACGAAGGAACCAGTCTCCCACTCCATCCGCCCGGGCATCGCGAACAGCCTGGTGCCTTTCCCGAGATGCCAACGGTGATAGCCACTCTAGAAGCTGGCGTTTCTCATCGGATACCGATATATTACAGTTATTCCAGACATTTTTGTAACTGTCCATGACATTACCACAGTTCGTGTTTATTGACACAACTCGGTTTTGATGTGCTACCGGATTCATTTCGCCCGGGCGTATCGGTTTTCCTGCGGGAACTTGTTGCCGAAGCCTTTCGTCGGAACTCGATGTTTTGGCAGAGCAGGGGCGGATATAGGAGTAACCGACTGACCGATGTTGGGTGAACCGCTTTGGAAAGGTGGGAAATCTCCTGCCGCGTCGAGGTTGGGCATGATTTCCCCGCTCAGCGAAACTACGCTCAGCCTACACAGTACTGTACCTGCGCAGTACCCGAGTAAAGTGAATACCTGCACTTGACTGCTGATGCGATACGGGCACGGCCGTCCTGTGCCAATGAAAAGCGTAGGATAGGTTTCCGCATCCACCAGCGGCCACGCGGCTGCGATCGCGAACTCAATGCTCGAGGTACTAGTAACGTCCCTCCATCGAAAATGCGCGTTTTACCGCAGTTCGATTCGCAGAGTACAGTTTTCTCATCTCCTTCGCGCACTTTAAAAACCGGATTTCTCGAGAATCTCGCGAGGCCGTTGGCGTTGCCCCTCCTGATCAGGCCTGGATCCTTTCACTATGTTTTCTACCCATAATCCAAAGGGGGAGATTCTAGGCGCCCTAGCGTCATTCTCAATCATTACAGTTTTTACGGTCCAATAATAGATTGTGTCTCCTGTACCGATATCGGAGCAGTTTACCTGTAGCCAGGGGACTTATGTGCCCTTGCTCCGGACCGTGGAGGACGCGGTCGAGCATATCTCTCAAAGATCTAGTGGGGACTAGCCTTGTCACCAGAATGCACTCGAGTACTCGAGTACCATTTTGGCCCTGTAGCTGAGCCTAAGAAAGGCAAAGGTAGGCATTGAAGCAAGAGGCAGATGGATGTTGCGGGAGGTTTTGGGAAGGGAGAGACGCCCAGATATCAAGGCGAAGCACAGATATTATACCCCTCGTTTTTTTTGTTTTTTTTGTTAAATCCGTAGTATAGTTTTAAGCGTAGTACTGTACACATGTATGCACATAGGAAACACTTACACAGGCACAAACCACCGCATTCGGGTAGTATCCCATGGCAAATAAAAGACTCAAAGCAAGAACTAAAGCAAAAGAAATAAAGGCAAAGCAAAGCCCCAATACCTCCAGGCCAATCTTATAACCACACTGGCACTCATTTTCCTCATAGGAGAAACGGACAGGACCTTCTCTTGTTTTAGAGGTCAAGAGATTGGCCGGTGCGCCACAACCATTTTCTCGCGAACATGGTTACGGGTATTTGTCCTTGGTCTTTGTGTAACCCGAGGTACACGGCGTGTCAACGGGAGGTAGCGCAACACCAGTGATGCTCGCTTAACTTATCCAGGGACTGCAGTGTTTCTACTACCGGTACCGTAAAAACTCGAATACTCGAGTACCGGTAGAAGAAAAATGTGCTAGGACGTTGGAATTCCCCTTCTCGGCTAACCCAAACTCAGCCCTCAGTTGAGACAAAAGAAAAGGAATAACGTATTCGGGGGTGCTATGGGTCAGCACCTAGCTATGGGTCAGATACTTTTTGAGTATGCAAGTTATAGAAACGGCAACTACACAATCAGGATTACTCCAATTACTCCACAATTATAATTGTAGCTTCACAATACAATGTTGAATACGTCCATGAAGTTTTATTTGTGAAAGTTGGTTTGAGGAAAGTAGAGAGATACACAGTGTATAATACTGTACAAGGTGCTTCAAATATAAATATCTTGATCAGAATCATTGACATAGTTAATCTGATGACTTGTAGAGCGACGGGGATGTCTCATAATTCTCTGCTGTATGTTGCTTTTGTGATTTTGCTGCTGGAAAAGGTGAGCTATCGAAATCTAACGGTTAGGAATATGGCTTACATTTGACAAATTAATATCATCATCACTATTCATACTACCACCACCATCAGAGCCCTCCTGCTCTTCTAAATCACTATCACTATCCTCAATAACCACTGCTTGCACATTTAACTTTCGATTTCTTTGCTGATTGAGCTTTACAAGCTTGGATGCTTGTCGCTTCAATGATGCAGTTGCCTTTTTGGCATCAAGTGCTTCACGCTGGCGGTAGAGATAGGCAAGTTGCTTTGATCCTAGAATGAGGCCTCCTTTAAGCTGATGGCGATCTGGCTTAGCACTCTTGCTTGCAGCTTGTTGTTAGTGCAGGAGCTCCTTGTTGATACTAAGTTCTGCTTGAGTCTCCTGATGGAGTGAAAGGAGTTCATGAAAATATTGCTTCATTTGTACTGTAGATTCTGTTTCCTGGACATCCATGACCTTTTTAACTAATGCATCAACTTTGGTAGAGTTCTCTGTTCTTCCAGGAAGTACTCTCAGTCCTGGTCGGCGAGTTTCTAAAGCTGGTGGTGCAGTGATCTTTTGTTGCATATTTGGATCACTCAAGATACGGTGCCGATTGAATGGGATAAGACCAGTTGCTCTCCATACTGAGAGTATATTCCTCTTCGTGAAGGCCTTGAGTCTAGCCTTCTGCAGCAGGGGGTAGAAGTCCCCTTTGCGTAGCTTTGAATATGGCCCTGCAGCCTGTATCTTTTCATCGACTTGTTGCTTGTAATATGTGTTAAGAGAGGAGAATAACCCAACATCNGGTTTGATACTCTATATGTTTTATGTTTGGTTTCGAGTATCGGTTTGATACTCTATATGTTTTATGTTTGGTTTCGAGTATCGGTTTGATACTTTATATATTTTATGTTTGTTTTAAGGTTATTGTTTTGGAGTTTTACATGTTAAGAGAACAAGGCTCTCGGTAGCCTAAGAAGTGTATTTAAGAACTGCTGTTCTTCACGTTAGAAGAGGCAGACTTCGACAGACAGAGTTTTCAATATACTTGGTTGAACAGTTACCTTCTTCAGTTCGCTTTGAGAATCTTTAGTTTGAGATCCACCAAACCTCTCCGGGACTTCAGTAGTCGCGATATAGTGAGAAGTCTTTCAACAACCTCAGTTAAAAGCCTCCGGACTTTGCTTCGCTAGTTATCACCTTCGGTAAAGAACAAAGTCCGTTAACTCTACGCTTACCGCATCTCCTGAGAGGCAGTTACATTTTTTTAACTTCAGCAAGTTATCAAGATAGAAGGTGTTACAGGACCAAGTAAGGGCAAGGCCCCTGAGAAAGGTTCTAAACAGCACACACGGGATTCAAAAGGACGGTTCACAAAGACTCTAGCTTCGGAGCAGGCGGCAAGCGATGCAGCTGCTCAACAGTTAGCCAGAGACGCTGCTGAACAATCAGCAGGAGAATCATCACAACAACCATTGGAACCACCAACAACTACCCCTGGAGGGTACCCAGAATCTCCAAGAAAATCTACAGGTACACAAGTACCTCTAGCATCACCAAGTAACGATCCAGATAGCTCCGATAGCGACAAAGGATCAGACCATATGGCCTCAGAAGCAGGACCCCTGGGGTCTGGAGCACCAGCGCCAGAAGTTCCAAGACCACCGACACCTAGGCCTAACCTGGCTGTTACGGCTAAACTCAGCATCAAAGTACCTGCACCTAGTAAGTTCACTGGTGAAGGAGATGACCTCAAACCGGAAGCGTTCGATAGATGGTATAACTCTGTACAGTTATATCTACGCCTAAATGGGTTGCGAACAAGCGAGGATGGTGGAGGAAACTATTGGATCCTCTATACTGAAGGACGAGCTCAAGAAGCAGCTTTCCAAGCAGCTGAGTATTTCGGTGAAGATATGACCAGAGAAGACCTTGTTGGATTTCTGTGAGAAAGATTCCAATCTTCGAAACAGAAGGACGATACCTATCGCAAATTCCATGAAATCACGGAAGTGTATAATGGCAAGATACAGAGAATATCAACCATAGCAACCGATATGCTAATGTTCCGATCACGACTACCTGCAAATACCATAAGCGACTATGCTTTCATTCAACAGTTCTTTAAGAGCATGCATCCTAGATTACGGCAAGAAACGGAATTACAACATGCTGAAACAGACACTGTTATGGAAGTTATACAAAACGCGGAAAGCATAGATGCTACCCTAAAAAGTACTGGTGCTTATGGGAAAGAAAGGTTCGAAAGGCCAGCAAAAGAATTCACGCCTAAACAAGAAGGACGGAAGGACAATCGGAAAACGAGCAACAAGTCCCACTCCAAACCAAAAGAACGAAAGGAAAAGGGTCTTTACTATACCTGCGGAGGTAAAGGACATCTAGCAAGAGACTGTCCTAGCAAAGAAGATAAGGGCAAAGGCAAGGGCAAGGCTAAGGTGAAGAAAGAAGTCACCTCCAACAGAGTGGAACAAGAACAATTAGCGGAAGAAGTGTTTATCAATGGTATGGAGATAGAGGAAGAAGAGGAAGATATTATCACAATGGCCGCGAGACCAACAAATATCGAACCTCATGACGCTCTCGAAGGAGCAATGCATATCAATGGCTAGAAAGCCAGGGTCCTGTTTGATACCGGATCAATAGGAGTAAACCTGATTAGTGCTACCTTTGTGACCACGCACGGAATTCCTTGCCAGGAATTGAAGACTCCAATCAGAATACACCTAGCTATGAAAGGATCACGATCTGAAGGTCATAAAGAATGTTCAGTCAACATATCAGCAGGAAAGCTGAGCGCACCCGGAACCAGNCAGAATACACCTAGCTATGAAAGGATCACGATCTGAAGGTCATAAAGAATGTTCAGTCAACATATCAGCAGGAAAGCTGAGCGCACCCGGAACCAGGATGCTGGTTGGCAACCTAGCAAAATACGATGCACTAATAGGAATGCCTTTTCTGGAACAACACCAAGCTCATATCGAATGTGGCAAATTAGCTATCTTATTTCCTAAACAGAATGTCCGAATAGTTTGGACACCTACTTGTGGCATGATCTGAGCAGCAGTGCTCAGCACTGAAGATGTTATGGATCAACACCCGGACGTGTTTCCTGAGAAAATACCAGAAAACCTGCCACCGCTAAGGAAGATCAATCATAAGATCGACCTTCAGCCAGGAAAGGAGCAGCGCTCCTTACCCACCTACTCAATACCGGAACGATGGGCAACAGACATGAGCATATGGCTAAGAGAAAAGGAGAAAGCAGGAATCATAGCGCGACAAGCAGTTTCATTGGCAGCACCAATGTTTGCACAAGAAAAGAAGGACAAGAAACGCATGAGACCATTAGTGGACCTCACAGCAAGAAATGAAATCACAGTCAAAGATGTTGAGACCATCCCAAACCAAACGATGATCTTGAATGCTTTAGCAAGGGCAAGATACCGTAGCAAAATCGATCTTAGCGATGCCTACTTTCAAACAAGAGTAGAACCAGAGAATGTGAGCAAGAATGCGTTTAAGACACCATTTGGATGTTTCGTTAGCAAAGTAATGCTACAAGGAGATATGAATGCTCCAGGAACCTTCATGCGCATAATGTCCGATTTATTCGCCGACTATTTGGGACGGTTTATGTAGGTATATATTGATGATATACTCATTTTTTCCGATACAGAGTCTGAACATTTAAGACACATATCCTTGATTTGCAACAAGCTCAAGGAAGCTCAATTCTATGCAAGCAGGAAGAAATCAGAATTCTTCGCCACAAGCATAGAAGTGTTAGGACATGTTATCAATGACGAAGGACTCTCACCAGCTCTGGAGAAAATAGTGAAGATCAAAGAATAGACTACGCCACAAAACAAGAAACAATTACAGGAGTTTCTAGGAACAGTCAGCTATATCAGTCTGTTTTTGCCACACATTGCAACTATTACATCACCCTTAACAGAACTCACCGGAGTTGCAGAATTTGTATGGACCGCCACACAAGACCAAGCCATGGATAATGTTAAGCGAGCTGTTTCGAAATACGAGGTGATGAAACCACTACAATATGATTCGCCACTCCCGATATGGCTGATAACCGATGCATCCAATACAGGTGTGGGAGCATGGGTAGGACAAGGAGAAACTCCCGAAAATGCTAGACCAGCATCGCTTCATAGCAGGAAATTCTCTAATGCCCAAATGAATTATGGTACAACTGACAAGGAGGCCTTAGCAATAGTTGATGCACTGACGGCATTTCACCATATACTTGCAGGAAGCAAGTTTACTATCGTCACAGATTACCTACCATTGACGTACCTCAAGATGAGCAGGACACCCACCAAGAAACAACTGCGATGGAGAGGGTTCATTGGGAAATACGATACCGAAATAGTATATAGACCAGGAAAATGGAACTATTTAGCAGACGCATTATCCCGCCTTTATGATGAGAATGATGATTACCCACATACTGCAAACGATCCCACACAAGAAGACGACTCGCCTAATACCTCACCTATCTCAACCTTTCTCTCTTCCGAAGAACCTACTATTGGACACAAAATGTCTCGACTTGAAGCCCTCACAGCTGAGCATATTGGTGCTCATTCAGAATGCGGAAGCAACTGTAGCCTGGAGCAAGTACAGCTAGACGCAAACGATTACTGGAATAGCGAACCCCTAAATGATTGGGGAGACCATCGGAGTTATACCAGTGGAAGAAGTGAGGAGGAACTCAAGCATGCATCAATGCATTGGGCATTCTGCAATATACCTTTTTGTCCGGACCACGAGGAATTAAAACCTAAAAATAAGACCTACACCAGCTCACCCTGCAGCAGCCCGCCGGTTATCGAAACTCCACCCAACACCAATGATGATCATAGCGATAAAGATACCCATTCACCACGCCCCCGCCTCGATATCTAAGCCATCAAAAAGCGTATCAAAAAAGCCTTAGGCTGTGGCACACCCTCTACCGAATGTCATAATTCCGAGTACCTAGAACGTCACCACAATGATTCCCTCTATGGAGGACCTCTCGCATACCTGAACGAGGTCCCAGTAGTGGAACCACCCTTCCTACCTCACGAGAAACATGAGCTCTACAAAGTTTATGAGACATCTGATGAGGAGGAAGAAGTAACGGTATTAGGATGAGTGGTGGACGAAAGGGATATCATCCAAGGAGTGGAAGATATGAAAAACATTTGGAGGGAACAGATGATCAAAGGATATAGGAGCGACCCCATCTACCAGCTAGCAAAGGACTCCAGCCACACTTCACGAAACGGAATGATGAAACATTACAGTATACGTAATGGACTACTTTATGCTACTACAAGAGGAGGAGAAGGTTGCCTATACATTCCGAAAGGCCATGGAGTGAATGGAGAAACGCTCAGAGAACTGATGATAGGGGACATACACAATAAAGGACACAATAGCGCTGATCGAAACCTCCAGTATGCAATGGAATACATCTACTGGCCGGAGATGAGCAAGGATTTCAAAGACTATGTCCAGCAGTGTGACATATGTCAACTAAATCGGGAAAGGACTACATTGCCCACCGGGAACACCCTTTCGCTTCCCTTCCCCTCTGAGATATTTTCGAGCTACGCTATCGACTTCATGGGTCCATTCACTAAGTTGAAGGGATATGATTCAGTATTGGTGGTAGTGGATAGAGCGGTTGGGTTCAGCTGGCTGATACCAACATCAGTAAATGCTACTGCGATTTCGACAATGGAATTACTCCGGCACCACATCTTTACCCCTCATGGAATACCCACGTCGATTGTTAGTGATGCTGACCCATGGTTTACCTCCCGGTTTTGGAGACAAACTTTGAAGACATTAGGAGTTGAACACATCATGGCTACACCTGGCCACCACCAGACTAATGGACAAGCGGAAAGGAAGATTCGAGAATTGAAAACAGCATTGAGGAATGTTGTTAATGCACGACAGTCCAACTGGCTTACCTTTCTCCCTGAAGTAACCGCTTACTCTAATGCAGGCCACTCTGATACAATTGGAATTTCCCCATACAAAGCTGTGTATGGGCGAGAATACCAACTGCTCGATACCTATAAAGTCAATGCTACAACAGTACCTGCATCCGATGATTACTACAATCGACACCAAGAGATCAGAAATGCGGCATACCAAGCGTTACGGTTAGCTAGAGCAAGATCAAACAGAGTGGCAACTAAGAGGAGGAACGCACACAAACCTGTTGAGATTGGTGAAAGGATTATGATCTTTGGAGACCAGTTTGCGACAGAGTCTGGCAGGTCTCGGAAACTGCAGCCACAATGGCGTGGACCTTTTACAGTACTCGAATTTGACGAACACACCCAGAACTATACGGTTAGCATGGATGCAAGAATGTACCGAAGGAAGAAAGGAGTTTTCCACCATTCGGTAGTCAAACCTTACCACCCTAACGACGATTCCCGGTTCTCAGGACGTGCATTCACAAAGCCGGCACCTATTCTTATCAATGAAGAGCAAGAATGGGAAGTTCAATCAGTCCACGATTACAGGGAGCGATACGGCAAGGACAGTTCTTGGTTAGTTGGAAAGGTTACCCAGCAAGCGAGAACAGTTGGGAACCGGTGGAAGGATTGGAACATGCAATAGATTTAGTTCAGGCATGGTGGACGAATAACATGTCAGGAGATGAATTTCCTATGGTATTTTCTGGGTTCATTCCTATGTGTTATTCCCCTACTAAGGATGGCTTTGAGAGCTATCAAGATATACCCTCGGTTGATAAAGGTTTTTGGGATCCTTATTTGAATTCTGATTATGATAGCGAGGATTGATGATTTTCTTGTTATATTTGAAATAAGGGTTTTATTTTGTTTTCGGGGTGTAACCGGTACTGGTTACTGGTTTAGGATTTTCATATATCAGTTGATATTGTTTGAGTTTTGAATATGTTTCAGGAAACGAGGTGTGCCTCTAGCCTGATAGTATAGGGTTTGATACTCTATATGTTTTATGTTTGGTTTCGAGTATCGGTTTGATACTCTATATGTTTTATGTTTGGTTTCGAGTATCGGTTTGATACTTTATATGTTTTATGTTTGTTTTAAGGTTATTGTTTTGGAGTTTTACATGTTAAGAGAACAAGGCTCTCGGTAGCCTAAGAAGTGTATTTAAGAACTGCTGTTCTTCACGTTAGAAGTGGCAGACTTCGACAGACAGAGTTTTCAATATACTTGGTTGAACAGTTACCTTCTTCAGTTCGCTTTGAGAATCTTTAGTTTGAGATCCACCAAACCTCTCCGGGACTTCAGTAGTCGCGATATAGTGAGAAGTCTTTCAACAACCTCAGTTAAAAGCCTCCGGACTTTGCTTCGCTAGTTACTACCTTCGGTAAAGAACAAAGTCTGTTAACCCTACGCTTACCACATCTCCTGAGAGGCGGTTACAATATTCCTCTTCGTGAAGGCCTTGAGTCTAGCCTTCAGCAGCATGGGGTAGAAGTCCCCTTTACATAGCTTTGAATATGGCCCAGCAGCCCGTATCTTTTCATTGACTTGTTGCTTGTAATATGTGTTAAGAGGGGAGAATAACCTAACATCAAGGGGTTGAAGTATATGAGTAGAGTGTGGAGGGAGGCAGAGGAGGTGGATATTATTGCTCATTGCAAATTCAATGAACTGGAAGTTCTCGCAATGTGAATTGTGACCATCAAGAACTAACATTCGATGTTGACTTATTCTTTTATAGGGTCTTGTTCTTGGCTCAAATATTTGAATCAACCATTCATATGTGATTTGATAATTGGTATATCCTGTTGGTGAATGAGAGAAGAAGGCATCTTGCTTTTCCTCAAACTCAATATCACCATGGTGTCCCATAAGATGTGACCTTGCAGGAAAGATAATAAGTGGTGGTAAGGCAACTCCTGTACCTGAAATTGCTTCAATATCAGTCACCCAACTGTGATCACAATCTTGAATAATCTTAGGATTCCTTCTTGATGTCTGACAGATCACTTGGCCACCAGCAGAAAGTCCTAGAGCGAATCCTTTCTCATCGGAATTCCAAATATCCTCCTCCTTTATATGAAACTTGCACCAAGTATTGTTGAACCTATTGAGGTGGTACTCAAATGATTGAAGATCCGTAGCTAGTGCTCTTTGTTTGTCAAGTATCTTTCCAACCTTAGATTGCACTGTGGGATGGCGTAGCAAGAATCTGTCCAACCAGTTCTCTCCCACTTTGTCGATTCTACCTTGGTCTTTCAAGATAGCTCGTGCCATTTGAAAAACATGAGGACGGCGCGGAGGAAGACCATAATCATTTCATTTCTCAATCCACTTGACCAATGCATCTTCCTCTTCATTGCTGAGTAGCTTCTGAGTTGGATGTGATTGAGTTGCTGGTCTTGTTCGTCCCATATATTTTTTGTTTAGAGTGGTATTTGAAATGTCAAATTGTTGACTTTCTTTGCGAATTGAAAGTCCTTGAGTTGATCTAAGTACCTCACAGGCAGCGTCTATTTGTGCCTCCTTGCTGGCTTTCCTTTTAGGCATTTTAGAGTGTGATTGGATATCTGGTTGTAGAGATATGAATGAATGCAGAGAACTGAGTATTTGTAGAATATGGTTGAAGAAAGTAGCATTGGTAAATCTAATAGCTTGCCTTATATAGTTGAGATATCTGGCCAATAACTTGAGGAACAATAGAGCACATCCTACCCATTGTGCTTATATTACCATCAATGGAAATTCAGTAGTATTTGGGCCATTGTTGTTGTCAATATATATATTGTCTATAATTGTCAATTATTTCAATAGCAAAGTCAAAAATTAATATATTGTAAATTCTATTATATTTTTTGAATAGTAGTTATACAAGATTGCTCCATAGAGAGGATAACTATCATAGAAGCAATTATTGTTGCTTTATTCACTCTTTTATACATGTTTGATGAGGAAAATACGTGACCCATAGCTAGGTGCTGACCCATAGCACCCCCAAATACGTTATACACGGCGCCATACTAAGAGAGGCAAGTACAACGTCCTAGCACATTTTTCTTCTATTCGAGTTTTTACGGTAGTTCAGTAAGAGCTTGGGCACTCAAACTGAAGCCAGCCCTGTCGTGTTGGCTCCTCGTAACGGAGTAGGCAGATGTATGTGAGGAGGGTGTAGGGTGCCAGCTGTGGTTCCGCAACTTTCTACCATAAAGCCCGACGTCTTAGGCATAGGAAGCGGGATTGTTGTTTGATCTCACGATGAGAGCCATCCCACAAGCCCATGACGTTCCAAGTTCTGTCTCGCATGGTAGGATCGTGAGAGTTCGTCTGTTGTTTCACCCCCCAATCGCCTGTTTAGGGAGGTCAAAAGCGGGGAAGGAAAGTTGAGGAAAAAGAGCTAGCTCCAAGTCTGTGTTTATTAAGCTCGTTGCGTCGTTTATCATAGCCCGACGCTTGCACACAAGAATTACCGTACCGCATTGTGCGCTAACTTAGTTTCTATCACAACAGTTTTTCAATGCTAAGATTCCGGCCTATAAGTGCCTACCAGACCTGATAGGCTTCCGTAGGCTTATGGAATTCGGCCTTATCGGCCTAGGCTATTTTCGGAGTGACCTGCCTTGGCCCAACCTACGGTCTATAGGCCGGCCTACCAGCAGCCTGACCCGTTGGGAACACTAAGTGTTCGTATACTAATTTTTTAGTTAGGGCGTACAAGCAAGCCAGTATGTAGGTCGTAAGAGTAAAAAGGTCAGACCATGCGATTGCAAAAGGATAGTCTATAACGCTCTCAGTCTGCTCTGACTCTGCTCTCCTGGTGACTACCGACCAAACAATCCATCTTCAGACCATTCGCTACCAGTACCTCCTGCGAGCGGTCTCGTATTGCTACATCCACGAAGTGGGCTCTCCATCCTGAAGTGAAGTGTATTATTGGATTGGGGCCACCAATCTAGAACCCGTGAAACCGGAAAAACTTTGGTGAAGATAATCCGAGTAATTACCCATGAATCGGGAGACTAGGAAAAAGGTCTTGAGAATACAAGCCTGTAGCAGGGCAGCAAGGAGATGCTGTCCGCCTTCTTTTGCCAAAACGGGAAGCGTACAGGAGATATTGACTACCCTGCAAGAATACGGGAGAGGAATTCTTGGATGGTGGTTGTAAGTTTTTCTAGGCACACCTGCAGGCAAGGAAATGAATGTAGGTTAGAAGAGTCCCTGAGGGACAATCATATATTGCTCAAGTCATTATAGTCTATCGAATAGGGTCTGCTTTTTAACTGAATGTGGCGAAGCATCCTCAGGAATCTTCCAGAGATGCATGAAGGCTAAGCCTGGTGGGAGCAAAAGTACAAGATCGATGATGGGTAGGTTGGTATAATATGTGTATCGGGTGGGACCACTGAAAGCCACCCACCGTAATAACATTGCGCCCACCGACGATCAAACAGAGAAGAGCTCTCGTGAACAAACCATGAACAAGTAAACCCTCGCGTCGGTCGGGCCTCCGGTCCCCCCACGGGTATATAAGCCTAAGAAGGGTATGGATTCGCCCATGGCCTGCCCAACTTGCGAATTAAACCACGTGCTGATATGGATGTTGGTTTCCTATCTAGCAATTTCCGAAAGCCATGCAGTGGAGTGGCGGGGAGAATCTCCGAAGCCAAGTGAACCAAGTTATTGGGTTCAAATAAAAGCGTAGGACGCCTATGGAATCCCTATACGATGTCGGAGTTAGTAGTGCCGGCAGAAACATCTCGATGTTGGAATCTAAAAGCAGTCGTCCTGTGCTAACCCTCTCACCCTCGACACAACATTAACTACCAAAAAAGAGAAAACTTGATAACGAAATCCATCGACTCTGGGCAAGGTCTGCAATTTGAGAAATAGGCTACTGAGTTGTCAAGACACTGCAGGCGAATCTATAACCCCATACCTTTTGATAAGTTTTCTTGTTCCTTTGATATCTCAGGCTTGAACTTACCACCAGTTTGGGAGCATCCGGTCTATTATTCTCGCCAAGGGTCTACTCCGGTCATTTTCATAACAATGGGGGGACAAGCTCAGGCGGGTCAATAGGCCTACTTATCTCAAGAGCAATGCATATCGAACCATTCAATCCCTTGTATTTCGCGAATCCGGCACACCCTATAATCATTGGATTCGTGGGTGGGACATCTTGGGCGGATTAGCTCCTTCTTGAAACTGTATAGTCTAAGCCTTCTGGGCGTATTGGATCTCACGAACCCGTATCCGAAATTATGATAATCTGTTAGGCCAACCCCATAGTGTGCTAGTGTGGGGGTTGCCATTGACAACATGATAGAGAATTTCAAGAGACTTTAATGTATTTGCTGAACTCTTGTTAATTGAGTTTTTTTTTTTTTGTTAAATCCGCGGTTTATTCGCACCTAAGTACAGGAAGATCCGTGGCATGCACCCTAAGGTATTGCCTGAAAACCCATTAGACAAAAGAAATCCACCCCTGTCCAATTCACTACAATCCTACTATCCTCCCCCAAAAAAACTCAGAAAAGGCAATCAGAAAAGAAAACACCACTAGTAGACATCAAAAATAACAACTTCTCTCACCCTGTTTCCATGTTCCGGTCAAAGGAGAACAGAAAAGACGTTTTTTCTTGTTTTAAGGACCAAGAAACCCTTCTAGTCTGTTGCCCTGGCCAGCCTAGAAGTAGTGGCTCAGGGAGTGTTTTCTTTTAATCCCAGAGGATGCCATCCTAGCACATTTGTGAAGCTCCAAGTTCAGTGGCCAGACAGGATCATGAGATTGTGATTGTGGTGTTGAACCCCGCTTTTTGTCTTCCTAAATAGGAAGGTGGAAGGCAAGGTGTGGAAAATCGTGAAGACGGAGCTTTCTCTGATTAATTGAGTGACTTGGTGTACAGTACTTGTATAAGTTCCACGGGAGAGGTTTTCGGGAAAGACCTGAATTATCTTGCAGTCCAACCTGAATTAAGTGTTCATTACTTGCATTTCCAATGGGGGATATACTGCATGCATGACAATCAGGACAATTAAAGGCTTGTTCGGCGACTACCAGTTAGAAATACCATTGTAATTCTATGATGGGAAATGCTAAACAGGCCCTGAAAATGTAACAGAATCTGAAGCCCCAACTGACATCACAGAGCAGTAGTATTGAACTGTCCTAGAACAAGTTAGGATGTTGAATATGTCGTACAACCCGAAACCCTGGGGGCATAGATTGCAGCAGATCTGCACCCGTGCCGGCAAAAATACAAGGAACCCGAACACGGGGGGCAAAGATCTGCAGAGAAAATTGTCTATGCACACCTGAGCACCTATACTGAATTTAGGCTCTGGCGTTCGGATTCTTCGTGCCGGGTGCTTGCACTTGCAGGAAGTTGAGTACCGGTAGTTTCAGTACCTTCTCTGAGGGTTACTGGTAGCGGCAATTTAATAGCTGTGCAGTGACAGAACCGACTGGACTGCGGAGTGGGCCAGACATAGAAGTACTGTAAAGCGTCTTATTTGTAAATTTAATCCAAACACTCATACCACACCCCGCAAAAGTATCAGACCTTCGAACCGATTCAAGAGAATGCAGATCTAACATAGTGCGCTATCAAGAAGACCCACTACTCTTCCGCCCGTTGGCTTCCTTTTCCTGCTATTGAGCGTCAAGGGGTTTCCACATTTCTCCGTTTTTTCTTGATGGATTGTATGTAACTGATTAACTTCACCGATTTATCCGGTATGGTACGGCGGAGTGCAGCCCCTCCGGAGCAGTTTCCATCGGCCCGCTAAGTCAGCGATTCGAGCAGGGATTGTACTAGCACAATCCCTAGAACAAAAAAAGGAGCTTGGACAACCCTCGATTGGTAGCTTGTGTTTACCGAGCACAGCGTGCAGAACCAGATTTCATTAAAATTCCCCGATGGGCCAAACTTGGCCATCGATTATAGTTCCAGGCACTACAAATTAGCACCTCAGCCAACCCAGAATATCGCCAACTTCGGACCAGTGCAACTGGGAGGCCACGGCCTCCCACTTAAGATCTCCCGTGGGGATGTTCGGTTTGTTGCTCTCCGGCGATCTAGGCAAAGGAAATTTGGAAATGCGAACCTGAGCAGGAGGTGGGCAGGTTCTAAATTTGTATGGGGAGCAGGCGCAAGTAACCGGCATGGGGCTAACAGTAACAAGTAATACTTGGGCAGTATTCTTCGCGGTTAAGAAGTTAAGAGGTATCTCACTACCTGGTTGGAGGATGATTACCCATCTTGATAAGCCAGTTTGTATTAACACAAGTGTTGCTCGGTAGTGACCGGGGGCATACAGTACTGTATCCTTATCTGGGGTCCCACATCTCCTCCCAGTCACTGCCTTGCGTAGCTCGGCCATCATGTGCCCGCTGCCCCGAGGGGGGTCGCAAGTCCCACCTGGTGGCAGATGGGAGAAAGAATATCAGCAGAAGCTGCATGAGAGTTCGGGCTCCTCACACTGGTTAAGGGGGTGTGAGCTACACTAGGGCCCCAACATGTTGAGCTACTTTATCCGGGTATCATACGCAAGCACCCTTGCCCGTTAGCTCTAATGGCTATTGCATATGTGATTGCAAATGTCCTGCGTAAAATACTGGTATGGTGCATAACGAAAATTCCGGCAGGAGCTGTACTCGACGTCATTCAAGGTCCCCGGAACATGAGCTACGCGTCCGGGGCCCAAGCTACGCTGGCTTCCGCAAAAAAAACCAGAAACTACCAATTCTACCATAAGCGAATCGCTTGTTCATTTCACGTTCTCTTGACCTGAAGGAACATCAAGTACGCCCTTGAGTCATGTCCCTGAGGGGATCTATATTCACCCTCGCTGCCAGTCAACTTTGAGCAAATGTAGTTGATCGATCAGGCCCCTAACCTCTAGCATGATATATCTACCCAAAAATAACTCTCTCCAGTCCCTTGTTGAGCAATGGAAGGCTTGTGCATTCAGATTAACTATCGCGGCGTACCACTGATTTTGACATCGATACCCCTGCTCCATACCACCATCCTATATCCAACGTTTGTACGGTACTTGTGCTAGTACTCACAGCCCATGTGTTCAGGATCCCATCATCACCGAATTCGCCAACCCACCTGCAGTTCCTGCACTATAGCCGCGTCTGCAAGGTTCTTATACTTGTAGTTGCACCCTTCGAAATACTACTAGCCCTGAAAAACACTTCGCTAGCCCTGTCTTCCCATTATTCTGTGAAACAGATTACGGTAAAGGTTTGCGATGTCCTTAGCTGCACATTGGAAAACTGTTATCAAAAAGAGACTCTTGCTGTTCTCTTCCTAATAAGTATTGTTATTTAGGTGCACGTAAGAGCGTGAGAACCCTAGTGACTCGCTTGTACTCGAGTACAGGCTCTCGACATATGGTTGGCTGGCCGGATAGGTAAGGGCTGCCCATGGTAGAATATCACCGAGCCTCGAGACAGGACTTAGCAGTACCGGTCCCCCCGGCCATCCCCCCCAAAATTGGTGAAATCCGGACATCGCGCTAGAGTATTTCGGCCAAGCGGTGTAGTACCAGTGTAGTATTCCTTCTTACACCTAGGTGGGTATCTGCTGGAGTCCGTAGGCTTGCGTGGGGAGCAGGCTCGTGGCTTTGGCTTAAGTTACGCTTTTAGCGTGGGCGGGTCTGGCTCGAATGCTGAACGGTAAAAGTTAGGCGAGTGTGGCTGAAGGAATATCCATGTGATTGGCAGCCAACACTCCGCTACAATGTTTCCTCCCCCCGAGTGCTGAACTACCGTAAGTTATAGTCTCGGATTTGGGAGAAGTTTCCGAACACTGAGAGAATTTGGTTTCTTTTTTTCATTCATTCATTCATTCGTTTTTCTTTTTGTTTCTTTCTCCTAGGGATCCCGTGAGAGGTTCAGATTTGGTGCACCCATGAGAATGTGTATGACTACCGGTAGTTTGCCATGTTTTTCAACTTGTCTTTTCCACTAGAAATAAATCATTTGAAATAGGAGCAACTACCGGACCGAGTAATAATGCATGGAGAGAATTCACTGGAGAGATGAAATCTTGGTAGAACAAAAGTCACGTTGAACGGAAGTCAAAGGTAAAAAGGAAAGAATATCTGGCTAAGCGAGCTCCAAAATATAGGTAGCCCAAAGCCTGTATAACCTAGAGGCAGGCCGGGCCAGGCCCGGCTCCGATACTTCAAGGCCTATAGGTTCCGGACAGGTTAGATCCTAAAGAATTTCCGTAGGCCAGGCCCGGCTTCCATTTGGCCTAGCCTACCTGGCCTGTTGGGGGCACTGCGAACACTCAGAAAAGATTGGATAGAGGCGGGAAATGGCAGCCGTGGTAGGTAGGGGAAGAAGCATGATAAGATCTACGGTAAAGAGCTTAACAAAGAACGGGAGAGCATAAAGGGGATCTAGATATTAGCAGTGTTCGTTCTTTCGTCTAGTTTATGGTTGGTCCGAGAATATGGGTTCTGGGGGGGAAGTCGGGTAAGTTGATTTTATTGCGTGAATATCGTTATCCACTTCGTGTTAATGAGTTCGAGATGCACCTCTATACCCATGCACAGGATGTCCCTGGCGAAACCATGATGGTTGGGAGATCCCCGGAATACTTTCGATTGCCGTATTAGGATCTGCCGGGCTATCTGCGGTAATGAGTCTAGTGATCCTGCAAAGTGGCCCCACAGTTTCCCCAGCTCAGAGGAACAGAAGCTACCTGACATGGCCCTATTCATTCAGCGCAATGGCAAAATCATGAATACAGACCGTATTCCCCACAGCTTTCCTCCACCATCGGTCTTCCACCGCCCCGATCTGATCTAGAACTTTCTGCTGGACCAATACCCAAAGTAGGTATTCCCCCTCCCCCAGCATCAGTGAGAAAACAGAAACCAACACAATAACTACCAGCGCAAACTACCACAACTAAATCACCAGTAATATTCTCCTCTTTCACTGTCCCCTCCTCCGGCAAACCGACACTGACTAAAACCCCTCAGTGCTCCTCAAGCCCCTCCCCATTCTCGCCCTGTTCCTAACACTCGCTCGCGCTGCCGCGCTACCTTGTCCCTTCTCCGAACCCGACACTAGCCATCTCGAAAAGCGTACTTGCATTTATGACGGCTGCAAGTGCGACTCCTCGCTTAGCACTGGGACGTACTGCAGGTATTGCGCTGCCGTGATATCCTGTACTACGAGTGATTGCTACGAGTACGAGTACTACTGTGGTTATCGCGGGAGTTGCTGTAATTATGGGCCGACAGATAGCTGCCACGATTGGCAGGGTCCTTGTGGTGACTAAAATATGGCTTTTTCTGTCTCCGAGGATAGATTTGAAATCTTGGGCGATGAAGACCGGGGATTGTCTTTCAATACGGGATCTTTTTTCTTTCTCAGATGGTTAGGAGGGGGAGGGGAGTTTTCACTCTTTTTCTCTGACTTTCTCTTGGTGTTTTGGAGGATTGATCAATGGCGAACTCTCCTTTCTTGAGAAGTATCCGGTGCTCTGAGTTAGTTTTAGTCATGCTCTCTGACCCAAGAATGTTTTATGCGCTCTTTGATGTTTTGAACGGAATGTGAACCTGGCTCTGAACCGATCTACGCAAAACACGAGGTTGGGTTGGTGCCGGTGTGTGAAGCTAAAAATGGAAGTAGTTATTAATTAGATTGGGTCAAAAGGTTGGATGCCTGTATTACTTAACCGGTGCAGTAGCCAGAGTCAGGAAATTTACCCCACATTTTTGGAATCCCGGTTTGACGAGATTGCTCTCAAACCGACTAACCTAAAAGAGCCGGATATAAAACTTCGCCAAGGCCCTAAAATATAAGCCTGAAATAGCTAGACTAGTTGCGTGGCATTTACTTGTACCACTGCGGGAATCAAGTGTTAGCCAATCCTACTATCTCTTGGGCAGTCTGGGAGGGTAGAGTTCGCAGCCAAGCACACTTACTCTAGATCAGTCAGTAACTTAACTAGCTATTCCGCGTTATCAATTTCGCCATTTCAGCGTTCGAGTGACTCGTCATGTCGGCTACGGTTAAATGCAAATGAGCAGCAATACTTGAATGCCCCCCAAAACAGGATTAGCGTATTGGAGACGAATTTTTGCTGCTTTAGACCCCCAAAGGGATATTTAGCGGTATTCATTAAAACGTAGACTACTCGAGTACTTGGTATAGGGTGCTGGGAGCGATGGGGTGGCGGGAACCAACGATCCTCTCGGAGGGGACATGGTAATTAACTTGAATAAAAAACAGCTGAGTCGCCCGCGAGAGGCAGTGATTCTCGCCCCCCTACCATTTTTGGCACTCCATCGAGTATTTTACCTGTCCCAGGAAGGAAACACCCTGAAGCAGGTATTAAAGGGATATTATAATATCCGGTAAGTAAAAACTCGCGTATTACCTGAGCTCCGATAGAAAATTATCCTTTCAACCGATGAGACATACAGATTCTGTTCCTTCTGTATACGGTAACTCAATGCTGTGGCTAAGTGACTTATCCACAAAGAAACGCTTGATACTTCATGATTTGAGACGCGCTCCCATCTGCTTTACTCTTAGTGGCATTCCTATTAAACCAAACCACGCGATGGAGCAACAAAAAACACTTCATTATAGTTCCCGCCTGACATCCCCCGCTCTCCCCGCTCCTATTCTGAAGACTATACCGTACTGAGGGCTCTGAGCCTTCCCTGTTGGCGTGCATCATCAAGCGGGGTTGAACAAAATCGAGAGTTACTGCTTGAATTGCAACGAGGGCCCCAAGCTACACGAATGAGCAAGTTCTGGGCAACCAAAAAATAATATTATGATAGCAGGGGGGTGAACGAATATGCGGGGAGGTAGCGAACGGTAGACCAAAAGTCCCAGGGGAAGAGTCAAGCTTGTTATGGGTGTTCACTGCCCCGCTCTCCCTGACCGTATTACGATATCTCGCAAAAAAGACTAGCTCCGTGTTGGGCTCTGCCCGTAATTAAGCTTGTGCTGGGAACCGCCCGGGTTCCTAAGCTTAAAGTGGGTTTTTCGTATCATATTGGCCGGCCAAGGTCATTGCCGTCCTGTATGCTGCTAGGCGGATGGCTATTACCCAACCACCCATACAGTCAATTGTTGCCCTTATGTTGCTAACTGGACAACAATCTTTTCTCCTTCTGTTTAATCCTTCGTTTCTTTTGTGCTATCATACTCGCTGGTTCATTCGCTATTCACAGAGCCCCCCATAAATCTAACCATTCCTAGGAAGGGGAAAATAAACACTAGATCCCCTAGAAACAGCCTTTGGACACCTTCATGAAAGCTACCTTTATAGGCAATTATTAGTGAATTTTTGTCACAAGCTTTGGGAAATACAGCAAGGAAGGAGGACTATTACCAGTGGAAAGCTGGTTCAAAGGAAGGTAAATAAGCAACCTCTAGCAAGATAGCAGGCAGAACAATCGCACGTCACTATTGAGATAATAGACAAGGGGATACAGCGGCTTCCCGTCGTGGGGTCCTATATTAACGTCCGAGGCAGGAATAGCCTCGATGGCTAATTCATCATTCCCTTATCTTTTCACTTGGCGTTTGAAATAAGGGGTGTTAATTTTTTCTCCTTTTTTCTTTTCTCAAAACTCACATAAATTACCTTAGTGTCCAATATATTTCATTTTGTTCCAAAGCTATCTTCATAGCCTCAAAACCAATATCATACTTTAGCAGTTTTCTATATTGTGACCGCGGCTCTGCGTTGCCGAAGAGAGTGGTGGTTAGGGTTATGGACTGTCTGGGTAGAGAATGAACCAGCAAATACGGCCTTTTCAGTGAAGTTCTCATACGATGGTGAAAGAAGACTAGAGATGGTGGGGTGTGGAATTTGTTGAGTGAGGAGGAGAGGAAAGCAAAATTGAGGAAGGAGGTGGAGAGAACGAGGAAATGGAAATTGAAAAAGAGGTTGGAGAGGAAGGGATTGGGGAGTTAAATTTGAATTTTTTGTTTGATCTTGTTATAGTGGTTTGGGGTTAGGCAGACGCTGATTTGTCGCATCTAAAGCCCGAAATGGGAGAAGCTCTCATACCCTCGCCCTATACACCAAGAACCGTGCGGTACATATTCACCAGGAGAGAATATTGTACAGCACCAGCCGGACCTGGGAAGCATGGGAACCTTGGGGGCGTGGCTGTACAATATGATACCGTGCAGTGCTACCTAGAACTGTTTTTGTGTGCACCATTACCATACTAGTAGGTTATGGCACAGAACTCCAAAGAACTCAACAGAAGAAGAAATATTCATGGCAGGAATGACGAGTGAAAGGAGCGAGAGCATCTTCTGCGGCCCCAAAGCGAAAGTACGGAAACCCTAGAGGCTCTCCTAGAAAGGCTGGTGGGACACTTCCGCAGGGTAGGATCTCGATTCAACGGGAAATTCAAACGGTTATCTGAAATACAATCAACGAAAACATTCATCAATTCACACTTCCCCGATGAAGTGGGAGCCCTCAGCTGCAAGGTCAAAATGGTATATGCTAGGGACAAGACTAGCCTCCACTAGGCCGGGTAATCTACAGGAGATATGCTCGACATGCTGGAGTCCCTATAGGGCATGTGGTTAGGCTGATATGTGGTGTGCGGAAGGATATGTGTTTTTGGTTGATGTTTGTTGCTGTGTGCGTCATGTGTCGGGCATTTGGTTTCGTGATGTTTCTTTCATACCATATGCTCTTCGGTATATGGTAGCTTGCATGGGGCATGGGGCACAGGTTCTAGGGCTCAGGGTAGACTATGAGATATCAAGGTGGTTCCAGATTGCTGAAGACCGCAGTTGATTGAATTTCTTTGAGGCTTCGAGGCCGAGGAGATATATATATCTCCCGGTATTCCCTTAGTTAGCATGATGGGTAGCGCATCCTTTTTGCATCCCTCCCGTATCTCTCAGTCTGTTTTGTTAAGCGTGATTTTAGTCTTGCCGCTGCTTTCCTGAGTTGTCTCTTCACGACAGCGGCCTACGTGGTCTGGAGCAAGGGTACACTTGTCGCATAGATGAGCCGCTCTAGTACAGTAGACACAATCTATTGCCGGTACCGTAACAAAAACTGGAAAGCCAGAATTTCCTCCTTTGGACTAAGGGGAGAAAACACAGCAAAAGGATCCTCATTTAGCCCCGAGTGGAGACGAATAAAACAGAAGGATGCGACAAACCTTACTGGAGATGCAACTCCAACGGGCTCACGAGATTCTCAATTAATCGAGTTTTTACGGTGTACGAAGGAAATGGGATAACGGTATGTCGCCCATTCAAGGACGGTACTGTACTGTACCGGAGTTTGGAGTACCGGTATTCGCTGTCCCATCACGGCAGGTGGATGCGGAAACCTATGTTGCGCTCCCCATTGGCACAGAATGGAAGGACTGTCTCACACCAGCAGTCAAGTGCAGTTATTCGCCTTACTGCCTGAGCCTAGCTTTGCCGAGCAGGGAGATCATGTGCAACCTCGACGTGGCAAGAGATTTCCCACTTTTCCAAATCACTTCACACAACATCGGTCTGTCGGTTACTTCAATATCTACCCTCGCTTCGCCAAAACAACAAGTTTCGACGAAAGGTTTCGGCAAGAAGCCCCAGTGGCAAAACCGATACGCTAGACGAAATGAATCCGGTAGCACATCAAAACCGGGTTGTGTCAATAAACAACAACTGTGGTAATGTCAAGGACAGTTACAAAAATATCTTCAATCACTGTAGTATATCCGTGTCCGATGAGAAACGCCAGATCCTAGAGTGGCTATCTCCGTTGGCATCATGGGAAAGGCACCAATCTGTTCGCGACACACGGATGGATGGAGTGGGAGACTGGCTACTTCGCACAGAAAAGTTTTTAACATGGCGTTTACTAGAGCACCAGGCGGCGAAGCCAGTGCTATTATGTTATGGAGATCCAGGAGTCGGCAAGACATATATCAGGTATCAATCACCGTAGCCCCCCAAGTGAGCGTAATGCTAAAACTCCCTAGTTCTCTTGTAATAGATACACTTTGTAGTGCGATTGATGGAGACAATACGGCTGTTACTTATGTGTACTGCGAATTCAGTGCTCGGAGTGTGCAATCCGTGAGCACTGTATTGGGATCAGTATTGAGGCAGGTTGTCGGAGCGTTGACCGAGATCCCATATGAAGTACAGAAGGCGTTTGAGCACGCAAAAAGACAGGTTGACGGTTGCAGACTCCGGCTTCCAGAGATTCTTGAGATGTTGATAGGGTCATTACCACGTTTGCAGAAGGCGTTTATCTGCATCGACGCTTTAGATGAGTTTCCCACAGACAACAGGGCTGAACTCTGGGACTCTCTACAGCGCGTTGTCCGAGAGTGTCCAAACACACGGCTATTCCTCACCGGAAGGCCTCAGATTGGAACGGAAGTGGAGAAATATTTCCCCGGAGGTGCGGATGTAGTCGAGGTAACACCGACCTTGGGCGATATAAGAATATATATTGAGAAGAGGTTGAACCGGGACCTAGACCTCAATGCGATGGACGACGAATTGCGAGCTGATATACTCAGAGTTGTTCTGGAAAAGGTCTCGGGAATGTATGTACGATTTCGGGATGGTGAATCCCACATTGGGCTAACCTTAATCTCTAGATTTCTTCTTGTTCGCATCAGTATGGACGCAATCCTGGCAGAGGTAACAATTCACCGAAGGAGACAGGCACTCTATAGGATGACCAATGGCCTCGGTTTACAGGATGCGTACAACACGACATTGGATCGGATAAGACAGCAGGGTGAAAGCAGATTGAAGCTTGCGTTGGAAGCGCTGATGTGGATTTCCTGTTGTGAGCGGCCATTAAGATCAGAGGAGTTATGCCATGCCCTAGGGGTAGAACTAGGAGAGGAAGACCTTAACATCCACAATGTACCTCCGATACAGACCGTACTGGGCTGCACCTTAGGGCTTGTTGCAATTGACGAAAAGTTATCAACGGTCCGTCTCCTTCATTTCACACTGCACGAGTATCTTGAACAACGTCACGCCCTGTTTTTAACTGCGCACTCAATGATGGCCGAAATCTGCCTCACCTATTTGAACTACCCGTCGGTCCGGGCGCTGCCACCAAACCCCGAGACGGCCCCGGAAGGGGTATCACTTCTTGAATATGCTACATGTTTCTGGGGAGCCCATGCGGCCAGGGGGGTGACCAAACCAGTGGAATCTCTGGCGTTGCAACTCCTAGAGGGATACGAGAGCCATGTGTCTGCCGCTATTTTCTGGCGCGAGAAGATTAGTGGCTGGTGTTTTGTGAACGATGTTGAGGGAATTAGTGGACTCCACTGTATCGCATTTTGGGGGATCACTGAAATTGCGATTTTGATGCTGCGGATGGAAAGATGGGACCTGAATGGGCGCGATTCCTGGGGTGACACACCACTAATGTGGGCTGTAAATTGTAGAAATAACAGCATGGTGGAAGTATTTCTCCAGCAGAAAGATATCGAACCCAACGCGGATATTTACGACGGTCGCACGGCGCTCTCGTTTGCTGCAGAGTCAGGGAATGAAGGTGCAGTAAAGCTACTGCTGGAGCGCGGAGATGTTGATCCAAATTCACCCGATAGTGATGGCCGAACGGCCCTATCATTTGCCATGTCAGGAGGTCATAAAGGCATAGTGGAGCTACTTCTGGAGCGCGGGGATGTCGACCCCAATTCACTTGATAGTTATGGCCGAACGGCCCTATCATTTGCCATGTCAGGAGGTCATAAAGGCATAGTGAAGCTACTTCTGAAGCGCAGAGATGTCAATCCCAATTCACTTGATAGTGATGGCCAGACACCGTTATTAATCGCTATCATCGGGAGCGAAGAGGATGTGGTGAAGCTACTCATGGAACGCGGAGATGTCAATCTCAATTTCCGCAACAGAGACTGCCGGACACCCCTCTTAATTGCTGTCATGTCGGGTCAAGAGGGTGTAGTGAAACTACTTCTGCAACGTGGGGGTGCCGACCCCAATTTACCAGATAAATATGGCCGAACACCCTTATCATATGCTATTGGTGGAGGATATGAAAGTGTACAGGAGCTACTTCTAGAATACATGGATGTCTATCGCAATTCACCGCATAGTGATGGCCTAACACTTTTATTCGCAGCTACCATCAGAAACGAAGTGGATGTAGTGAAGCTCCTTCTAGGGCGCGTCGATGTCGATCCCAATTCGCCGGCTAGTGATGGCGAAACACCCATATCATATGCCGCTAGGTGCGGATATGGGGGTGTGGTGAGGCTACTTTTGGAACGTTGGGATGTTAAACCGGATTCACCTGATAGAAATGGCCGAACACCCCTGTTCTCTTCTGTTATCAGAGCCCAAGAGGATTTAGTGAAGCTTCTCCTCGAACGTGAGGATGTTAACCCCAATTCACCGGATCGTACTGGCGAAACACCCCTATCATATGCTGCCAAGTATGGATATGAAGGTGTTGTGAGGCTACTTCTGGAATGTGGAGATGTTAATCTCAATTCACACGATAGCAATGGCGAAACACCCCTATCACTTGCCTCCTCGGGAGGACATCAAGATGTAGTGAAGCTACTTCTAGAACGTGGTGACGCCAATCCCAATTCATTGGATAGCAATGGCCGAACACCCTTATTCTCTGCTGTCATCAGAAAGCAAGAGGATGCAGTGAAACTTCTTCTCGAGCACAGGGATGTTGATCCCAATTCACTGGATAGCGATGGCGAAACACCCCTTTTATACGCTTCCAGGACGGGATATGGAAGGATAGTAGGGTTTCTTCTGGAACGTGGTGATGTCAATCCCAATTCCTCGGATAGAAATGGCCGAACGCCCTTATCAAATGCTGTCTTGACAGGTCGCAAAGACGTAGTGAAGCTACTCCTAAAACTTGGAGACATCAATCCTGATTCACGCGATAACAGTGGGCAAACACCTCTATTCTGTGCTATCATCGGGAATCGAGGGGGTATCGTGAAGCTTCTTCTCAAGCGCAGGAATGTTAATCCAGATTTGCCGGATTTTGATGGCGAAACACCCCTATTATACGCTTCTAGGACGGGATATGGAAGGATAATAAAGTTTCTTCTGGAACGTGGTGATGTCAATCCCAATTTCTCGGATAGAAATGGCCGAACGCCCCTATCATACGCTTCCAGGATGGGACATGAGGGTGTAGTGAAGCTCCTGCTGGAACGTGGCGATATCACTCCCGATCTACGTGATAACATTGGTCGAACACCCCTATCATTTGCTGCCTCGAGAGGGCATCAGGGTGTAGCGAGACTCCTTCTGGAAAGTAGGGATGTCAACCCCGATTCATGCGATATCTATGGCCGAACACCCTTATTATTTGCTGCCTCAAGAGGTCATGAAGGTGTAGTGAAGCTACTTCTGGAACGTAGGGATGTCAATCCCGATCCATCAGATAACAATGGCCGGACACCCCTATTATTTGCCTCTTCGGGAGGGCATCAAGGTGTTGTGAAGCTGCTACTAGAGCGCAGAGATGTCAATCCCAATTTCTTTGATAGTGATGGCCGGACACCCCTCCTAGTTGCTGCCATGTCGGGGCAAGTGGGTGTAGTAAAACTACTTCTAGAACGCGGGGGTGCCGACCCCAATTTACAGGATAACCGCGGCCGAATACCTCTATCATATGCTGTTAGCGGAGGATATGAAAGCGTACAGGAGCTACTTCTGGAATACCTGGATGTCGATCTCAATTGACCGCATAGTGATGGCGTAACATCCCTATTCGCCGCTACCATCGGGGGCTAAGTGTGTGGATGTAGATCCTAATTCACTGGCTAGTGATGGAGAAGCACCCCTTTGGTTGCTGGATTGCCTATAGGGCATGTGGTTAGGCTGATATCTGGTGTGCGGCGGGTATGATAGGGCCCAGTGTTCCCAACGGGCCAGGCTGCTGGTAGGCCGTAGGCCGGGCCGTAGGCCGGGCCAAGGCAAGCCACTCCGAAAAAATAGCCTAGGCCGATATAGGCCGAATTCCATAAGCCTGCGGAAGCCTATCATGCCTGGTAGGCACTTATGGGCGGAACCTTAGCGTTGAAAAACTGTTGTGATAGAAACTATAGTGTCGGATTTGGGAGAAGTTTCCGAACACTGAGCATTTGGTTTCTTTTTTAAAATTCATTCATTCGTTTGTCTTTGTGTTTCTTTCTTTCTTCTAGGGATCCTGTGAGAGGTTCAAATTTGGTGCACCCAAGAGAATGTGTATAACTACCGGTAGTTTGCCATGCTTTTCAACTTGTCTTTTCCACTAGAAATAAAGAATTTGAAATAGGAGCTACTGCCGGACCGAGTGATAATGCTTGGAGAGAATTCACTGGAGAGATAAAATCTTAGTAGAAAAAAAGTCACGTTGAACGGAAGTCAAAGGCAAAAAGGAAAGAATATCTGGCTAAGCGAGCTCCAAAATATAGGTAGTCCAAAGCCTATATAGCCTATAGGCACGCCGGGCCAGGCCCGGCTCCGGTGCTTCGAGGCCTCCGACCAGGCTAGATCCTAAAGAATTTCCGTAGGCCAGGCCCGGCTTCCATTTGGCCTAGCCTGCCTGGCCCGTTGGGAACACTGTGATAGACACACAGTGGTGGATTGTTGTTTTCACATACTATGCTTCTGGGCGTAGGATATGGGTTTTTGGTTTAGTCGATACCTGTTGCTATCATGCATTATGTATCGGGAATCCGGTTTTGTGATACTTGTTTCACACCATTACATGAGACGTAGTTGGCGTAGGGCACAAGCTTTAGGGATCAGGGAGGATCATAAGTTATCAAGATGGTTCTAGATTGGTTGAGATCGTGAAAGGTCGTGATTTGTCACATTGAGGTGTTTCTTTAGGGTTCGTTGAGTTTCGGGAGTTGTTTGTTATACTGAAATATATATAATATATCTCCTAGTGTCCTTAGCTAGCATCTCCATGGTGGATCTTATCAATCATTCTTCCTTCATTCAGTATGCTTCACCCACAGTATCCTAGTCCCGCCGCTGGGTAGTTGAGTTTCCCCATCGACAGGCTTCCAGGTGCGGAGATGAAGGTTCGATGAGGCTGCTTCCTGATTCACCTAATAGCAATGGCAGAGCACCCCTATTATTTGCCTCCTCAGGAGGACATCAAGGTGGAATGAAGAGCCTCTTGAGCGTAGGAATATCAATCCCAATTCACGCGATAACAATGGCCGGGGACCATTATCTTTTGGGGATGGAGAGAGGGCATTAATGTGTATTGAAGCTACTTCTGGACCCTAGGGATGTCAATCCCAATTTATCGGAAAACAAAGGCCGAAAACCCCTATTATACGTTACCTACGTGGGCAATCATTGGGAACCCAATCTTGTTGGAACTAAGCTCGTGGTGGTCTGGGCACAGCTGGCCTACAGAGAGTTTTTCACTTTGGATAGGATGGAGAATTACCCGAGTGGTGTGTGGATTGTCTGTAAACTGTTGTCGGCGGAGCTACAATAAAAAGCAGGTCATATTTTCATGTTAACTTTCTTCCGGCAATGTTGCCTAGCACGCAGTGTGGCATTCACCGTTACAAGGCCAGGCTGCCTTGTAGCCCCGGGGGTCCTGGGAAGAGTGGGCAAGGATGGCAGGGCATGGCGTCAATCATTCATAAAGACTTCAGTCCTAGGGATTGATGCCCGGGCCCTGCAGTCTTAGTACAAAAGGCATCCCCCGGCCGTCATCTATTGAACCCGGCAGTCATCCGCAGGGCCCAGCTGTCCGTCCCGGGCATCCTCCTATGCACTGCCGTCCATCCCCGCCACACCCAAAGACGGACGGACTGGACCCTTGGATTCACTGATGCTTGGCACCTCATTTGGAATAGTTACTGCGGGTGCATAGAGAGAGCAAACGGGTGCTAATTCTTGGTTCTGAGCACGAGAATATGGAGTTTGCAGTGCCCGGTAATGATTTTGGCAAGGATTTATAGTTGTTTGTTCCCTGTCCTAACTTGTAACTAACCTAAAGTTCCATTAGAACCTGGATTGGCGATTTCCTAGATGTTTAAGTATCGTCTGTTGCACGGCCGGGGTATTTCAACTGTGTGGTGTTGGGTATATCTATTGTAGGAATTTGTGCTTCATTAACCAGGTCTGCATTCCTACATACTGATGCTTTCCTTAGTGGTGTGCGGACACGCACACCCACCGTTTCCTCCCTTAAATATGGTGTGGCTTCTTCTCTTTTCGAGATTATTGCTCTCTGCTTCTTTTCTTTTTTAGAACTGATTGGTGGATCGTCTTCTCAACTTCTCGTGTGCCCACAGCTCAAGTAATAACGAGTTTGCATCGGCAAGACTAATATAACACCCTTGTGGTATTGCATATCTGGGTATGGCATAATGTTAGCAACGCCCAGGTACCCTGAAAGGAAACAACAGAAGCCTCTCTACTTTTTATCTCTTCAAAGGGTTTATTCGGTTACGAATAAACGCTCATCTCAGACTACCAAATCTATCTACCGCAAATAGCCAGTTCCCCTCCTGTTTCTCTTTGATGATACTGTAGTCGGACAAAAGCAGGTGTGACGAGAAACTCAAGAAAATTAGTTGGACAACGGGGACCATTATCCGTCAACGGTATTATTGATGCTCGTAATTCTAAGGAGGAGGGAATGAAAGAAGTCTGAGGTATTGAAACGCCAGGAGGGTTTATTCTAATCGGGGGGATCGAAGCTAACCCAGGACGCCGAAGAGGATCACATTGATAGCTCTTCTATTGACGCCTCTACCCGCACAAAACTAAGAGAGAGGGAAAAAAACTAAAAATCCCATTCAACTCACCCAGAAGCCAGATATTTTGTCTCAATATAATTTATAAATCATGATTTTTCTATAGCCCTCGCTCTTGAGGTATATTCATGGGCTATCACTCAGGTCAATTGCTGCTCCAAGTCTCCATCCGGCTGGAGAAGAAATAACACATCCCGTGACGTACAGACACAACAAAACCTCCGATATTTCCCGCCTCTAAAACCTCCCACCCTCTACCCACTCCGAGCCTTGAATGTTTGCACCCTTCGAGGGATTGAGATTCCCTCTGAAAATTCTAAGCTCCTTTCAGTTTCCAATTCCAACACCTTCAGGGGGGTCTCAATTCCCGAAAGCCCCTGTCAGAGGAAACTTAGCTTTAAAAAAATAAATAAGAGAAAAAAACAGACAAAAATAGTAGCGAGTGTGCGTAATGGAAGTTCGGTAAAGCCACAACTTTCTTAATCTACACTCCGAACGACTAGCTACCGGAAAGCCGACAGATCAAGAAATTGTAGCTATCGTCAATCATGCTGAAGGAGAGGATACTACCCGGTTGTCACTGCATGCGATAAATCAGGCAGGCAGGCTCTCAATTCAGAGGAGGAATTCATTACAAAGGTTTATCCAGAAACTCCTGGACGATAAAGAAATTGATGAGGGTGCACAAAAGTCAATAGAAAAATTCGGGGGATTGGAAAGGATATGCAGGGTGCGGGGACTTCGGGAACCTACTATACAAAGGAGTGCCTTGCCACACTTCACTGCTGAACCTAGCCCGATGCAGCAGCTATTATGTATTTAAAATTATACTCTTCAGCGTGTTCCCCATGTATGTAACTATATGCGGATTTTTTTGTCCTCATCCGTCATCATATGATATCATTCGGCTTCTACCCAACGATGGAGGTCGTTCGGTTGCCAGACAGTGGCCAAAATGCACCAAAATTGCGGATTTTTGAGCCAGTACATCTTCAGACATCTTGAAACTTAGCAGTAGCAAACAAAGTTAAAAGATCTAGCATATCCAATGTACTCGAGTACAATATATTTATTCCAGGCCATTGTCTGGAGTTAGTACAGAACCGTGTCATGTGTGATCACCGGGCAGGAGTCTGGGTGCTGCTGAGTCATCGCTGACTCAACGATGTAGTGAAAGGAGACACATTCATCCCCCTTCCCATACCGACAGTCCCCGACTTCAAAGAAACGGTATCATACCAGTACCCTAACACCATTCAATACAGGCAAAGCATAATCCCACTTCATATCACAAGTGAAAACCACGCAGCGAGAAACAAGAGATGTCGAAAAGGATAAGTCTTGTTTTTACATCTCGCAAACGATATCAGTTGGTACAAGCATTCTTGGCTAACCTAAACACAGTTTATCGTTCGCAACTCCTGGCTCGATCAGGCCATTGAGGTCACCTTGGAAATGCCCGTCCGGCTGGGTGCTGGGTCGGTGGGTTGATCTTTGGCGATCACCCCAGACATCTGCCTGGAGAAACTCTGTTGCCCAATCCCCTCCGCGGCCTCGGAAATACCGAATGCCAAAGGCTGATACGAGACATGAGGAAAAGGAAGGGGTGGGCTACGGCTGGATTATTCCTCAACCGTCACCACCTTCATTTACTTTTTAATCTATTGCAGTCTATAATTTTTTTTTCATCTGATGTCTCCTCCGTTGTTTCACCAAGTGGGAGCAGGGTTCCATTGTCGTGTGGGGAGAACACGGACAGCGTGTCGGATAGCGCCACCACCAAGACTTGTCTAGTGACCGGACCTTCCCCCATGCAAAAACTCCGCTCTCGGCAAGCACCTTAAGGGAAAGGGGCATTCCACACCCCACTACCTATACGAGCGCACGAGTACCGGTAATCCAGGAGGATGGAAGGGAAAAAACCCCGCTTTTTATTTTATTTTTATTTTATGAGGGTCCCATTGCAGCCAATTCCTTTTTTATTTTTTTCTATGTTTTTTCCTGCCCAGGGTGGTTGGGTACAGTACTAGTACAGTACCGGTACTGTACGGTGATCATAGCTAGAAAACCCTCGCTTTTGGTGTGCTTTAGCCACATAGTCCGGTTACCAAACGACCTCTACGAGTGTTGCTAGGAAAGACCCCCCCTCTTTCCATGATCCCCTTATTTCCACTCCTCGACTCGCTCCGGGCCCACTGGGGCCATCAGAGGCTTCACTATACCCCCTAGTACAGTACTCGAGTACCGTGTGTTGTTCCGGCGGACCGGGCCAGAGTTCAACGGGTTGAAGGCACACGCGCTAAGTGCTCCCCTCAATAACACGTGAGACTACCGGTTCAAGTACAGTCGCACCTCGCTATCCCGGATCCCGCTGAACCGGATACCGCGCTGAACCGGACAAAATCTGTGGCAGCTGTGGACTGCCATACAACCCACCCCATTGAACCGGAAAGAGGCTGGATTCGGATTCGGATGATATTTGAGGAATGGCTCCCCCGGTCTCCATAGAAAATTGATCTGCTGAACCGGATCCTTGATAACTATTCAATAAAATAAGCCAAAAGAGGAAAGAAGGCAGGGCCAGAGTGATAGCTAGAAGTGAAGAGAGGACAGGAGGGAGAAGCCACGGGGAGGGTAAGGGGTAGGGGGATTCCAAGATATATATCAAGACCCTATAGATAAAAAATTGATGTTCAGCGTGAGAAGTTCTCTGCTCTGTCCACGCAAGTTTGATAATGCCTATGATGAAGTCAATAAAGAAGGCTGGGGCTACAGCCTTGCAAAAGTACAAGCTGTGCTGCCTTCGAGCACAATATCCTCATATTATGAAGCTGGCAAACTTTGCCCTTCGTGATGAGTGCCCCCAATACCCAGGTGGTCAACCTTTGGCCATTTACAGCATCTCGGATCATCTGAAAGGATGGAATACTCAGCAAATACAGCAGACAACAATTCACCAGTTCTTTCATCCAGCCATTTAAGCTTCCCAGCAACCCGGCCCCATGATGTTAGAGGCCCAGATCTGGGACCGGGGGTACAAGGGGAAGTGCCCACAGCAATGGGAGGAGAGGAGGAACCAATTCTCTATATTGGTACAAACAGTGAGGAAGAGGCGGACCACGAACGTGCTACTTGTGTGCCTACAAAGTGGAAGATAAGTGGAGCCAATCCTGCATATGAACATTTATTAAAACAAGCCTTCTCAAGAGAATCGGAATAAATTATCTTTATTTTTTCTTCGAAATTTTTATCATATTCATGATACCCCGTTGTTCCGGACACTCCGTTGTCCCGGATGAAATCCGTGAAATTTGGCCATCCGGGATAGCGAGGTGCGACTGTACTCTGGATGCTCATCAGATTTCGCATGACCTGGTTTATCCCCCCTGGTTAGACGTTGATTCCCGGACAGAACTGCGCGCTGCCAGTCCTAGAGTGCCGTACTCGTATTCCCCGGATAATTTAGTACCGGCCCACCAGGAAGGCCCCGCAGGGAGCCACCAGCCTGAACTCGAACTTGTTACCACAGTGACAACCTTCCACCTTCCTAATGCCGTTGGTCAGATTTACTACGCATACAAGCAGTTCAAGTGTAGACCAGATCCTGGTCTGAACTGTATAAGGGTAATTCATGTGTGATCGTGAGAACTTAAACGAGGTCAGAAAAACGTCTGATTGGCTCAGGATGATTTCGCACAGGCTAGCGGTGAGTGACTACAGTATTTACTCGGACAATCCACCATCTCCGTCAGGCCTCCAATACCAGAAGTCAAAGACAAAAAAAAAAACATCTCGAGAAGGGAATAGCGTTCACCCGATACAGTATGGCTCGGGCGAGTTGAAACTTGCGGATATCATTGGCTGGTGTTCGTAATTTTGTCAACTTGCCTAGCTAATTATAGTTTTAGCTCTATTGCTTATCGATAGTTGGCTGTCCAAGTACGGTACGGTACTCGAGTAAATACGGTACGGGTATTCTGGATGTCGATAAATTTATGACGTGTGCTGAAGCTCAAGTGCTGGGATATTTCCCCTGTCCCTTGGACCCCCGCGTTCTCTATGCATAGGCTGGTCCGTAACACAAGGCAACCTCCCCTTGTGTAACCAATCATATTTTCTCACAGGGATCTGCGGCAATTGACAGGATGAGAAGCCCTGAAGGTGAGATTCGACAGATCTAGACCACTGGCGGATTTTCACAAGTTAACGGTAGCGGGAATGGGATGAGGCTAATTGGGGCTCCCGGAATACGAAGTGGTACTCGACCAAAAGAATCAATAGAGATTCATCCGCGGACAGCGCACCGTTACTCTCCTCATCAGTTCTATTCAATTGCGACTAACCCTCGGAGAACGAAAGCCAGTCCACTTCCTGCACCTACAAGTGCCCGGCATGAAGAACTCGAACATCTGAGTCTGAATTTAGTCTAGGTGATCAAATATACTCGAGTACAGACAAATCGCCATGCAAATTTCTGCCCCCCCCTATTCGGGTTCTTCATGCCGGGTGTCGTACTCGAGTACTCTAAAGCTGGCAGCAATCGCCGGGCCAATCGGCGTCACAGTTTTTATTGGATGCTGCGGTGAATTAAGTGGTGCGTACGCTGACCTGACATACCGGTACTGATCGGAGGAGGAAAACCTTCATTCAACAAACTCTAGTATAACCAGAACGACCTCTACCCCCTCCTTCCGGTGATGTACAGTCAACACATTTTGGAATTGGGACTTGTTAATTCAGTGGCGAGGAAACATCTTGAAAACCCCGCGTGCATGCGATATATTGAAATCATGATACGACTGAATTCAGCACTTTCTCCATGGGTTCTTACGGAGGCCCTATTGGTGGGACGATCGCTACTAGCTTTGGGTGTGCGACTTTAACTTGGCCACGCAGATATAGATCCTCTTCTCCACGCTGTGCCCCCCGAGTTTTAGGTTGTACGACAAAACCACATGGCAAATTTGTTCTTGGGCAACTCATTATTCATTCGCTGTTACCACTCCGTGGAGTTAGTTGAGGCTTTAGATCCTATTATACTCAACATCGTTAATCATCATGTATAAAGAGTACCCCGGTAAAGCCAGTGAGCAGTTAATTAGGGTTAACCTGCAAAATTATCTTTGTCTTGTACGAAAACTTCACGCCTAGCACTTGTGTCCTAATCCACTCAGTTGACCTATATTGAGCAAATGCCATAAGTTCTTTTAGGATCTGCTGTCAGATTATCAGTGGCAATCGCTACGTCGATTCGCTGTGGGTTTGGTTTGACATTTTAACAGAATTCCGAAACCAGTAAATAAGATCCGGTGCGGCCTGGGGGCTCAGACTATACTACTTCAGGAGAGCGCCAATCCTCTCAAGAACTCTCGCTCCTAAACCTAGAGATTACACGCCTGCCGGAGATCGCGAATCACAAGGAACCGAAATGTTCAACGGATATTGCTCCTAAATAAGGAGGGCTACCGACCGGCCAGAGCCTGTCCCCCCAGTCGCCATCGTATCATGGCAGGAGTATACAGTCGCACCTCGCTATCCCGGACGACCAAATTCTGAAGAACCCGTCCGGCACAGCGAGGAATCCGGGACAACGGGTCAGGCTTTGGTGGAAAGAAATTCAGAGTTCACAGAGATTCATACGAGACAGCGAGGTATCCGGATTATCGAGATCCGGGACAGCGAGGTGTGACTGTACTCCAAATGGGAACAGTAGCCTGGATGCTCCAAAACGGCGGTGTGCTAAACATGGGATATCAGGGGAACAAGAGAATTTATCAAAAAATCTGAGGTTATATAGATCGGTTTCCAGTGTTCTGGTTATTTGGGAGTTTGTTTCTCAAATCTCTAATGCTTTTTGGGGGGTGATTCCTTTCATTGCCAAAGTAGCTCCCTTGGTATCATAGCTTTTAGTATCCTGGTTTTTCATCCTATAAGGGAATACTAAGGCTAGCACAGGACCGCGGAGCGGGCGTTCGACTCCGACGTCAAAATGCTTCCCCCGGCGCCGCTAGCGCGCACCTCGTATAAGGATTACACAAGCCCAGTACGCTTTTATTCAGAGCTGGTAGACTACCGTAGCTCTGTCCACTTCGCTCCAGAGATTCTCAAGGTCACTCCACTTCACGACTTGCCGAAAACTACTGGACAGAAGACCAGCATCCGCATAAGCACATAGCTTGCTATAGAAGAAAAATGTGCTAAGATCAACCTTATTTTTATTCCACGAACAATCCGCCGAACTAGGGGTATCGCTGTACGGCATGGGATACTCCCCACAATCTTCGGGCACCCTTAAGGAAAAACTTTGCCATGCTCCCCCACGTGCCTGGACGTTGGAATTCCCCTTCCCGGCTAAGTGAGGGGGAAATGCCGCAAATTTTTCCCTCAGCTAAGGAACAGGAGGAATATACAAAGCTCCTCACGAGAAGGGATAACCACAACGTTCTAGCACATTTTTCCCACTTTGATATTTTACGGTATCCTCACACGCGGATTAGAGGCCGGATGGCCACAAGGGTTTCCTTGTTCAGGCACGCTAACGAGAAGCTATTCTATTTTCGATCGGCGGTCAACACAACGTCATTATAACAGATCTCGGTGATATAATAGCACCGCAAAAACTTGCTAAATCAGCTATCGTGGACCTCAACTAGATCACTATGCTAAACCATAGTGGGCTTAGAAGAGTAGGTTAACGAAATGACGAATACCAGTTAATGACATCCGCCTCTCCAAGCTATACCCTGTCTGGAAAAACACTATCCCTTTTCTAGGTGTTCTGCTTTGGATTGCGAAATGTCAAGACACGATCCCCGATAGCTGATTTAACGAGTTTTTACGGTAATTCTCTCCAATTCATTCATCGCAGCTTTAGCCGACCTACCTATCACCGATCGTGTACTCCGCACGCCCTATCAGATTTAGCCTGCGAACACTTCTGGTAAGTTCTTGAGAATACTGTGCCCTATTCGGTAAAGGCAGACCTCAGTCAATGGACTGTAATATGTCTTGACCGATACGGTACTCGAGTACATGACTGTCCCTTGGGAACCCCTCCAACTGGCATCCACTCCCGCACCCGCATGTGTTCCTGACAAACTTACAACCTCGATCCTGGAATGTCCTCGTATTCCTGCGGGGTAGTCAAGATCTCCCGTACGCCCCCGGGGGGCTTTCATTTTTTTCATTTTTTTTTTAAAAAAAAAGCGGACATCATCTTGCTACCCCGCTAGGGGCTCGTGTTCCCAAGACTTTTTTCTTAACCTCTCAATACATGGTCAATCACTCGTAGTATCTTCACCAAAGTTTCCCTTATTTGACGAATTCTAGGTTGGTGATTCTCACCCAGCAATTATATATTTCCAGATCGATAACCCGCACCATGAATATAGCAATATGAGATAGTTCGTAGTGGAGGTAATGGTATCAGATGAACTGAAGATGGATTATTCTGGAGATACTCGTCAGGGTAAGGTCGAGGCCGGCTGAAATGATTATAGACCATCCGTTTGTGAACACATGGCCTAACCTTTTTGAGCTTATGACTTAGATACTGGCCCACTTGGGCGGCTTTACTAACGAATTACTAAACAGGTATTCGGGAAGTATTGGATTGAAGAGCGAGAAGAAAAGCCGCGATATCCGGGGAGGAAGCATGGCGAAGAATGGGAGAGAATAAGTGAAAAAAATCCACATATCAACACTGAACGTTTTTTTCGTTTGGATTACCGTTGGTCTGCTAATGTGAGCTCTGAAGGAAAGCCGGATAAGTTGATTTTATTGCGTGAATATCGTTGTTCACCTCGCATTAATGAATACGAGATGCACCTCTATACCCATGCACCGGACGTCCCTGACGAGATCACGATGATTGGAAGATTCTCGGAATACTTCCAATTGCCGTATCAGGATCTGCCGGGCTATTCGCGGTAACGAGTGCGGTGCTCGAGAGCCCGCTACTCCAGCAAAGCGACCGCGTCAACCAGTTTTCCTAGCTCACAGGAACAGAATCCACCAATATGATCCTATTCACTCAATGCAAAGACAACAGCATAAATACGGACCATACTCCCCCACAATAATTTCTCCACCATCGGTCCCTCACTACCCCGATCTGATCCAGAAATTCCCAGCAGACCAATACTCGAAGCAGGTATCCTCCCTCACTCATCACCACTTATAGAAACAAAAACTAACACAAGAACTACCAGCGAAAGCTACCACAAATCAATCACCAGTAATTTTCTCCTCTTTCACTTCCCCCCCCTCTCCTCCGTCAAACCGACAACTAACTAAAACATCACAGTGCTCCTCAAGCCCCTTCCCATTCTCGCTTTGTTCCTCACGCTTACTCACGCTGCGGCACTCGCGGACCCCTTCGCCGAAGCCGACAGCGATCTCGAAAAGCGCGCTTGCGTTTCTGACGGCTGCAAGTGCGATTCCTCATACAGCGCCGGACTCTACTGCGGGTACTGCGCCGCCGTGAAATCCTGCACTTCGAGCTCCTGCTTCAAGAACGTGTACCAGTGCGGCAGTGGTGGGAAATGCTGTAACTATGGGGTTAGAACTTCCTGCAAGAATTTCGACGGTCCTTGTGGTTAAAATATGTCTTTTTTTTTCCCCCCTGTCTCGGAGAGTTGGTTGAGATGGGTGGAATGAAATGAAGATGGGGGATTTCTGTCAAATATGAGCTCTCTTGTTTTTTCCGCTGAGTAGGGGGAGAGGGGGAGCGGGAGGGGGAGGGGGAGAGGTTTTGACGCTCTTTCTTCTTCTTCTTCTGAGTTTCTCTTGATGATGTCCGCTGTTCTGGAGGATTGATTTATGCCGAACTCTGTCTTTCTTGAGCTGTGTACAGTACCCGTGCTCTGAGTTGGCTTTAGTCATGCTCTCTCACTCGAGAATGTTATTTACTCTTGGATATTATGAATGGAATATGAGTCTGAGTCCAAACTGATGGGTGGTCAACGAAGCATTGGGCTGGCGCAGTTAGCTAAAAGCTGTAGATGAAGCAGTTCGTAGACCATTCGATTGAGTCAGAAGGTGGAAACACTTATATCCCATATCGGGTGTAGTGTCAATGGTTTAGGAAATTTGCCTACATTTTGTTTTTTAAAAAGAAAACCGGTTTCCGAGATTAGTCCCGAACCGGCAGTTCAAGACGTTTATGATATTTGCTCCTGACAATCGAACGCAAATGGTCTAAACGCCGCAACTGGTAATCCCGGTTGAGTTAGGTAATTGTGAGTGTGATAATAATCAAGGTCATATCGTAGGAAAAAAAAAATATAATTCCGGTGGCGCGTCTCCGTTTCAATGGCTAGTTGACGCGCCACATTCGTGCGGAAGAGCGGTGATGCTAAGGGTACCGTAAGCAGAGGTGAAATGATGCAGAGGGCTGAAGGTGTTGATGAAATGGGCAGGAAAAAAAACCCGGATTGAATAATTGAGTAAAGCGAAACTCGGAAATCTTTCTTGTATCATATAAGGAATGGTAATACAGAGCACAGATTCAAGCCTAAAGCGATCCGGACTCGTGATCTGTCCGTGTGAGCTGGGGGGTGGGAAACCAAACTAGCCACTAGAATTCAGCCACAGTTCTGAAATGGGAAAAAATATAAAAGAGTGATATTTTGTGAGTCACTTCTAACCAGTTTTCTCGCCCGCTTAGCTAGCCCAAAGAATTTTACCAGACATCTTGTTAAGCTCAGTTATACACGAGCTTAGAAAAGGTCCTCTCTATCCATTCATATTTTTAGACACCGTTATTCCGTCTCCTAAATATTCTCCCCGCCTGGTAGCTTTCAATCGCCTGCTTCCTGATGGTCTATATCTGGGATATTAATTCTACCATATTACATTCTAGATCACGGTTGGTCGGAAGGATTGCTCAGATATCCCGCGAGCACTAAACAGTGTCCTAGCCCGCCTAGTGGCGCAAAATCTGCCGATTGGTATTTAATGGTGTAATAGAGGATCGAATTATTTTTTCCCCTAGCTCTCAATTGCACAACACTTCTCACTTCTGCCTGCTACCTCCACCCCCGCCTTCCCGAGCCATGATCACTCCTTCATTCCCCCCACCTTCTCCCTTTCCTTATTACTATTGCGATTGAAATCCCCAACCTAATCCCCCGAATTTGAGCCATTGGCTTGTTAATTATATTTACCCGCCCTCTCTTTCTCACCCGGCTCGTATGATAATTCTTATCTCCCTCCCTCGCCTCTGTTATCCCTTTCACATGCCCGGCTTGTGGTACTATCACCTCACAACGAGGGCTACGCGAGTATAGCATGGCTCTCAGGCAGGACAATGCCCCAGGCTTGTATTAGGTATTATATGAGAGTGTGTGCTGTCGATTTACATCAGTGCTGATTGAGGACGACGGCTAACTTGGGGCAGATTAGAGGTTTGGTCAAGCTCAAGGAATGACACGATCTAAGCTATTCGGTAAGCGCAGGGAAAATCCAGAGCGGTGTTGACAGTTGAACACGAAATTGGGATGGGCCTCAGCACCAGTGCAAGTCTCCCACACGCTGATAACCATTGCGCTAGCGTATTCCGAGTTTTTCCAGTCCGTGGTCCGAATGAGATTAGTAACCTGGACACCCTAAAAGCACTGGTAAACCCGCGATGTCAACGAAGCGGGCGGTTTTAGCGAAAATTTAGGACGATGCATCGGTCCGCAGTGCCTTGGTTGCTCAATACCTTGTCTCTCAGGTGCCTAAGGGCCTGTTTGGTTGCGATGGTTCCGTTCCGTTGTCCCATACAAAGTGACCGTTTCAGAACGGAAGGAGGACCATTTTTATATGGGAAACACTCGCAAAACGGAACGGAACCATCGCAACCAAACAAGTCCTAATACTTTTTGAAAGGTAGTGAATCCCGTTGTCAAAGTCACGTGTTTAGCTGTTTTTTTCAGTCGCCCGGGTTATTAATCTGATAAGGAGTAGTAGCGGTATCGAGAAAGAGGGTCACACTGGGAGAACGATTTTGGGTCGGTGGAAGATAACGTAAAGGTAGATAGATGGTCAATGGAGATTCGTAAAAAGAACAGAAGAGCTGGAGAGAAAAGGAAGTAAAATAAAACGATGGTCCTCGATAGTTTGGGATAGCACGGCCCTTTGGCTAATTCCCACTTCCGCGGTCGTAAATTCGTTCGTGTTCACGCTCAGCTCAGTTGTGTTGTTCTCTTGTAGGAAAATCTCGTGTTCGTGTTGTGTTCAGTTGTCCTCCGCTGTTGTCTGCAAGAAAGAAAGAAAGGTGGCCTCCCGGAGGTAGTGAATTACAAGAGATCGAATAGTTCAACAGATACCAGCACTGCTCTCGGACAAGGAGGGGTACCGACAGCACAAGAGAATTTATCAAAAACCCGAGGTTATACATTGGCTTTCAATGTCTTAGTTACTCGGGAGTATGTTTCTCAAATTTCTAAGGGCCTGTTTGGATACCGTACAACCGTTCAATTCCGTTGTCACATATCATACAAGTGACCATTTCCCTTCGGTTTCAAAATTTTAAACGGAACCGCCCTTCGGCAAACCTGGAACCTACCGACTGTTCTGTTCAGAAACGGTCAAAATCCAAACAATAGGCTTCTTGAGAGCAAACAGTGGGAAATTGGAGATGCCGGTTTTTACAGGACCTGGCCGGATGATTGCAAAACGGAACGGTCGATTCCCCCCCCCACTTTTGCCAAACAAGCCTTAAAGCCTTTTGAGCACTCTGAGTTTTGTTGTCAAAGCCAATTTTTGGTATCATAGGTTGGGGTGTCCGGGTTTTTGATCCCATTGGGGTGAGAGGACTAGCATGGGATCACTGCTGCTAGATTCCAACGTCAAAATGCTTCCGCTGTCAACAATAACCTACACCTCAAATAAGAATTAGGCTCCTCCCCTTCCATTCATTGATATTCTACACTTTTATTCTAAGCCAGTAACTATGTTCACTTAGCTTGAGAGATTCCCCACGTCACTCCACCACACGGCCCACTGCAAATTACCGGGAAGGAGACGGGCATCCGTAGGAGCGCGTGATGCAGTTCCAGAGTTGAGCCAGCTCATGAGAAAGTTTCTGCCCCTTCTGGTCTTACCGGTATTAGGGGAGCTCGAATAGAAGACAAATGTGCCAGGACGTTGGAATTCCCCTTTTCGGTTAAGCGGGGGGGAAATACCGCAAACTCGGCCAGCTAAGAAAAAAGGAATATACACGGCGCCTCATAAGGAGCGGCAACTACTAGTAACCAAACGCCCCAGCAGATTTTTTTTCCCTTCAAGTTTTTACGATACCGGTATCTACTCGAGTACACAAGCAGATTCAAGGCCGGGTTGTCACAAGGGTTTACTTGCTCGTTGCATGTTAGCGAGAGCTAATCTGTGTTCGATCGGCGGCTAACACAATGCCATTATAACAGATCGCTATTGTGGTAATTCTCGCCAAGACATCTATTGCAGCCTTAGCCGACCTAGACTTGTAGGGAACATTGAGGCTCAACGAACGGTGCATATTAGTGTCTTGGCGAAAAGTGATTTTGCTTGACCTGCTTTGTTTAACCCCCCGATTCGCGCACCTCCCTGCCTCCCACCACATGTTACCTATCATCGATCGTGTACTCCGCGCGCCCTATCAAATTCAGTCTACAGGCACTCCTGGTATCATAAGTTCTTGAGACTGCTACGTCCTATCCACTAGAAGCAGACCCTAGTGTGTAGCGTGTAGTGTGTCTTGGTCAATATGGCATACCACTGTCCCTCAAGAACCCCTCCAACCAGCACCCATTCCCGTACCAGCATATGTGTGCCTAACACACGACCTCAATCCTGGAGTGCCCTCATATTTCCGCGGGGTAGTCAAGATCTCTTGTATGCTTGCTGCTCCGCCGTATCAGGATCTCCTAGGCTACTCGCGACAACATCTGGCGCCCGAGAGCCCGCTGCTCGGGAAAAGTGGCCCCGCCCACTGTTTTCCTAGCTCGCCAGGACAGAAATCATCGGCATGGCCCTATCCATTCAATTCATGAGGAAAGCATAAATACCGGCCATACTCTCCCACAATCTTCCTCCACCATCTGTCCTTCGCTGCGCCGATCTCGTCCAGAACTTCCCAGCAGATCAATACTCGAAGCAGGTATTTTCACTCACCACTCCTTAGAAAACAAAAACTAACGCAACAACTACCAGTGCAAACCATCACAATAATATCACTAGTAATCTTCTCCTCCTTCACTCACCCCTCCCCATCAAACCGACACCAACTAAAACTCCTTAGTGCTCCTGAGGCTCCTTTTTATTCTCGCCCTATTCCTAACTCTCGCGCGCGCGGCTGCGCTCGCGGCCCCCTTCGCCGAACCCCACACAAGCGATCCCGAAAAGACAGAGTGCATTTATGACGGTTGCGAGTGCGACACCTCGTTTAGCCCCGGGATCTACTGTGGGTATTGCTCGGCTGTGAAATCCTGTACTGTGATGTCTTGCTCTGGGAACGTGTATCAGTGCGGTGACGGTGGGGAATGCTGTAATTATGGGGTTAGAATCAGCTGCAAGAAATGGGAAGGTCCCTGTGGTCCAAATAAGGCTATTCTATCTCAGAGAGTCTCTTGAGATTGGTGGAATGAGGATAGGGGATTGCTTTCGAACCAGAGTTTTTTTTTTTCCCGCTAGCTAGGGGGTGGTGGTGGAGAGCTTTCGGCACACTCTTTTTTTCTGACTTTTTCTTGATGATGTCCGCTGTTCCGGAGAGCTGATTTATGCCGAACTTAGATTTCGTGAGCAGTGCACGGTGCTACGAGTTGGGTTTAGTCATGCTCTCTCGTGAATTTTATTTGCGCATGGATAACATGAATAGAGTATGAGTTTGGATCTAAACTGATTGAGGGTAAACACAGCATTGGGCTAGTCCCGATATGTAAAGCTAAAGCGGAAGTAATTCGTGGGGCTATTCGGATTCTCTTAGGAGGAAATACTTGCATCCCTCATTCGACGCAGTGGCAATAGTCAGGAAATTCACCTACTGTACATTTAAAAAATCCCGGTTTACAAGAGATTAGTCTTGAAGCGACAGTTGAAGATTTTTGAGTCAGGTAACTTTGACCGATAGTCAAGGTCAGGGAAAAATATAATTCAATAGTATACATTTCAATAGCTAGTTGGTGCACTACACTTGCGTGGGAGGGAGGGCGAGGCTGGGGGTAAGTGGGGGCGGGATAACGCTGATCGTAGAAAGTGTTAAAATAGGTAGATTAACACACCCGGACCATTAGCTAAAGCGGGACTCAGAAGTCTTACTGGTATCATACCGGTAGAAGGAATGGTATGATAGAACGCACATTTGAGCCCTTGAAGGGGTCCGGGCTCGTGGCTTGTACATGAGGGCCGGGGGTGCCCGGGGCGCACTGGGAGCCCACTCTAGCCATTAGAATCCTGCCACAGTTCCGAAAACGGCCTAATATAAAAGGGTGATATTCTATGAACCACCTCCGATCCATTTGCTCCCTCGCTTCTTTGGTTAGAAGTATCTGCCCGGAAGCTTACTCTCAATATCCGCGCGTGAGCCCGGAAAACATCTATCACTCCTCCTTTTCCTCCCTACTACTGGGATTGAAATTCCCAACATAATCCCTCGAGTTTGAACGATAATCTTGTTCACTATATTTAACCTACTTCTCTTTCTCACTGGGTTCACATGTTAATTATTTTTCTCCTTCCCTTGCCTTGACTAGACCTTCGGTATGTCCGGCTTGTGTCACTGTTTTTTTTACCTGACAACGGGGGCTAGGTTTATGTAAGTGTTGTATGGTTTCTCATGAAAGGAAATGCCCCGGACTTGCACTTGATAAAATGGAATTGTGCGCTTTCAAGTTATATGAGCGCTGATTGAGGATGAACTTAATTGGGCCAGATTCGGGGTTGGGATAAGTTTAAGGCAGGAAACGATCTGAATGGTTTAATGAGAGCAGGGGAAAACCCTGAGCGGTGTTGACAGTTGAATAATATGGTAAAAAAATAAAGATATTTCGGCGCCGGTGCATGTCCGCCGCGCCCTGCTAACCGATCCACCCTAGCACATTCGGAGCTTTTTTCTAGCCTACTGTATTCCTAGTGAGATGAATAACCCGAGCACCCCCGGAAGGCTAGTAAGCCCGAGACGTCAACGATTTTGGTGGATCTCTTACATTACAGTGTGTTATTCTTTCTAGTTTATCTCTCTCATTTCTCGCCCACTCTCTCTATAAAAGACTTGGGACTTTGCCTTTCTTTTCGATCATGGTCCTCGTATACATAATATTCGGTTCCTTACTTTTTAGACGACATCAAATCTCTACTCATTCTTTTGTCACTCTCATTACTGTTCCTCAGTAGAGGTGAGTGTATGATACCGGTATTCAGGAATTTGTCCTATATGCTTCACACTCCCAACACCCCTCTTTCACAGTACGGTATCAGTTGTTTATCATAATGTGACGTAGGGTGTTAGCCCGGCACTGACGGGTTTCACGCAACTATGATACGCGAGAAAAGTAATAGGGGAAAAATAAAAGCAAACTGCAGGTGGAAGGTGACAAGAAAGGATGAGTTGGTGCGCAATTCCGGAGAGGGTGAGTATCGAGCCCCCACTAGGTCTTCTCAATTCTATATGACCAAAGCCATCCCCCGTAACCTTGCTGCCTCCTCTGCTAGCTTAGTATCACCCCGTTGACATAAAGCATCCATCATCGACATGTATTTACACTGCGTCGCCGGCCCATTAGACCGCACCCCTCACCCAACCGACTCGAATCCCGCATTCCCGGGAACGCCGCTACCTAGTTTTCCTAAATACATTTACTCTAGAAGATTATGCCTGGCCTAGGGCTAGATATGTAAAGAAAAGGAATTAAAACCCCTGAGCAATGGTGTCTAGGTGAGTACCGGGGTGGGGGGGAGTTGACTCTCCCTCCGTGTTGCGACATTTCTGGCCTCCGTGAATATAATGGAATGTGGTGGGCCGTTCAAGAGGGATACTGGAGGTGGTTGAGCGAAGGCGGATGGGTGGATGGACGGGTGGATGGGGTAAGGTTAGTGGGCACTTGAAGGGTCGCTTGTCGAGATATGTATCCCGGGCACTCTGATCTTGCTTCTGATAATGATTGTACTATTATGAAGGAATACTTTTGCTGAGGCACTAACAACCGTTCCGTGATCAAGGCTAAGTGGCACGCGGTAGAGTGTGCTAAGCAGAAGGGGACTTGACCGGTATGGAGTATCTTTTGGTAGGAAAGGTATTATCATAAAATTCGCTATCACCAACTAAACTGACGGCAGACAGGAGTATATATTAAAAGCAAATCAACCATCTTGATTTCTTCTAGGGATCACCACACATCTCAGTTCGTCTCCAAGCATGTCCCCATTACCTTGTATCCTCCAGTAATAAAAAAAGAAAAATATGCTCTCCCTAACTAATCATAGCTCTAGAATAAGAGGACCCCCCCACAGCACTCTTGCAACTTCCACGAACAACTACAACTCCCAACCTGCCTCTTATCAAATCCAAGAGGAATACCACATGAAAAGATCTCAACCTGCGAAAGAAGTAGAAAAAGGAAACATGGGCGTTTTACAGACAAGATTATAAAATAAATACAGAGAAACGAACTAAGACCGAAATGAGTATCACCCCTAAGCGCCATGGATGGAATGAAATGGCCAACAAGAATCCCGACACCGATGGAACGTTAAAAGCAGGTAAAATATGAAAGGCAAAAAAGAGATTAAGCTGCAAAGGAAAAACAGAAATCCTAATCTAGGGCAAAAGGTGGGAGTGGGGGGGGATCGAGTCGAGGAGGAGTCCAACTAATTTGTCCTAGACCGTTGGAGGAGTAAAGATTGTTCCTGAGGAGACCGAGGCGAGAGAGATCAAGTGACGGAGGCGGCGAGTGGAGGCTGGTGTGTTTTTTGGGAGGTAACATTGTCCGGCAGGATAGAGGTATTGACTGAGTTGGGTCTTGCTCTGGAGTTTTCAAACCACCAACAGAGGCTTTCGTTTGATCACTGGTTTTTGATGATCCACGACCGGGGTTTCCGTAGTCCGATAATAGATCCAGTACACGCCGGTGCCCATGGTGGGAAGCATATGATAGGGGTGTTAGGCCATAGTCAACCGGTGGATTAGGATTGATATGCTCGGAGCGTAGGAGTAGCTTCACTACACCTTCATATCCACGCTCGGCAGCAAACGATAGAGGAGTTCGGCCATTATTATCCAGTGAATTGGGATTGACGTCGGCGCGATCCAGAAGCAGCTTAGCTACACCTTCATATCCCCACTCAGCAGCAAACGATAGAGGTGTTCGGCCATTGTAATACGGTGAATCTGGATTAACATCCTCGCGTTCAAGAAGTAGCTTCACTACACTCTGGAGACCCACCCAGGCAGCATATGATAAGGGTGTTCGGCCATTAGCATCCGGGGAATTTGGATTGACTTCGACACGCTCCAGAAGTAGCTTCACTACACCCTCGTGTCCTCCCGAGGCAGCAAATGATAAGGGTGTTCGGCCGTTGCTATCCGGTAAATTAGGATTGACATCGCCGTGCTCCAGAAGTAGCTTTACTTCACCTTCATCCCCTCTTTCAGCGGCGAATGATAGGGGTGTTCGGGCGTTAATATCTGATGGATCAGGACCGAGACACCCGCTTTCTAAAAACCGATTCGCTAGGTCCTCTAGCCCCGGCATGGCAGCATAGGATAACGGGATTAGGTTACTGTCAGAATTGAGGTTGGCATCGCCGAGCTCTAGAGGTAGCCTCACCCCAGACCCGTCTCCTCTTTCGGCAGCAAATGATAGGGGTGTTCTGCCGTTACCATCTGGTGAATCGGGATTAAGACACCAGTGTTCGAAAAACATTTTTGCTGGATCCTCTCGCCCCCACATGGCAGCATAGGGTAGCGGTGTTAGGCCATTGCTATCCGTTAAACCGGGATCAATAACCCCGCTTTCCACAAGTAACTTCAACTCATGTTCATGCCCCTGCTCAGCAGCAAACGGTAGGGGAGTTCCCCCGTTGTTATCCGGTGAATTGCGATTGACATGTCCGCATTGCAGAAGGAACTCAAATACACCTCTATGTCCTCCCGAGACAGCGAATGATAGGGGTGCTCTACCACTAATATCTGATGAATCGGGATTGAGATATGGGCGTTCTGAAAACACCTCAGCTGGACCCTCTCGCCCCCACATGGCAGTATGGGATAGCGGTGTTAAGCCATCGCTGTCTGTTGAATTGAGATAAATACCCCGGCTTTCCACAAGTAGCTTCAACACATGTTCATGTCCTCCCGAGGCAGCAAATGATAGGGGAGTTCTACCATTGCTATCCGCTGAATGGGGATTGATATCCTCGTGTTGTAGAAGTAGCTCAACTACATCTTCGTGTCCTTCCGACGCAGCGAATGATAGAGGTGTTCGGCCATTGCGATCCAGTGAATTGGGGCTAACATCACCGCGCTCCAGAAGTAGTTTTGTTACGTCTTCATGTCCTCTTTCGGCGGTAAATGATAGGGGTGTTCGGCCGTTACTATCTGATAAATCGGGATTGAGACACCTGTGTTGTAAAAACAGATTCACTAGATCCTCTCGCCCCCACATGGCAGCATAGGATAGCGGTGTTAGGCGTCTGTTATCCATTGAATTGGGGTTGACATCTGGGCTTTCCACAAGTAACTTCAACACATGCTCATGCCCCCGCTCAGCAGCAAACGATAGGGGAGTTCTGCCATTGCTATCCGCTGAATTGAGATTGATATTCTCGCGTTCCAGAATCAGCTTCACGACACTTTCATGTCCGCCCGAGGCAGCAAATGATAGGGGTGTTCGGCCATTGATATCGGGTGAATCAGCATCGACATCGTCGCGTTCTAGAAGTAGCTTCACTACACCTTCCCGTCCTCCCGAGGCGGCTAATAATAGAGGTGTTCGGCCCTTGATATCGGGTGAACCAGCATCGACACCCTCGCGTTCTAGAAGCAGCTTCACTACACCTTCATGCCCCCGCAATGTAGCAAATGACAGCGGCGTTCGCCCATTGCGATCCGGTAAATTGGGATTGAGACCACCGCACCCTAGAAGTAGTTTCGCTACACCTTCATGCCCCCTCTCGGCGATAAATGATAACGGTGTTCGGCCATTGCTGTCTACTGAGTTGGGATCGACACCCCCTCGTTCCAGAAGGAGTTTCACAATACCTTCTGTTTCCCACTCCCCTCCGACAACTGAATATAATAGGGGTGTCAGGCCCTTTTTATCAACCGAATCGGGATTGACATCCCCGCGCTCCAGCAATAGCTTCCCTATAGCTTCATGTCCATGCTCGGCGGCAAATGATATGGGTGTTCGGCCATCACTATCCGCTGAATTGGGATCGACATCCCTGCGCTCCAGAAGTAGCCTAAACACAACTTCATATCCAGACTCCACAGCATATAGAAGTGGGGTTCGCCCAGCCTTATCTGTTAAGTTGGGATTGACATCTCTGCGCTCTAGAAGTAGCTTGACTACACCTTCATATCCAAACCCCACAGAATATGATAGTGATGTTCGCCCATCTTCATCTGTTGAATCGGCATTGAAACCCTCGCATTCTAGAAGTAGCTTCACTACCATTTCATGTCCCCCCGAGGCAGCAAATGATAGAGGTGTTCGGCCATTGCTAGTCGGTGAACCGGGATTGACATCCACGCGTTCTAAAAGTATCTTGACTACCCCCTNCGCTCCAGAAGTAGCCTAAACACAACTTCATATCCAGACTCCACAGCATATAGAAGTGGGGTTCGCCCAGCCTTATCTGTTAAGTTGGGATTGACATCTCTGCGCTCTAGAAGTAGCTTGACTACACCTTCATATCCAAACCCCACAGAATATGATAGTGATGTTCGCCCATCTTCATCTGTTGAATCGGCATTGAAACCCTCGCATTCTAGAAGTAGCTTCACTACCATTTCATGTCCCCCCGAGGCAGCAAATGATAGAGGTGTTCGGCCATTGCTAGTCGGTGAACCGGGATTGACATCCACTCGTTCTAAAAGTATCTTGACTACCCCCTCATGCCCGCGCTCGGCTGCCCACGAGAGTGGCGTTCGGCCATGTTCGATGTCCGCCTGGATAGGATTTATATCATCTCGTTCTAAAAGCATCTTGACTACCCCGTTGTGCCCGTGCATGGCCGCCCACGAGAGTGGCGTTCGGCCATGTTCGATGTCTGCCCGGTTAGGATTTATATCATCTCGTTCTAAAAGCATCTTGACTACCCCCTCATGCCCGCACTCAGCCGCCCAAGAGAGGGGTGTTCGGCCATATTTGGTGTCTGCCAGGTTGGGGTCGACATCCCCTCGCTCTAAAAGCACCTTTACTACCCCCTCGTGCCCACACTCAGCCGCCCAAAAGAGTGGCGTTCGGCCAATTGTGGTGTCTGCCCGGTCGGGGTGGACATCCCCTCGTTCTAAAAGCATCTTGACTACCCCGTTGTGCCCGCGCTCGGCCGCCCACGAGAGTGGTGTTCGGCCGTATTTGGTGTCTGCCTGGTCGGGCCTGACATCCTCTCCATCCAAAAGCGCCTTTACCGCCTCCTCGTGACCTCTTCCCGCTGCCCATGTGAGAGCTGTATTCCCCATGCAATCGGCTGCATTGACATCCCACTTCCCCATCTCCAATAGAGCAACAACTATCTCCGCGATCCCGAGAAATGCTGCTGCGTGGAGCCCTGTAAATCCTGCAGGCCCCCGCTCCCTGAAAAAATAAGGGGGCAAGTGTGTATCTTCGGTATAGCGCAATAACATTAGTTGAGCAGATATATGCTGATCAAATCTATATAAAAGTCTCAGTGCAAGGATTCTCAAATTTTCCGTCATCCCGCCTCTTATGTGCTTCCACCAATAGCAAGAAGCATATTCTAGAAGGGGCATCGTTGAGGGTGCTGAACGAAGTTTTGGTGAAAGATCCCGGACACTTCCGAAATTGAGGTATGTCAAGCAAACCTCCGCAATTGTTGAGTGGGGGCTATGGAATAAGGTCGGGTCATTTGATAGATGCTCTCGCAGAGTGTAGTGCACCAGTTGGACGGTGGACGAAGATGCCTCGACCGTGACAAGGCCCAGACAAGATGTTAGGAGAGTCCGTAATGCGGGAACGTTTTCGACATCCATATCCGTGGATCCCACCTCCACTCCCAACGCATGGCAGAGCTCTGTGGCCCCTAATGGCCTTTCAGAATACAACACCCACATCAAGGCCTTCAATCCCAATATTGATTTACTCCCCGTCTGTGCCTTTAGTCGAGTTAAGGTTGCTGTGTAGGCGTCACCTAACCCATTGAATTTTGTAATCTCTTCAAGTTTCTTCCTCCTCTGACTAATTGTGACCTCTCCCAAAATAGCGTCGATTTTTAGCGAAACGAGGAGGAATCTACACACAATCGTGCGTGAGTATTGATCAATGATAGAGTGGGAATGATAAATTCTCTTACATATCAGACATCCTTTCCGTGATAACTCGAATAATATCCACCCGCAAATCATCGCTCATCGCCTCTGGCTCGGGGTCCCCGGCCAACCTCATTTGGATATAATTCCTAACGTCATCTGTGTTGGGAGTAATTGATATCGCAACCGCCTTGGTGAAATATCTTTGAATATCCTCCTTGACATGGGACCTGCCAGTGAGGAAGATTCGCGTCCTAGGGGACTCCCGAACGATATCTCCTAGCGATCCAAGAAGCTCCGGCAGATGCTTCGGTAGGCATTCATCAAGCCCATCAATACAGATAAAAACTTGGGGTAGCGGAGCAATAGCGATCTTCAGCATTCCCATTAGATCTGGAAGCCGCAGCCTTCTGCCACCAAGCTCCGTTTTTCCTTCTTGAAACGCCTCGCGGAGATAATTCGGGGTGTCCCCTCTGCCTACCAGCTGCTTCAAGATAGCTCCCATCAGGTTGGTGATTGTCTGTTCTTGCTGAGCACGGAAGTCGCAGTACAAGCCCGCGACGGTGATATCCTGCTTCCTTGCGTGATCGCAAAGGCTGTCGATCACCAGGGAACTAGTATTCCCGACCGTGAGCAATTTTCGCTTTCTCTTAAAGAACCCTGCCACTTACCTCAGGTAAGTCTTGCCCACGCCCGGGTTCCCGCTGCAAAACAAAACTGCTTTTTCGGCTCCAGCCTCACCACCTCTCCACTCCCGAAACTCGGCCGTTTCCAAAAGCCAATCCCCGACACCATCAAACCGCTCATTGCGCACGCTTTGGTGTCTATTTGGCCCTAGTGGAGAGAGCCAACGCATGATCTGTGCATCTTCGTCCGACTTATAGACGGTTTTGTTGAAACAGCCCGCTATATTGCCACTGTGGGTATTCCCGTCGCCAATCTTGATATTTGCACTTTGGGCCATGATATTCTGTCAAGAGTGTGGGTTGAACGTAGAAATGGTAAAACGATTTGTAGGGGTATCGGGGGAGTTTATAAACTTCTGGGTGCAAAGCTGAAGAAAGCGGGGAGATGTGGCTTGTTGTGTGACACTTAATATCCAATCATTTGGGGAGGGTACTGTGTATGACTAATATATAATACGGTATATCGGAAGCAGAATTTTGTGCCCTACGGAGGTTATGGAGCAGTTCAACTTACAGGGCAGGTGACCGGACAAACCTACCGGTAATCGAAAACGTGAGTTAACAGCACATCTGCAAGGGCCCCGATCAGCAGCCCGGAATTACATCCCATGATTCTCTCACAAGTTTGTTATGGAAGGACAGCGGTTAGAAAAGGCCTCCACCTTTGTGAGGAAGCGGGAAAGGGGGAAATACATTGGTTACTATTTTCGGGTAATACTTGTGAATCTGGGATACAACGCGATTCGCGCTTCTTGCTGAATCTTGGTCTTGCCTATATAATTTCTCCCATACCCCACCCCAATGTCTTATCACACCTCCATTCTTCCGTACAATACTTCCTCTCAGCAGCAAGCAACCTTCAACGATACTCCCACATCTTCCCCGCTACTGCCACCGTGGCATCGATGGGACCAATCAGTCCCTATATTACACGGTACTGAAAGGACAAGATCGGATTGGGGAAAGAAGGTAAAAAGAGGACAATGAGTAAAGGTTCGCACAGGAAAGAAAAAGAAGCAAAATGAAAAAAAGATAAAAGCAATCGATTCGCGTTGTATTCGTGTTTATTGGTCCCTTCTCACTAAGGGAAAGTCTTCGTAACCTTGTGTTGTTCGCGCACTCGCCTCGCTCCATATCGCTATCCGGTAAACTAGGATTAACATCCCCGAGTTCAGGAAGCAGCTTCATCACATCTTCACGTCTCCTGCCATATAGAGGTCACAGGATTTCCCCGCTCCCCGAAACTCTGCTCAGCCCCTACTTGTATGGTGCGTCGCTGAATGCCCCATGGCGCCGGGTACAGTACCTGGAGTGTGCACTACCGGTAAAGCACAGCTGAAATCAACAACCAAGATTAACAAACACAACCTAAAAAAAGAGCTCGAGGAAAACACTCGATAGAACTAACCTACCGCGCTAAGTAATTACCCTCTAATCCCACTGTATTGACCTTGTTTCTTTGATCAAGTGAGTACGAGGTAAATGGCACAGATTTCGCCTAAATAGTTGCTGTTAAGCAGGAGATGCTAGTTTTAGGTGTCGACAAAAATGGTGATGTGTCCAGCAGTATAGTAACCACTCATTGACAGGGTTTGGCATGCCGGACACCTAAAACCAACTCTCCGTGCGCGACAAGGGGTAATTGTCCGTATAAACTCTATATCTCTTGCCCAGTGCTCGCTCCATAAAAAAACAGAGCTGATAGGATTGAAAAGAAGCAGTTCTTGGGTAATTCTGTATGGAACTTACCTCACGAGCAATCCTTATGTTCAATATAATTTATTATCCTTGTTTGCCAACCTAGTCTCAACCTGTGGGATTTTAAATTGCGACGGCTTTTTCGGACTGCGGAACGAAACGACAATTCCCCGTGTGGAGCGGAGGAATAGTTAATTAGCAGGGCATTTTCTGGGAATGATTGGGTTCTGGCTCTGTGGAATTAATTTCCTGTTTGGGGTGGATGGCTTGGCCCGCAGAATTTTCTGTTTATGGCTCTTTCATGTTTTCTTATCCCGTTGGTGGGACAGACTTTTTTTTTTTGGTTAGTAATTTATTGACTCAAAAGCATGCTGGTGCTAGAGTTAGTACTTCATCCATAGAGTCACTCAAACTCCAATTTGCACTGGTATCGGTCAGGAGAGACTGGAGGGAACTTGTCGGGCTGTAAAGTGCCGGTGCCGGTACCGGTACCTTAGGACCATTACCGTATTACCGTAGTGCCTGTCTTGGCGCTAAATGTCCGAATAGTTTTCATAAGACTTGGTTACCCGGCCTTACTGTTTTCCTGGGGCGTTGCCACCCTCCCCTCGCTTACCGTACTAGTACTTGTACTTGTACACTCAATGTCTATTCACTCGCACTTCACCCACCGTGGGCGAACGATGAACGCCGGAAGGGGCGAATGGCGAAACGGCGATAATAAGAAAATGAAACGAAAGGACACTTAGTGAGGCTGGTGAAAACTTAGATTGCCAACACACGACTTTAGGAGAAGAGCAGTGAAGTTCTCTAACTTATTCGATTGCCTCAACACTACCGCTTAACAACTCGCTCGACTTGCAAGACGAGAACTCAGCCCACCAACCAACAGGACAGGTAAAGACAGGCGACTATAAATCAATTGCAATAAAGCATGCTCCTAACTTCCACAGATAACTGCACATATCTATTCGCTCCCAGGTAGGCTTTCTATTCCTCCGCACACTCTCATGCTGACAAGAAAAAGACAGGCTTCTTAAAGACTCCCACTGTTCGTCGCCTTTGGACAGTTACTCTTCCGACCCTTAAACTCTCCCGTTACGTTTCCATTGGGAACATTTTTTCCCGTCACATACATCTCTCTTTCATCTGCGCACGCTCAAGTTAACCAAAGGACGAAAACAAGCTTCACAAGGGCTCCCGCGGTTCATCACCTCCACGCAGTCCCGTTGGACTCTAAGCGTCGAAACCTCCATCTGTACGGAACGGGGGGCGGTGGAATGAACGGAACGAACATTCTGTGTACATGAGCGTGCTCTAGACATTCGGACATGTTCGGAGCATGCCGAAGCGATTCTGAGCATGTCGAGCGGTATCGGCAGTTTTCAACGATTTCCAATAGCAGCGTCCACCATTTCCAACATCACCGGTCTGTTCTGGACCGAATTTCATGGTTCCTACCTCACATCGCCCAAGTGCGCTAAGTCTTGATCCCCTTCGGCTAATATTGACCAACTGCTCACTACCCCACAGGGTCTTGCTGATTTTTTTTTTCCGCCCCTTATGACGATACACGAGCACTTTGTATCTCCACGTGTAACCACTGGCACATTTCTAATCCTGGTACTGTACATACATTGAGATGTGTGTGTGGGGGGGCGAACTTGGCGGGTACCGTTCAAGAGGGGTACTAAAGGTGGTCCGACAAAGGCAAATAGGCGACCATATAATATAAGTGGATGGGGTGAGGTTGGTGGATAATTGAGGGGTTGTTTAGATATTTGTTCTGGGCACACTGAGCTTGTCGCTGGTAGTGGTGCTTGCACTGGTATGAATGAATACTTTTGCTAAGACACGAGGAATACCATAAGAAGATTTCGGTGTAGATATGATAAAATTAGGAGAAGAAAAACAAGTATTTCGTAGACACGATTACAAAATATACACGATCTAACGAAGACTGAAACGTGCCTCACCTCCGAGCGCCGTCGATGAGATGAAATAGCCCGCGAGAATCCCCATACCGATGGAATACCAAAAACATGAGAAATATGAGAGGAGACAGCAAGATTAAGCTGCGAAGGAAAAACGGAAATCCTAATCTAGAGCTAAATTTAGGAGTGGGGAGGGATCGGGCCGAGGTGGAGTCGGACCGATTTGCCCCAGACCGCAAAGGCGGTTCCCGAGGAGGCCAAGACGAGAGATATCAAGTGATGGAGACGGCGAGCGGAAGCCAATGCGTTGTTTTGGGGGTAACATTATCCGGCAGGTTAGAGGTATTGACTGGGTTGTGTCTCTCTCTGGAGTTTTCTCGCCACCAACAGAGGCTTTCGTTTGGTCACAGGTTTCTGATGATTCACAACCGGGGTTTCCAAAATCCGATAATAGATCCAGTACACGCTGGTGCCCATGGTGGGAAGCATATGATAGGGGTGTTAGGCCATGGTAATCCGGTAGATTGGGATTGATATCCCCGTGGCCTAGGAGTAGCTTCACTACACCTTCATGTCCATGCTCGGCAGCAAACGATAGAGGTGCCCGGCCATTATTATCCAGTGAATTGGGATTGGCGTCCACACGATCTAGAAGTAGCTTCACTACATCTTCATGTCCTCCTGACGCCGCAAATGACAGGGGTGTTCGGCCATTGAGATCCTTTAAATTGGGATCGACATCGCCGCAATCCAGAAGTAGCTTCACTTCACATGCATCCCCTCTCTCCGCAGCAAAAGATAAGGGTGTTCGGCCGTTACTCTCTGGTGAATCAGGATCAAGACATCCAGGTTCTAAAAACAGCTCCACTAGATCATAAGATGATGGTATTAGGTCATTGCTATCTGCTGAATTGGGATCGACACCTCCGCGCCCCACAAGTAACTTCAAGACGGCTTGATGACCCAGCGAGGTAGCAAGCGATAGGGGTGTTTGGCCGCCGTTATCAGGTGTATCGGCGTTGACGTCCGCGTGTTCTAGAAGTTGCTTCACTGCACCTTCATGTCCTCCCGAGGCAGCAAATGATAGGGGCGTTTGGCCATTGATATCCGCTGAATTGGGATTGACATCGCCGCGCTCCAGAAGTAGCTTCACTCCACCCGTATCTCCCCTCTCTGCGGCAAGCGATAAGGGTGTTCGACCATTACTATCCGGTGAATCGGCATTGGCACCGCTGCGCTCCAGAAGTAGCTGCACCTCACCTGCATCTCCTCTTTCGGCAGCAAATGATAGGGGTGTCCGGCCATTGGTGTCCGGTAAATTGGGATCAACATCCCAATGTGCTAGAAGTAGCTTCACTACACCTTCACGTCCTCCAGAAGCGGCAAATGATAAGGGTGTTCGGCCATTGCTATCCGGTAAATTGGGATCAACATCCTGATGTGCTAGAAGTAGCTTCACTACACCTTCACGTCCTCCCGAGGCAGCAAATAATAGCGGTCTTCGGCCATAGCTGTCTGGGGAATTGCGGCTGGTGTTCCCGCATTCCAGAAGGAACTCTAATGCACCTTCACGTCCTCCGGAGGCAGCAAATGATAGGGGTGTTCGACCGCTGCTATCTGGTGAATTGGGATCGACATCCGGGTGTTCTAGCAGCTGCTTCACTACACCTTCGTGGCCTCCCGAGGCAGCAAACGATAAGGATGTTCGACCGATGTTATCCGGCGAATTGGGATTGACATCCTGGCGCTCTAGAAGAAGCTTCACTACACCTTCATAGCCTCCCGAGGCAGCAAATGATAGAGGTGTTCGGCCATTGCTACCCTGTGAATCGGGATTGACATCCTTGCTTTCCAAAAGTTGCTTCACTACGCCTTCATGTCCTCCCAAGGCAGCAAACGATAAGGGTGTTCGGCCATTGCTATCCTGTGAATCGGCACTAACACCGCCGCGCTCTAGAAGTTGCTTCACCACCCCTTCATAGCCTCCAGAGGCAGCAAATGATAAAGGCGTTCTGCCATTGCCATCCGGTGAATTGGGGGTGACATCGCAACGATCCAGAAGTAGCCTCACTTCGCCTTCATCTCCTCTTTCGGAAGCGATTGATAGGGGTGTTCGGCGATCGTGATCCATCGTATCTGCATTGACATCCTCGCGTTCCAGAAGTAGCTTCACTACACATTTGCGTCCTCCCGAAGCAGCTATTGATAGAGGTGTTCGGCCATTGATATCCGGTGAATTGGGATCGACAGCCCTGTGTCCCAGAAGCAACTTCAGCATCTCTTCGTGTCCCCGAATAGCAGCAAATGATAGCGGTGTTCGTCCATTGCGATCCGGTAAATTGGGATTGAGATCACCGCGCCCCAGAAGTAGTTTCGCTACACCTTCATGTCCTCTTTCGGCAGTAAATGATAACGGTGTTCGGCCATCGCTGTCTACAGAGTTAGGATCGACATCCCTTCTCTCCAGAAGCAGTTTCACAACACCATCCTCCTCCCACTTCTCCTTAACAGCATGTAACAGCGGTGTTAGTCCCTTTTTATCTATGGAATTGGGATCGACATCACCGTGCCCCAGCAATAGCTTTCCTGTAGCTTCATGCCCATACTCAGCGGCAAATGATAAGGGTGTTCGGCCATCATTATCCGCCAAATCGGGATTAATACCCTCTCGTTCCAGAAGCAGTTTCACAATACCCACTACCTCGAAGTCCCGAACAACTGCATGTGATAGGGGTGTTTGGCCCTCTTTATCCATTGAATTTGGATCGACGTCCCCACGCTCCAGAAGTAGCTTGACTACATCTTCACGAGCAGACAACACAGCATGAGATAGTGGCGTTCGCCCATCCTCATCCGCTGAATCGGGATTGACACCAGCACACCTTAGAAGTAGCTTGACTATGGGTCCATCCCCGAACTCGGCGGCAAACGAGAACACTGTACGACCGCTCCGAATAACCTTGTTGGGTTGGATATCTTCCCGCTGTAGAAATAGCTCCGCCACCTTGTTCTTCCCATGTTTTATAGCCCATATTAACGGAGTGTCCCCATCCGAATCTTGCCTATTCATATCCCACCTTCCCTCCTCCAGCATGGCACTCGCAATCTCTGCGATCCCCCAAAATGCGATGCAGTGTAGTCCACTAATTCCAGGACCATCCTTCCCCCAGTGCCACTTATGCAGCCTCTCTCGCCCAAGAAGAGCGGCAGATACATGCTTCTCGTATCCGTCAAGGAGTTTCAGCGCCAGAGATTTCAAGGTCTCTGTTACCTTTGTGGCTGCGTGGATTCCCCAGAAACATGCTGCATATTTAAGAAACGGTGGTGGGCACCGGACTTTATCCGGGTTTGGCGGCAGCACCCGAACCGCGCTGGTGTTCAAATAGGTGAGGCAGGTTTCAGCCATCATTGAGTGCGCGGTTGCGAATAGCTCGGGATGTTCTCTGAGGCAGTCTCGAAGTGTGAGGTGCAGGAGACAGACGGTTGATGACTTTTTGTCAAAAGTAATAAGTCCAAAGGTATAGCCAACTATAGCCTGAATCGAAGGGACATTGCCATCATCAAACTCATCCATCTCTGGTTCAACTCCGAGCGCATGGCAGAATTCCTCTAATCCCAAGGGCCGCTCGGAGTGGGAAATCCACATTAATGCTGCCATTCCAAGTTCTGATCTGCTTCTACCCTGCTGTCTTATCCGCTCCAGTGTAGTCTTGTATGCCCCCTGTAAACCAAGACCCCTGGCCATCATGCGAAATGTTCGTCTCCGCTTGTAAATGGTCGCCTCCGCAAGGATTGCGTCCATATTGATCCGAGCCAGAAGAAATCTAAATATCCCGGTTAGCCCAGTGTGTGGAATTCAACACTTCGAGATAATACATACATCCCCGAGATCCTTTCCGGAACCACTCTGAGAATATCAGCCCGCAATTCCACATCCATTGAATTGTGGCCTAGGTCTCTTCCCAGTCGCCCCTCAATATATCTTCTTACATCATCCAAAGGTGGTTTTATTATAACCATATCGGCGTGCTCGGAAAAATAATTCTCGATTTCGGTTTCAATATGTGGTCTTCCCGTGAGGAATAGCCGGCTGTTCGGGCACTGTAGGATAACGCGCTGTAGAGACTCCCAGAGCTCAGCCCGGTGCTCCCTCGGAAACTCATCTAGAGCATCGATGCAAATAAATCCTTTCTGTAAACGCGATAGTGAGATGATGATCATTTCGAGGATCTCGGGAAGACGCAGTCCGCAACCATCAACCTGTGTTTTTGCATGTTCAAACGCCTTCTGTAGTTCATCTGGGATCTGTGCCAATCCTCCGACAACCTGCCTCAGCACCGATGCCAACACGGTCTTCGCAGATAGCAAATCCCGAGCGCTGTATTCGCAGTACACATATGCCACGACCACATTGTCTTTCTCAGTCACATTGGAAAGTGTATCTATCACAAGAGAGCTAGGTGGCTTTTTTTAGCATTCACTCACTCCCGGGACCACAGCCGCTCATACCTAATATGCGTCTTGCCAACGCCTGGATCTCCATAACATAATAGCACAGGTTTCACATCCCCGTCCTCCAATGTGCGCCACGTAGAAAACTTTTCCGTGCGAAGTAGCCAGTCTCCTACCCCATCCGTCCGCGCATCGCGAACAGCCTGATGCCTTTGCCACGATGTCAATGGCGATAGCCGACCTGGAACCTGGGGTTTCTCATCGGATACCGATATATTGTAGGTAATCCAGCTAATGTTGAAGCTGCCCGTGACATTGCCACTATTGGAGCTACCCGTGACATTACCGGTGAAGCTACTCGTGGCATTACCACTGTTGTTTATTGAAGCGTGAGGGTTTCGCTGTGCTACCGGAATTATTTCGTTCGGTGTATCGGTCCCGCTGTCCATATCCTGCCGAAAACCTTGGCCTAAATTTGTTCTTTGAACGATATAATAGCGAGTATCCAAGTATGGTAACAGATGGAGGGATATCGCAGGAGAGATTTTGAAAGGGTGGAAAATCTGCTGCCGTGTCGAGGTTACACGGGATTTCCCCGCTCCCCGAAACTGTGCTCAGGTACAGTACTGGCGCTTCCTAGGGAGTACCGTACACCCATTTCGAGCTTTCGGAAAGCCCATGATAGGATATTGCACCAAGGTGCGGTAACACAATTACAAATACTCTCAACCTGCTCGCGCGGCCGACTGAAGAATATGCAGCCAAAAAAAAAAGCACTCGTGGGGACTTGTGAAGCCCTTCCTCAGGCCGGGATTCTCCAAAAAGTGTCAAACATTTCACAAGAAGCTCTAAAGGATGTTACTTGATAATGGAAACAATAATGTTATATGGATATGCGATGGTTTGCCAGGGCATGTACCGTACTACTGTACAGGGGTCAGGGGTTCGGTCATGGCACAGAGCAGGGGTGGTTGATGTTGATTTTGGATGGAATTCTGGTACCTGGTATGAGTTGAAGGTTCTAAGATGGATGTTGATTGATCGGGGTAGATTGTGGGAGTTGCGGGAGTCTGGTGGAGAGTTCAGAAGTTCGATAGATCAGTGTGGAGATTCAGAGATCGGCAGAGTAGATTCTCTAGACATCTGATTCCTTTGTTATCACGGGGGTGTATGGAGGAAAGAGCAGCATGCGTGGGGAGATAGAGATAGGTATGGTGATCGATAGAAGGATCGGGATGCATTGTTTATGCTTTACTTATGCAGTCGTCTTTACTGTTAGTTTAGAGTAGAGACGAACAAAGTTGTTTTACTTTACCTCTCACTCTTGTCCACATACCACCATAGTTCCCCACATATTCACGTAGTCTTCTATCTACCACTGCACGACCGGTCATCCGCTGTTATCCACATTAAGAGTATGGACGTTGGTGACCGGGCACTCAGGGATTAGGGAGATCAGAACAAATGCTCGTGCCCCCGCGAGACATCATTAAACCAGCATAGTATTTTGTTTATGCTCAGCCAATATACGAGAGTTCACCGAATGTGTCCCATACCAGTATCTTTGCCCATAGTAGTACTCAATTAAGGAATAAAGCACTGTGCTTCCCTAAGGATGTCTCTCTGGTGCGCGAGCATTCGCCCTAGCGTCCCTACCCCCACGTCCACACCTGAGTACACTACGTTACCTTCATCGTAGCCAAGGTTTTACTGCAGTTCAATTGGCAACCGGGACTACCATTCCCCTTATCCTATGGGATTGGTATTCGCCTATCTCTGCGAGTGCTCGAGCATTATTCTATGTTACTTGACTCGTTCAGCTGCTGACCACGTGTACCCCAGCTGCACCCCAGGGAGGGAGCAATGGTGCACTTTTTTTCATAACTTCCCCACTCTTGACATGTTTTACGCATGAATCAGGAAGTCGCGAACTGGGAATGTTTTTGTCGCTCTTATTTCGGAAAAGAGTCTGGTTTTTGGAGCGAACGAAGATTCCCCTCACTGGGGGGTCGCACCGACATCTCTAGCTTGGGAGGGTTTCATGATTGTTAGGCACCTATTTTGCATTTTAAGAAGACATCTATTTTCTTTGCTTGTTCTTGGTTCATGATTTATTTATGACTTGTATTTTTTTGTTTGTCGAGCGGTCTGTGTCTCTGCGCCACGGTTCTGTTATGGTACCGGTAGTAGTAACCTGGGGGTTCTGCTTGCCCCGAAACCAATCGAAGGATTTAACCAAAACAAAAGACCGGCATGATAGTGCAAGGTAGCGATATAGAAGGTAATTTTAAAATCGTAACCACGACAATAGGGTGGAGATCCATTTCAGAGCCGCACATTTCTCTTCAGCTATTACCAATGTATTACGGCTATTCCACACATCCCTGTAACTATCAGTGCCTCCGGTCAATGGCTGTACTTCGGGGCGCCATCGGACCCATTTTGTCTAGCCTGCCGGTATCCGTTTTGCTGTCGGGGTCTGTTCCGTGATAGGGGAAAAGGTTAATCCAATATCAATTTTATGTTGTGAAAGGGGGTGATGGGCTCAGCGGGAGATGGGAAATGGGAGAACTCATATCATGTTGACATTGGGTACAGTACCAGCACTCTCTTATCACTACTCTGGCAGCTAAAGCCAAGCAGACCTGCTCATGATATTGCATGTTGCTAAAATTACAAGTAACCTTAAACATACGGTAACACAACAACAAGGACATGCAAACCTCCACCTACAAAACTATCAAGCGCTAGCCGTGCCCAGGTTTATGCTAAGTTTGTGTGATGGGGGCAGATCTAGGTCTTCCGGAGCACCTACGAGACTGCCACGTGTCCGGCTACCCAGTATCAGATTCGGCTCAACATCATATTTGAATTTTGAGGTTACATTGCATGACCATTAACTTGTTTATTTTACAAGAATCTTAAAAGACTACTTAGATTTCATAATAAATAAAAAATCCAAACACCGATTTCCCTTTCGAACCTTTTCTAGTTCCCGCTAAGATCCAGTAGCGATCATCTAGTTTTGCAGAGCAGAGCATGGTTTCAGAGCCTTCATGTGACCTTCCGAACATTCCGAACCATAGGTCGCATTAGTTGAATTCTTGAATCGAAGGGACACCCCACAAGCTTTTCCAATTTTCTCAACATCGCAAAATATTTAAGCATACTCAAGGCTTTTGGGGGTTGGCAGGGTTTACCAACGGCGGACGGTGGACAAAAATAAGACCCGATTTGCGTGTTTAAGCCCACAACCGACCCATGGTATTGGGGGATAAGAAGGTCGTGCACTCAGCTCTGGTCTTCCTCATATGCCGCTGGGGTTTTAGCTCTTAGTCTCTTGTCTAACCATCCTTTAGTAACTACAAGTTGGCGATCTCCGGTAGAATCCGCCTGTTATAAGGAATCCTGGGGGGCATCGACACTTTCTGCATTATATTGGCTCCTCCGTCAAAAGACAACACTGCGTGCTGTCAAAAGGTATAGTCCGAGATACTATTTTCCAATGTTTTTTCCCTTGCAGCCAGAATCTGTAGTTGTGTTAGAGACTGCTCTCAGGGCATGCGGTTCTACGGATATGCGGTTGGGAGATATGAGGTTATAGGACATGTGGTTATGAGGTCTGCGGCAAGTATGATATCATAGGGGCACGGCAATGGGTTATTACTTTCACATCGTATATGATACCTACCTCCATAGGATATGGGCTTCTGATTTTGTTGATACCTGTCGCTGTCGGGTATCGGGTATTTGTGCTAGTGTTGTTTTCTCCATGCTATTCGGCATACGGTAGTTGGCATAGACTTTAAGTATCATGGAGGATCATGATTTCTCAAGACGGTGTGCTTCCCCAGAGCTCGTTGTGTCCCCCCCTGAGTTCCTGGTTTGTCGGCTATTCGTAGATGTATTTATCTGCTGGTCTGTTCTGGGATACTATCTCTAGACTATCGATCGTTTGGGACACCATCCATCCTTCCACTCTCCCTTGTGCTTAGCCCCTCGGCGATTTCACTCTTATAGCTCACCAGGATAATAAATTATATTTAAACCGCTTCATGCTTTAGTACTTCCATCAAGGTTCTTCCCACTACAGTGTCAATTGTTAGTCAACAGGTTCGGCGGAAATTTTTTTTTAGCAGACAAATAAAGCAAACAACCAATGAAATGTGACAAGAAAGGATAAGTTGGTTGGTGTACAATTCCGCAGAGTGTGTGTATCAGGTCACACTACGTCTCCTGAATCCTGGCCGACCAAAAGTGACCCCCCCCATTATCTCACCGCATCCCTTTATTAGCTTAATACCGTCCCGCTGACATAAAGCATCAATCATTGACACATATTCAGCCTGCATGACCAAGCCGGCGGATCACATCCTCTCTCAACCGGCTTCCGCCCCGCGTCCTCAGAAACTCCATTACTCAGCTTTTCTAAATATATAATGAGAGCAAGCTTCGCCTTGAACACTGGTGGCGAATCCAGGGCTGGATATGTGCATAAAAAGGAAGTACGCCCGTGAGCAAAGGTGTCTGGATAAGTACAGAGGTTGGGGAGACGATGACTGTCTCTCTTCTTGTTACCACATTTTTTTTTACCTCTGTGGATATATGATAATGGAATTGGTGTGTGGGGGGAGGGGCTGGCGGGGGGCCGTTGAAGAGGGATACTAAAGGTGGGTTGAGCGAAGGAATAGGTGGGTGGATAGACGGATGGGGTAAGGTTGGCCGGTTGTTTGTCCGGATAAGTGTTTTGGGTACGCTGAGCTTGTTGCGGGTACTGTAGAATCTCAAATAATTGAACCGTGTGCTGGTAGTTACCGAATAAATTATATTAAGTGTGCTATGTCGTGGGAGTTACCTCCTCTGGTAAGGTCTGGTGTTTTTTTTTTTGCTTTTTTGTCTCCCTCAGAGGGGCTGAGCAGCTCTTTTCTCGCAGTGTTTTTCACCCCATTTCCAAAGTAGGGAATTCTCGACTACATAGCGCCGGGTTCAATTGTTTGAGATTCTACGGTAATTATATTTGTATTACTATGAAGGAATACTTCTACTGAGACACTATGAATACTCCATAAACAGATCTCAACCTATGGTAGAAGTAGAAGCAGAAACGCAAGTATTATGCGGACAAGATTACAAAATATAGAGGTTCTAACTAAGACTGAAATGTGCATCACCCCCAGGCACCGTGGATAGAAAGAAATAGCCCACAAGAATCCTGACACCGACAGAATGTGAAAAACAGGAAAAATATGAGAGGGGACAACGAGATTAAGCTGCTAAGAGAAAGCCGAAATCCTACTCTGGATCGGACGGTGAGGGTGGGGCGGGATCAGGCTGACGGTGAGTCCAACTAATTTGTCCCAAACTTTCGGAGCGGTAAAGATTGTTCCTAAGAAGGCCAATACGAGAGAGATGAAGTGATGGAGGCGGGGAGTGGGAGCTGGTGCGCTGTTTGGGGGGTAACATCACCCGGTAAGGTAGTGGCAGTTGATGAGTTGCGTCTTGCTCGGGAGTTTTCCTGCCACCGACAGAGACTCTCGTTCGAACACAGGTTTTTGATGATTGGCGGTCGGGGCTTTGATAATTCGATAATAGATTCAGTACACGCTGGTAGCCGCGCCGGGTGGCATATGATAGGGGTGTCTGGCCCTCACTATCCGATATTGGGATTGATATCCTCGTGGTATAGAAGTAGCGCCACTACACCTTCATATCCGCGCTCGGCAGCAAACGATAGAGGTGTTCGGCCGTTGCTATCCGGTAAATTAGGATCGACATCGTTGCGTTTTAGAAGTTGCTTCACCACACCTCCATAACCTCTCGTGGCGGCAAATGATGGGGGTGTTCGGCCGTCGATATCCGGTGAATTTTGATTGACATCCCCACGTTCTAGAAGCAACTTCACTACATCCCCATGTCCTTTCGAGGCAGCACATGATAGGGGTGTTCGGCCATTGCTATCCGGTGAATTGGGGTTGACATCCTCGCGTTGAAGAGGTAGCTTCAGTACACCTTCATATGCCCACCTGGCAGCAAATAATATGGGTGTTTCGCCATCACTATCCCGTGAATTGGTATCGACATCCTGGCGTTCCAGAAGCAACTTCACTACATTCAGTTCCTCGCTAGCAATAGCAGTGAATAGGGGCGTTTGGCCATCGCAGTAGCTTTAGTGCTCCTTCACGGCCATTCTTGGCAGCAAAATGACAAAGGTGTTCGGCCAGCGCTATCCGCTGAATTGGGACTGACATCCCCGCATTCCAGAAGCAGTTTCACAACACCGGTATTTTCTAGCTCCCAGTCTACAAGAGCAGATAATAGGGGTGTTCGGCCATCGTTATCCGACAAGTTGGGGTTGACATCACCGCGTTTCGGTAGTAACCGAACTATATCTTCCAATGCATACTTGACAGCAAATGATAAGGGTGTTCGGCCATCTTTATCCGACAAATTGGGGTCCAAATCAGTGCGTCCCAGGAGCAGTTTCACAATACCGCTACTGTCCTTCCCCCGCCCCTGCTCAACAATAGCATGTAACATGGATGTCATACCCTCCCTATCAACTGAATTGGGATCGACGTCCCTGTGTTCAAGAAGTAGCTTGACTACAGCTCCACTTCTAGACTCCGTGGCATGCGATAGCGGGGTTCGCCCATCCTGGTCTTCTGAATCGGGGTTGACATCCTCGCGCTCCAGAAGTAACTTGACTATACGTTCATTCCCCAACCCAGCAGCAAACGAGAGCACTGAACGACCCCTTCGGATAACCTTGTCGGGTTCGATACCTCCCTGCACGAGAAATAACTCCGCCACCCCATCATTTTTACATGCCACAGCCCAACTTAATGGCGCGCTCCCCTCCGAATCTTGCCCATTCACGTCCCACCTTTTCGCCTCCAGCATGGCACTCGCAATATCTGTAATCCCCCAAAATGCGATCCAGTGTAGCGCACTAATTCCCTGAACATCCATACTTGCGTTCCACCCACGGATATTTTTCTCGCCGGAGGATAGGGGCGGATACACGGCTTTCGTATCAGTCAAGGAGTCGCAACGCTAGCGGTTTCATAGTTTCAGTCACCTCAAGGGCAGCATGGGTTCTCCAGGAACATGCTGCACACCGGAGAAATGGTGGTGCCGGCCGTGTGTTGTCCGGGTTTTGCGGCAGCGCCCGGACTAACGCGCTGTTCAAATAGGTGAGGCAGATTTCGGCGATCATTGAGTGCGCAGTTACAAATGCGGTATGGTGTTTCGTGAGATACTCGTGAAGCGTGAGGTGCAGGAGGCGGACCGTGGATTGTTTTTCGTCGTATGTGACAAGTCCTAAGGTGCAGCCTAGGGCGGTTTGTATCGAAGGGACATTTTGAGTGTTGAAATCTCCCGCTCCCGATTCTACCCCCAGTGCATGGCAGAACTTATCTGATCATCTGATCTCAAGGGCCGCTTAGCGTGGGAAATCCACATTAGTGCTTGCATTCCAAGTTTCGCTTTGCCCCCACCCTGCTTCCCTATCCGGCCTAACGTCGTGTTGTAGGCATCTTGTAAACCAAGGCCCCCAGTCATCCTATGAAGCGCTTGTCTTCTCTGGTGAATGGTGGCCTCTACAAGTATTGCATCCACATTAAGGCAAACGAAAAGAAATCTGTAGGTCTCTCTTAGCCCTGTCTGGAATTCAACACTTCGGAATAATGCATACATTCCCGATATCCTTTCTGGGATAACTTTGAGAATCTCAGCTCGCAGCCCCGCATCCATCGCATCGGGCTCCGGGTCTCGATCCAATATCACCCTCAGATATAACCCGATGTCGTCGGCACGGGGGCTTATCTGCAATATCTCGGCAGTTTCGGGGAAATGTTCCCGTACTTCCTCGCTGGTGTGGGGCCTCCCGGTAAGGAATAGCCGAATGTTTGGGCACTCTCCGATGAGGCGCTGTAAAGACCGCCAAAGTTCATGCCGCTGCTTCTGTGGGAACTCGTCCAAGGCGTCAATGCAAAGTGGTCTGTGCAGTTCTTTCTTGTGGATTACCAGTTCGCATTCACTAAACAAGCATGGAGTTCACTATCACAGGAGTATTACCTGGCCAGGGTAAGTGGTATTATACCCTATGTTCCTGGATTAAAACATTATATTTTTTTGATGTTTTCATCCCCTATTTACGCTGGAAGACTTTGAGAACGACTCATTGGCGATGGATTCTTGTGGAAGTTCGGGGAGGGGCGCGGTCTGTTGTGTGCGGGGGTGTGCCCTCGGCTGTGCGACTGGCCGTTGGGCGGGCAGTTTCATACTATAGGATCGTAGGATTATAGCACGGAGTCATTCGGGTTCATATAACTGATTAACACAGGTAGATCTAACAGATTTCTCATGTGGTTTAAGGTGTACTGTACAGTGGAAATAGTGTCCTGTATGATTATTTCCCCGATTGTTCCACACATTTTAATAATAGCAACTAAGCTTGGGCGAGAGTAGTAGTTGAGCTACTCTGGAATGAAGTCTTAGCGATACTATCACGCGTAGTAGGGTAAAACGGTGAGCTTCAATGATATTGATCTAAGCAAAAAAGACGCCTCTCCCCAATATCAACACATGGGCGGAGGAGACAAGTCTAGATGGGAAACACGGAGCAGATTCTCCCCATCGCTACGTGAGTCTTCCTTTCCGCAACCTTCCACCAAAAACAAAGAATGAAACTATTCCCTGTAATCCCCCATAAGGAAACAACCAGCTAACCATTCCCATTAACCAGAAACCTCTATCCTTTGCTCCCTGTTTTCCATCTATCACCCGCCCTCTCACCATCACTCCTTTCCTTCAACTCTCCTCTGCGCATCCTTTCGAACAACATCAATCAATGCCCCCGGCGGTCTTCCGCCTCTTGCACAATCACTTATCCTTCCGCCGAGGGTCCATCATCAACGTGAGGGAGGTGATTTGGGCACCTAACCCAACCAACACGGCGCGGAATTGAACAAAGCAGCTCTCTGGAAAGACGAGTATATAACCAGGATGAAACTGGGGGAAGCGCCAATGCATATTTGCCGGGGAAGGGGCATAACGTTATCGCTTTCACATCCTATGCTGGCAGACGTAGGATATGGGTTTTTGGTTTTGCTGATACCCGCTGCCGGTAGGTATTGGGTATTTGGTTTTTTTTCCCCCACCCTATTCTATTAGGCATACGGTAGTTGGCCAGGGACAGGCTATAGGGATTAGGGGGGATTATGACTTCTCAGGCGGTGTGTATATTTTGAGTTCCTGGAGTTATGTAACTATTTGGAGATATGTTTCTGGGCTGGTATGTCGTTGGCCAGCATCTCTATCGATCATTCAGGGGACCATCCTTCCAAGCTCCCTTCAGCCTAGCTTTTTGGCAATTTCATCCTTACCGCTCCACCCTTTGGTACTCCTATCACGCTTCTTCACAGTACGGCGTCGGTTGTTTAACAGAAGTTTCAGCGGAGAAAAATAATGATTAGAGATAATATAATAAGCTACCAATAGAATATGACAAGAGAGGCAAGTAGGTGGCAGATTCCGCGGAGCGTGAATATCGCATCCACACTACGTCTCCTCAATCCTGGCTGACCAAACATCATCCCCCGTTACCCCACTGCATCCCTTGTTGGTTTGATCTCGTCGCGCTAACATAAAGTATCGATCACCAACACGTACTTACCCTGCGTCGCCACCACGGTGGATCATATCTTCATCCGACCGGCTTTGATCCCCCCCTTCTCGGGAAACTCTGTTACTCAGCTTTTCTTTGTCAGTGATATGTACGTAAGAGAAGGGGTGTGGAGATGAGAGATAATCAGATAAGGGGAAGGTAAGAAGGTAAGATGTTGGTCTAAGGCGCTATCTAAGGATGGTCAAAGGATCGTTCTCTCCCCAAGATGCCCGGGAAAGACAAAACTGAATATAGCGAAAGATAAAAAACTCCAAAGCTATCTTTTATTCGCCCCAGGCCTCTTCGCTCCTCCATGGCCCTCGAACAGATACAAAGGAAAGAACATTCTTTACGATCCTTCACAACAAGGCAAAGGTATCTCTAAGTCTCCTGCTATCTAGAGCTTTCCATGTTAACACCTCGAGTATCTCTCACCACCACCTCTGGTACATGCTACCATCATCTGCTTTGCTCGTATGCAATGCGCCAGACTCCCGTTTAAGTCATACTTTCAAGCACTACCCTGTCGCAACACTTTACACTCCCCTGCAATAGTGCTATCCCGCATTAGAGTTTTTAAATACACTCATAGTGGCAAGCTCCGACGCGAACACTCCTGATGAATCCAGGACTGGATATATGCACAGAAATAGGGACATCCGGGAGCAATGGTGTCCGGATAAGTGCCGAGGCGGGGGAAAGATGACTGACTCTCTTCATGTTAGTGCATTATTTATCGCCGTGGATATAGTGGAGCTTGTGTGGGGGGGGGGGGGCATTGAAGAGGGATAGTAAAGGTGGCTGAGCAAAGGTAGGTGGGTGGATAGGCAGGTGGATAGGGTAAGGTTGGCGGACACCTGATGGGTTGTTTTTCCAAATAAGTGTTTTGGGTACGCGGAGGTTGTTGATGATAGTGATATTTGTATTATTATGAAGGAACGCTTGTATTGGGACACTAGTAATGCCAAATAAAAATATCTCAAACTATGACGGAAGTAGAAAAAAAAAACATAAGTATTATATAGACAAGAGTATATATAGAGGATTTAACTAAGACTAGAATGTAAATCACACCCAAGCGCCATAGATGGAACGAAAGAGCCCACAAGAACCCCAATACCAATGAAATTTAAAGAGGAGAAGGAAGATGAGAGGGAACAACCAGGCCAAGCCGGCAAGAAAAAACAGGATCCTACTCTGGATCAAAGGCTGGGAGTGGGGGGGGATCGGGCCGAAGATGAGTCCGGCCGATTTGCCCCGGACTGACGGAGAAGTAAAAGTAGCACCGGAGGCTGAGGCGGAAGAGATTAAGTGATGGAGGCAGGGAGTAAAAGCTGGCGTGTTGTTTGGGTTGTGAAACCGTCGGGTAAGGGTAGAGGTACTGGGTGAGTTGCATCTTGCTCGGGAGTTTTTCTCGCCGCGGGCGGAGGCTTTCGGTTGAACACAGGTTCCCGATGATTCACCGTCGGGGATTCCATAATTTCGATATTAGATTCAGTACACGCCGGTACCCGCTCTGGGCAGCATGTGGTCGAGGTGTTTGGCCACCGTTATCCGGTGGATTGGGATTGACGTATGTGCGGTCCCGAAGCAGCTTCACTACACCTTCATGTCCCCGCTCGATAGCAAATGATAGAGGTGTTCGGCCATTGTTATCCAGTGGATTGGTATTGACGTCTGCACGGCCCAGAAGCAGCTTCACTATACCTTCATATCCCCGCTTGGCAGCAAACAATAGAGCTGTTCGGTTATTGTTATCCGTTGAATTGGGATTGACATCTGGGCGGTCCAGAAGCAGCTTCACGACACTTTCATATCCCCGCTTGGCAGCAAACAATAGAGGTGTTCGGCTATTGTTATCCGGTGAATTGGGATTGATGTCTGCGCGGTCCAGAAGCAGCTTCACGACACCTTCATATCCCCGTTCGACAGCAAACGATAGAGGTGCTCGGCTAGTGTTATCCGGTAAATTGGGATTGACGTCTGCGCGGTCCAGAAGCAGCTTCACTACACCTTCATATGCCTGCTCGACAGCAAACGATAGAGGTGTTCGGTTATTGTTATCCAGTGAATTGGGATTGACGTCTGCGCGGTCCAGAAGCAGCTTCACTACATCTTCATATCCCAGCTCGGCAGCAAGCGATAGAGCTGTTCGGCCGTTATAACATGATGAATCGGGATTTGTACTCTCGCGTTGTAGAAGTAGCTTCACCACACTCGCGAACCCCACGCAGGCAGCAAATGATAAGGGTGTTCGGCCATTGCTATCCGGTGAATTGGGATTGATATCGCCCCGCTTCAATAGTAGCTTCACTGCACCTCCATGGCCGCCCGAGGCAGCAAATGATAAGGGTGTTCGGCCATTACTATTCGGTGAATTGGGGTTGACATCACCGCGCTCTAGAAGCAACTTGACTGCACCTTCACGCCCAGACTCTGCGGCATACGATAGTGGTGTTAGCCCGCCCTTATCCGATGAATTAGGATTGACATTCCCGCGGCTTAGTAGTAGCTTGACTACGCCTTCATGCCCAGATTCAGTAGCATAAGATAGTGGTGTTCGATGGCCCTTGTCTGCTGGGTCGGGGTTGACATCCCGGCGCTTTAGAAGTAGCTTGACTGCACCATCACGCCCATACTGCGCGCAATATGATAGAAGTGTCCGACCATCCCCATCCTCCAAATTGGGATCGACAACCCGGTGCGCCAGAAGTAACTTGACTACATCTTTATGCCTAGACCACGCAGCATATGATAGTGGTGTTTGCCGACCAATATCCGACGAATTGGGATTAACATCCCTGCGCTCTAGAAGTAACCTCACTACCTCTTTATGCCCAGACATTGCGGCATATGATAGCGGTGTTCGCCCATCCTTATCTGCTGAACCGGAATTGACATCACCGCGCTCCAGGAGCAACTTGAATGCACCTTCACGCCCGGACTCTGCGGCATACGATAGCGGTGTTCGCCCACCCTTATCCGGTGAATCAGGATTGACATTCCCGCGGTTTAGAAGTAGCTTGACTATGCCTTCATGCCCAGACTCGGTGGCATAAGATATCGGCGTTCGCTCACCTTTATCTGCGGAATCAGGATCGACATCCCCGCTCTTTAGGAGTATCTTGACCACGGCTTCCGACCCAGACACCGCCGCATATGATAGTGGCGTTCGCCCACCCGCATCCGCTGAATCAGGATTGAGATCCCCGCGCTTTAGGAGTAGCAGGACTACGCCCTCCCGCTCACACTCCGCCGCGTATGATAGTGGCGTTCGACAACCATCATCCGATGAGTTGGGATTGACATTCCCACGCTCTAGAAGCAACTTGACTACACCTTCGCGTCCAGACCCCGCGGCATACGATAGTGGTGTTCGCCCATGCTCGTCTTCCGAGTCGGGATTGACATCTCCGCGCTCTAGAAGCAGCTCTACTACACTTTCATTCCCAAGCTCAGCAGCAAGCGATAACACTGTACGACCATTTCGAATAACCTTGTCGGGTTTGATATCTCCCTGCTCTGCAAGTAGTTCCACCACCCTGCCATTCCCATATTGCGAAGCCCAACTTAATGGTGTGCCTCCCGCTGAATCTTCCGCATTGATGTCCCACCTTTTCATATGTAGCATGGCGATCGCAATTTCTTCAATCCCCCAAAATGCTATGCAGTGTATCCCACTAATCCCCTTAATATCTTCCTGAAAGCTTGAATCCATATACTTCCCAAAACCTTCCGCGACTGTCGTTATCTGCGAGAAAACTGGTGCAGATGGATGATTTTCGTACTCGTCAAGGAGTTGCAACGCCAGCAATTCCAAGCGTTTAGTCACCTGCTTGGATGTATGTGTTCCCCAGAAACGTGTAGCGTATTCAAGAAATGGTGCTGTCGCCAAGGCCCTATCAGGATTCGACGGTAGTGCATGGACGAATCGGGAGTTTAAATAGGTGAGGCAGACCTCGGCCATCATCGAGTGCGCTGTTGCGAATAGGCTGGCATTTTCTCCAAGATACTCTTGAAGCGTGAGATGCATGAGACGAACTATTGAATCCTCTTCGCCAACCGTAACAAGCCCCAATGTGCAGTCCAACACGGTCCGAATTGTTGGTACATTATCGACGTCAAAGTCTTCCGCTCCTAATTCTACCCCTAGTGCATGGCATAACTCCCGCGCTTTTAAAGGCCGCTCGCAATGGAAAATCCACATCAGCGCCTGCAGTCCAAGCCTCGCCTTGTGCCCACCCTGCTGTCTTATCCGATCTATCGTCGTTTCGTACGCATTCTGTAAACCACTACCTTTCCTCATTCTATAAAGTGCTTTTCTCCTCCGGCGGACGGTCGCCTGCGCTAGGACTGTATCCATACTAAGGGAAACAAGGAGAAATCTGGAGGTCACAGTTAGCCCATTCTATGAAATTCAATATCTCCGGATAACACATACATTCTCGACATCCTTTCCGGGACAACTGTGAGAATATCGTCTTGCAACCCCTCATCCATTGCATCCGGCTCCGGGTCTTGGTCAAATCTCCTCGCAAGATATAACCCGATATCATCCTCACGTGGCCTTATCTGCAACATCTCTGTAATTCCTGGGAAATATTTCCGTACCCCGCCTCTGATGTGGGGCCTCCCGGTAAGAAATAACCGTGTATTTGGTGACTCCCGGATAAGGCACTGTAAAGATTGCCAAAGTTCAGGCCGCTCCTTTTGTGGAACCTCGTCCAAGGCGTCGATGCATATGAAGCTCCGGTTCAAACTTGATAGAGACTTGACGAGTGTGGTGAGAATCTCGGAAAGTTGAAGCCTACACCCATCGGCCTGATCTTTTGCATGCTGAAACGCATGCAGTACATCATCGGGGGTCTCTGCCATTGCTGCTACAACCTGCCTTAACACTGATCCCAATAGATTGCTAGCCGATTGCACATCCCCGGCTGTGAAGTCGCAGTAGACATAAGCCGTAACCACGCTGTCTTCCCAAGTCTGTTTGGAAAGTGTATCTATTACAAGCGAGCTGTCCTACCTTTTCAGTATTTCACTTTCTCAGGGGACCACATCAGCTCATACCTGATATACGTCTTACCAGCGCCCGCATCTCCGTAACATAATAGCACAGGCTTCGCGGTGTCCCATGTATGCCATCTAGAAAACTTTGCTCCGCGAAGCAGCCAATCTCCTACTCCATCCACCCGTTCTTTATGAACAGCCTCGTGCCTCTCCCGTGATGTCCATGGAGATAGCCACTCCAGAACCTCGCTGGATATTGTGCGCCCATTGAATTCATTGTTGTAACCGTTTACGATATTCCCATTGTTGTGGCTGTTGTCGCCGAACACGTTGAAGTTGTGAGCTATTATTTGGCTCATTCCGTCTAGCGTACAGGCTTTGCTCTTCCAGTTTGTTGACGGAGCCTTTCGTTTGAATTCGCTGTTTACCGGTAATCGAAAGTGTATATGGAAGTGCTCGCGTCCTGTAATAGATAGACGTATTTTGGGGGAAACACCTGCCAGCGAGAAAGGTGGGAAAGGTGGGAAAGGTGGGCAAGCTCTTGCCCCTCTCGGTTACACAGTACCGGTATTCCCCCCAATAGGCGAAAAACATGTTAGGCCACCCGCGAGCAAAGCACAGGATAGGTTGTCTGGGGTGGCACAATGACAAACGGTCCTCCCAACACCGATACGGCTATGCTACTTCCATTTGGAACAAATGTTTTATTGCAGTTCAATCAACAACCTATGATGCTTGTCGTCCACCCTACCCTCATCTCAATTGATGGGTAATTTATGATCGTCAGTCTCTACTGGAGTGTACACGCTACTTGAGCGGTTTAGCCACCGACTATGTATGCCCTCTCTGCGCGACTGCATGCAAACAGTATGAGATTTACTACGAGTAGTCCATAACTGCCCCCCTTGACAGGTGTGGAGTAGTGTTGACCCCAGGATAAAGGTGCCCTACTTTGACCACACAGCAGGGATCACCAAACCTTTACTGAAAAGGGGGGAATTGACGAATGCTGTTGTTTTTTTCCCGTTCCGGAAAGGGATCCGAATCATGGGGTACTTGTACCGGTAGTGGTTATGGAGACAAGTGTGGTTGGACGGGAGTACCATTGGTAGAGATGCGTTGGGTGTACGGTATAGTGCTTGTATGATGGGGCATAGCCCAAGGTGGTTGAGTATGCACTGTGTCTTGGCATACATATCTTTCCTGTATTTACGGTGGACCTCCGCCTACCTACCGATAGAATCAACACACTTTCCTCCATCTTCAGGCCGCCCACGAACTTCCAACACCAACATGCTTCCGTTATACCGCTGCCGCTCATCTCCTCGCCATCACCGAATTACCTAGTAAACCGGGATCTCACCACAATAGAACAGCAATGACCCGCCTAGGTTAGAAGAATTTTCTTTGTATACCCGAGTACAGTACACACATTTTGGACTTAGGGCCGATGTTGGCTCCGCCAGCTCCGGCGTGTTGGGGAGTTTTTTTTTTTTTTTTTTTCATTTTTAATTCGTTGTCGAATGCTTTGTGTCTCCACCGCTAAAGTATGATATGACATCGGTTACGGAGCGTCGTCATTAATTTACAAGTACTCAAGTGCAATAGTACCACTGTAATTTATCCACCAGGACAGCCATTAGACTCCCATACCAGCATACCAAGAGAACTGGATGCGCTAGCCATGGATTGGTGATTGGTGAATTCAGTTGTGGGCTCCCAAACAATGAGTGTTGTAGGCATAGTAGGGTGGGTAACGACGGACAAACCAGTAGGAATGCCAGCGGGAAAAACCACACAGCCGCAAAGGCGCATTCATGCCAGTATGATACCGCTATCGGTACCGGTAGCTCAACTGCTCGTAATTTTCGGATGTTTGCAGACACGACTGCTACAGTACTTCATACCACCAAAATCTTGAGGCTAGGACCGGCTTTTGACCCATATGCAATAGAAGGAAGCTGTGTTAAACGCCAGAAAATCACGAGCGCTTAGAGCCTTGGCAAGACGCATTTCCCATTAACCAACATGAGGAATTAGACTTTTCATACTTTTAGGCCTCCCACCCCTATTTGTTTTGTTTTTTCACTCTTTCTCATTGATTGATGGGTAATGGTTGGTCACTTCGCTTCCCATGGGAGGTGGTGTGTGGGGAGTGGAGATGAGGACCATAATTAGCTGAAGTCAAGGAATTCTACCACGTGATATGCGCACACAACCAACCACCATCCTAGTCCCGCCGTTCCAAAGAATCTTGGCAAAATCGAGTTCTGCAGGTTCATAGCGGGAAACACCGGCCATCAGGGAACAATCGCGCAAACTTGATTTTTATCACAAGGGATGCATGCGCCAGGGACTTTCCCCATCCTTTGAACTTTTTCTTTTTCTTTTTCTTCTTGTTTATCGCGTGCTTCTCGTTTTCGCCACTAAGAGATCATGGTGGTTATGCTGCACTTTAAAAAATTGATAAATCAGCTGTTTGATTTACCGTGCCGGTAGTTGGCTACGGCTAATGCGGTAGCTTGCCGCAAGGAGGTACCGGTATTCGATTAGGGCCCGCTAACGCTAAACGAATAATCTGAGGCCAAGCCACTATCTTGTCCCCAACCTAAGCCAACGCACTACTGCAGAACCTGCCCCGAAGAGAAGAAATACTACCGGTACTCGAGTACCGGTACTGTTACACTGCTTATCCGCACCTCGAGAAACCCCGTCGCAACCCCTTCTCTTACTATCATAGTTAGTCTATATTCATTCTGTTTTGAGTAGCACTGAGCCCTACCGTGGTTAGGTCTCGGGTAGCTTAGGCCTTATCCATCTAAACAGCCGTTTGACTTCCAAGGGGCCTACCCATGTAGACTAATTACGGGTCCTGCGATGAAACGAGGGCTCCATGGCAACCGATCGGGATTGGGCCAAGAATTGGCAAGACACCCGGAGCAAAGTAAAATTCTGCACCTCTTGGTAACTAGCGGAATGGTGGAAGAAGCAGACAAAATTAGAATTATTGACTCTGAATCGTGTTTAAAGTAGTTGGTGAATGTTCTCATGTTTGGTTCTCACATTCCTTTTTTTATCCCCTGTCATCTCTTTTTACTCACACATACTCTATAGTACAGTCGCACCTCACTGTCCCGGATGGCCAAAATCCGGCCAAAATCCAAAGAATCTGCCCGGGACAGCGAATTATCCGGGACGGCGGATTGGGTTCTGGTGAAAGAAATTTTTAGAATTCAGAGAATTTCATCCGGGACAACGGGGGATCCGGGAGAGTGAGATCCGGGACAACGGGGTGCGACTGTACTTCTCAGCATACCGTCGTACTCAGTAGATTGTGTTCCTTTTTCTACTGCCACCAAAATTTCCACTTTTTCGTCTTGAACTCTTTCTGCTTGCAACACTTAATTGAGAAAATAATGACCTCTTGAATACAGGGTGCAGAATTATCTACATCTCGAAAGTTTTTATTCTTTGGAATTGATTGTTGCCATTGAGTATTAGATATCGAGATTTGTTGGTTTCCAGATCCCGGTTTGGTTCCGTTTGCACTTTGCTGTACTGTGCGGTGCATGGCCTCGGGGGTGGACGCATAACCCGTGCCGCTAGCTCAACTGGTTAGAGCCTTGGGGAGGCGCATTTCCCATTAGCCAACATTACCCATTCCAGTGCTCATAGGGCTTCGCTGGCTTTTTTTGTTATTTCCTCTTTTTCCATTAACCGATGGGTGAGTTCTGGTAATCTCAGTTCCTATGAGGAGTGGTTCTACATATCATGTGATCGTTACGGACACATACAGTAGTCGCTATCTGGATCCTCGGCAAAAAAAAGTGGGTGAAACAAGCACCAACCCCGATAAACTTCATTCTTGCTTCCAGGGATGTGCTCTACCCTCACGAAACGTGCCAGATGGAGAAGTTGATCTGATAAGACGCTCCAGGAAGGAAGTGGAAATCCTTGAAACCCCGATTCGAGCTAAACACAAGGAAAAAAAAAACCCTGGTGGAGTAGGTGTAGTCTGCATTCTTGATTGGACGTCATATCAGATTTGTCCTTTCTTGGGTCGAATTCTGCAGTTCCCTTGTTTCCAAAATTATCGCTGATAACTTTGTTAAAATTCATAATATATAAAGTAATTTACTTCTACGTCTGACCAACTATGATACCCCGCCTAGTGAGGAACTGTCATTATATTAGGAGAATTAAACATAATTGTAGCACTTATTCTTAGAACCATGTAGATAGCGGTGCTGGTAGTTCGTCTGCTTGAGGGCGTCCGGAGGGACTATGGATCTTGCTAGCGCTTGGACGCTGTTTCGGGTGACCCTCAACCTTGGGCCGCAAGTCTGCAACTTGTATGCGAGCGTAGCCCGACCTTTCTTTTACATAATCCATCTTCCTAAATCGGAAACCTGTGATGCAACTCCGGAATTCCTGGTTAAAAGTCACCCGTCCCACAAAACTGGGAAAGCGCTTGGCTCATGGGCAATGGCAATTACAGTGATGTTTCCCGTATTGTATTGTGCGTGGACAAAATTAAGCGGAGAACGACAACGACAACGGACACACAATTTGCCCGGTGATGGCAACCCTCATACATTCAACCACCTCAACATCAACCAACAAAAATAATAAAAAAT